>JAZKJV010011059.1:0-508221 GCA_037367405.1 Ottelia alismoides
TTATGAGTAGATATCGAGGATGGACTTGATTTGACCTTAATCCACCTAATTTCAGAGGAACCTTATAGGAACTGGAGTTAAGATTTCTCAGGTCAAGTGACTTAATTCTTTGAGTCCGCAAGTCTATGTTCACATGTCATCTTGATTAGTCTAAGTAGAATATCTCGTGCACACGCATGCTTCTTATAGACAGTGACCTAACTTGGACAAGCACAATGCACGTAGCTCTTCATTGATGAGGTGGTGAGGAGGTAGAATCCTTTAGCTTGGAGTAGCACACGGGTGGAAACATCCGTCCTCCTCTAGGGAGGGTAGTGCATCTCAACCTAGTCTGGTGGTGTTGACATCTAAGGACATGATGCTGTGGGTTGCAATAATGCTTCAAAAGAGGGATAGTCTACTGGCTCAAGAGGAAAAACTCCTGATGTACATGCTGCACATTGTATATAGTGACAAAAAAAATTGCAAGAACTCCAAAAAATCAGACAGGTCCAAGTAAAAAAAAAAATAAAAAATAAATACCTGTCGGAGTATGTATATTAGTAAAGAAAATGCAGCTGGATGACTTGGCTACACTGGTCAGGCATCCCGGGATAGGTGGCTACACTGGCCACCGTCCATTCTCTTCTCTACCCCCTCCTCTTGAGTTGGTTGCACTTGAACTTAGAAGGGAATACCCCGCTCCTCGAGGAAAGAGTTACTGGACCGGGTTATTGAGTTACCTTGTTAGAGGAGGCTGGTTCCGAGTCATTTCTGATGTGGAGAGTTACATTTCACTTACACCGTACAAGTAAGGATCATAGTTATCAGAAATTTGCGTTTGAGGATTTGTTCTGACCTGACTATTGAGGCGTCTTGAATAGAAGACTTGTGGAACTTGAAGTCTGTTAGGTCTTAAGTTCAGGTCCAAATAAGGTTCCGCCACACAACTAATCCAAAGGTCGAGTCAGGCTCCATTTTTAACTTTTGTTCATGACCTTGGTATGGAACCCAAAATCATTTCACTCTTGCATTTCATTTAGTTGCTCGGGGACGAGCAAGGTTTAAGTATAGGGGGTTGATGAATCTGTGATTCATCACATCAAAAGTCAAAAATAGAGCCTTGTTCCCGAGAAAATAGAGGCATATTTCCTTTTATCTTGCATAAATAACACTCATGCATACATCCATAATTCATGCATTTTAGCAGCTCATCTGCATCTAAATAAGAAGCCAAAAATCCCCTGTACAATACCCCTTCATCAAATAACTTCTTCTCTATAATATATGTGTATATTCCTTAATAATATAGGGAAGAATGCCAAAAATCACCCTTGTAAAATAGCCCAAATATCCTGAGAATCCTTGTACATTAAAACACACATAAAGCCCGCATACAAACCCTTACTTAGGTCTACTCACTCTTAGAATACTACATATTAAAAGACCTTCAAAATGAGACTAATTTCATTGCAATTGGAGCTTGTATGAGAAACTTGGGTTTTTGGGTCATTTTGTATACCACATATGTACATTTATGTATTCTTGTATTTATGTATCATATGTGACCTTATCTCCGTCTTTGGTCAACATGAAACTTGTAGATCTCATCAAGATCTACAACTTTCATGTTTTGAGTTTTTCCAAATTCGGCTTCCTCTTCTTCCTACACGTATTTCTTCCTCCAGCCATTCACAGCAGGCCACGTGGCGCCCTCTGATTGCGCCACGCGGCCCGCTGCCCTTCGCCTCGTCCGCCCGCAATTTCCACCGTTGGATTGCGCTTCAGATCCAACGGCCCAGGCCCGTCCACGTACATCACCACCTTCCAGCCCTCAGATCCATAACACACTTCATCTCCACCATCCATTAGCGCCTCGCCCATAGTGCGCCACGCGTCACATCTTGAGCCCTTCGATCGCATTCTCAGCCCTTTCATCTGAGCCGTTAGCTCCCCAATAATCTCAACCGACCGATCGATCGCCAAGGACTGATCAGGACCGCCCGCCCGTGCCTCTGCCCCATCACGCCCAGTGTCGGCTTCCTGACCCTTAGATCGCGTCGCCTTGACCTGATCTTAGCCGCTCGCTCGCACTTCGCCCAGCTCACCCCACATGGCGCCATCACGACCTCAGATCATCTCGCCTTGATCTAATCCTAGACGTTCCTTTGCGCTTCGATCTGGCCGTTGGATCACAAGATCCAACGGCCAGGGCCTCGTCTCCTACCTCTGGCAACCCTCTCTCCCACGATCTCCGCCTTGCGGGAGGGGCTGGCCCTTCCTATTCTTGGCCGCACTCTAGCCACCTTCTTAGACCACCATCACCTCCACGTTCATCGCCACTCGTCCCTCATCCTCGCCAGCTACCCCACTCGTCACCACTTCCACCATAGATGCTCCACTACCTCCATAAACTTTGCCCCATCACCAGCCCTGCCGAGATCTCCATCCTATAAATGCCCAGCCGCCGGCCACATTCAGCCCCATCCGCCACTCCAGGGAGATCACTCGAGCTCCAAGCTTCCTATTGGTGACAGCAATTGGCTGATTTGTTGAGCGACGACAGAGCTTCTTCTCCGGCGAGATCCTCGGCCCACCGCCGTGTCGCAGCCACTCCTCCGAGCAGCTGCTAGAGCTCGGGACCTTACCGACCCCTTGAGCGACGACCTGGAGCTCAAAGCTGAGCCCCAATCCCCAGGTAACCCCCTCCATTCCTCCTCCGAACTTGCTCTTCTTTTTCCTTTATCCTCTCCGATTTTATTCCACGACCACGATCATCTTCGCGCCTCGCCTTCACTCCGCCGAGCTCCGCGTCGGAGCTCTCATCCTCGCTGACCCCTCCGCACCTTCAGACGCTCCACTCCACCGTCCATCGATCTCCAGCTCCGCCACTTGGCCGGAGCAACGTCGCCTGACCACCTCACGTCGCCTTAGGCCTCGCCAACCAGCATCACGTCTCCACAAACGCACGCACGAGCTCCGGCTCTATATTTAACACTTGCAGGTCTACTTTCATCATTGGCCGGAGCCTCGCCGGAGCTCTCCTCGAGCTTCATCGACACCGAGCTCCAGCCATCCTCCAGGGATCCAGAGACCACCGGAGGCCTCCTCGTGCTCTTCCGCTTCTTCCGAGCTAGGTGGGAGCTGACGAAGCTCATCACCGGAGCTTGGCAACCGAGGCGGAGCTCGGCTGCCTTCACCGGAGCACAGGCCTCTCCTCCGCAGGCGGCGGAGGACCGTTAGAGAAGAAGAAGCAGCCACCGTTCGGTCATCTGATCGAACGGTCCTCGCCTCGCCACGCGTCCCTTCGCCGCCCCCATCCTCGACCGTTGATCATCCCTCGGATCGGACGACTCTCCAGCCGCCACGCGTCTTCATCGACATCCCTTGGATCCATCTTGATCCAAGGGCCTTCAGGCCGCCACGTCGCCTTATCCGAGCCTCGGCCCCCAAGCCTAGGCTCGGGCAACCCGAAGCTGCATCGAGGCTGGGCCGAACCTCCAGAAGACCCGAGCCTCGCTCCGAGCCTCCGACGCCCTCCGAACCTAGGTCCCCCCACGTGAGGAGCACGTGCGACCTGGGTTATTTGCACAGACACCCCTGGAGCTTTCAGAAATCGCAAAAAGGTCCCTGTGAAGCAGTCACCACGTGAGGAGCACGTGTTTCGTGGAGAAATTGCATAGAAGTCCTGCATATTATCGGTAATTGCATTTTAGTCCCTGTCAGCATGTTTACTTATTGAAATTTTATTTTTCAGTATTGCATTTACACCCTTGTGTTTGCACGTGTCCCTAGAGTACATTTTTCATCATTTTGAAATTCTAAAAATTGCATGTTGTTGAGAATTTTGTCCTCTACTTGTTAGTACACGTGTTTGATTTCTGTTGGTATGCTTAAATTATTAATGAATTAATTGGTTCATTTGTGACATATTTTGCCCAGTGATGCCTTTTGATTTTTAATTAATTATCTGTGCCTTCAAAAATCACCAAAAATTCACAGTAGCTTAAGGACATCATTTTCAACACTCCATAAAAATTTCATGTCATTTGCACGCATAACGAGGCCTGAATAAATAGTTGAGTGATTTTCTTTAATTAATTTTAATTAATTCATTTCACAGTAAATTTAAGTTCTGTTAATTTTCCTAGGTCCCTGATCATTAGACCTTCCTAGGATAATTTTAGTTCTTGGAAAAATTGTGATTTGATATTTATTAAAAATTAAACACTGAAAATCACTCTGTCTGTTTATTTAATTCACAGAAAAATTATTTTGAGTCGAAAAATTCCAAAAAAATTAGTGTAGGTCATTTTCATCATAAATAACCATCTGGCCAATTTTCATTATTTTTGGACTTCGTTTGATACACCAATTAAATTTAAAGTTAAATTGGCTAAGATTTGTCTGCATATGTCTGCATAAGAAACAAAAAAAAAATTGTCCCTCGAATATCAACACTTGTAAATTGCTGTAATCCACCTAAGGAGACAGTTGCCTCCCTGAGATCGACCTTGGACTCCACCAAGTAAAAAATATCACCGCTTAAAATTGACCAAAATCTGATTTAAGTGGTTTTTGATCAACCTCTCGTATCCGACTGCAACGAACACTTAAAATTAAGTTGGACCATTAATTTGCCCGAATTAACTAAGGGTGCGGGAACGTTATCAGTACCCGGGTAGCTATCTCCTCTCCAGACTCACTCACAACTGTAGTAAGCCCGTCTTCTTGGGCACCACATGTAATGGACTAACCCACTTGGAGTTGGAGATGACATTGATAAAAATTGGCGCTCCACCATTTTGATATATTTTTCATGAACACATCTCGAAGATTCAGGTTCAGACGTCGCTGGAACTCATGCGAGGTCTTAGTGTCCTCTTCGAGATAAATATGGTGGGAGCACATGGCCAGACTAATCCCCTAGAGATCAGCTATGCTCCATCCAATCGTCTTGCGGTTCCTTTCAAGAACCTCCATCAAATGAGATTCTTGTTCTCCAGTCAAATCCACTGAGATAATGACTTGGTACATCTCTGGCTCACCCGCAAGGAATCTATACTTCATCGACTGTGGCAAGGTGTTCAACTATGGGCAAATGGGAGCTGGTAAATCTGGATTCTGAAAAAGTCTGAGTGAAAGCAACCAAATTTGCATGGGAGAACTCTCGTTGTGCATGAAAATCTTGTGAAGATGGCCCTACTGGTGTCTCTGTAATGTGTACTGGCTCAATCTCCACCCTAGATGTCCGGCTCCATGGAAATCAAATAAGGTACATGCTTATCAAAATCATCACAAGCAATGTCTAAATCTGAGGGATCTGAATCATAAGAACAAGAAATAAACTCTGCCTCGCTATCCTGCCCGTGATCGTCAGCCTCAAATGTGTCCTTTGCCAAGAGTGTGCTATCCGAACTCTCGCCTGCCATAATCTGTAAATCCTCTACATATGTAGGTGTGACAAGGGCTCGTGCTGCTGGGTCTGAGCATACAGCTTCATCATCAGTGATCACAAAGCTGCACTCCTAGTGGACGTCTCACTATGCATCTGTCATCTGCTCTACATTGCTAGACTACTCGGAATAGGTTGGATCTCCCGCTCTAATCTTGTCGATCATCTCTATTTGTACACTCCCACCTTCGATGCGAAATTATACCTTCCCACTATCATGGTCGGAAACTGTTTTTGGCTGTGGCTAAGAATGAGCATCCTAGTATGATGGGGGTATCTGTCACACATTAGGGATCTCCATGTCCAATACAATAAAGTCCACGGGGAATTTCAAGCCTTGCATTGTAATGACCCCGTCCTTCAATAACCCCTTCGGCCTCTTGACAGATCTATCAGCAAACTGAAGGACTGTCCTACTCTGTCGAAGAGGGCCAAACTCGAATCGGTCAAGTAAGGCTGCCGGAAGAAGGTTGATAGAAGAGCCCACTATCTAATAGAGTCTGATCGAACCGCTGCTCATGAATATGGGTTCTGACATATAGAGCTCCTGCATCAGGCCTCTTGGCTGGCAATCGATTCTAGATGGCGAAGCTTGTGGCACGAGTGAGACATGGATCTCTGCATTGTGATTCCTTTTTTTCCTGTGGATGGTAGTCTTTTCTCTTAAATTCTTTTGGAAGATAGGGATGTGCTCAAGTGCCTCCTGTAGAGTCAGTTGGATCTAGAATCTATCAATCATCTACTAGCAGATCTCTAGCTGGTGTCTCTTTTTGGGATTTTATGTTTTATTCCCCTTCACTAAGCGGAGTGCCTGAGGGAAGGGGATGGCTGGACCCTCCTCAGATGGAGGGTCAGAAAGAGGCTCCTGTATGGGTGAAGGAGTGGAATCCATACCAAATATCATCATGCAACACATATGGACTCGAAGAAGATGCAAGATCCTTTCCTTTATTCATATTTTTGTTCTTTTCTATTTTTCCATTATTTGGATTTTCGGAAACTGTCTTGAGATATAACAGAAGGAAACACAACTGAAGTAGAAATGGTGGCATCAGCACCACCCACAGCATCTGTCATCACGGCGTCAGCACCGCGCTCAGGCTCAGCATTTGGAAGATTTGTGGCATCAGTACCACCGACTGCGTCTGGATATAGGGACGACCTCAGTACCGCCAGCTGGATCATCATCCTTGGTGGCGTCAGCACCGCCGTCATCAATATGATGAGCATCGTCAACATCACTATCCTCCTCGTCGGGCGCTCCTGGATCTCCATGTGGTCGTCGCTCAGACGAGGTGCTGCTGGTTGGCATCCTACCGCTTCTAAGTGTCACGTCCCAGATTCCCAGGTCGTCGAATCCTCTCATATCCAGATCTGGTTACTTAGCAATAATTTATTCAGCAATCACAACTAACATTTAGAAACAAACTACAATTAAAAATACTCAGAAGGAAGTATTTCAACACTTTTCCATTCACAAAAATACAGTTCACATGATTCATTGTCCCACTACAACCATTACATGTACATCAGCTGGATGTAATACACAGAAAAGATTACTACTACCTTATAGAGAAAAGCTACTGCGGCTCATTGTATGACTATGTTAGCTGGCTAGATTATTAAAGTCCTTGTGATGGCTCACCGACACATATTGGGTTTTCCATAAATCATAGGATAACAATTAGCAAGTGATAAGTAACGTAGAAGAGAAAATTAAACAATTGTGTAATTTTTCAAAAAGTTGTTAGCACAAAATGTTTCATTTATTCTCATTAGTGTAAGTCCTATTCCTTCTATTCCAAATCAATGATTAGTCCAGGGGGAACCCCAACATTCTTGGACTCCGAAGTTGTGGACACTTCGGGATTAGAGATTGCATTTATTTAGTGAGCTTATGCTGTCGTACGTCGCCTCAACCAATCCTCCAATACTACCCTAACAATTTTCCTTTTCTTGTATTAATCAGGATCTCAAGCCCTCGGCTGGAAAAACAAAAGAGCACACCGTCCTCGAAGACCTGGTTGCTAAAAACCTCAGGCTAACCATTAATCACATAACCTAGCAGCTTTAAATACATGTTGTCGTGACCCAATGATGAATCTACGTTTCATCATCTTTATTCTATCATTTTGGCCTTAAAAACCCTAGTAAATGTGTGTAAATAGGCTTAATTTAGGCATTTTAGCATTCATGCATCATTGTGTAAATATTGTATAAAATGCGGTTTTTAAAGCCAAAATTATAGAATAAAGAAAAGAAAAAGAATAAAATATTGTAAATATTTTTATGACCCGAAACCCCGAGACCTAGGCATCTTGATGAATAGGTCGATAATGAATAAAGTAGGGGGAGATAAGGGTGAAAATACAATAAAAATGTCTATTCATTTTATTCATTTTGGGACCTATTTTTGGTTCCACTTTTTATACTTCAAATAAAGAAACTTTGAACATGAAAGTTGTAGATAATTAAATAAAAAAATACAAAATTGATTTCACTGAAAAATAATGTACAGATAGAAAGTTATGGTCTGAATAAGAATCCAGAATCCCAACTTCCCAGACCCGTATCTCCCAAATAAAAACTCCAAATGCAGCAATCACCTTTAATTGTATATCGTTTAAAATAAGCTATTTAATGGCAGTGGTTTCGCATTTGGCGAAGCTACAGTTTGAAAGTTGACTTTTGGACCCCTATTGTATACTTGTACCTATTAAAATATTCATTTTATTATTTATTCATTATTTTTATAATTTTATATTTTTGTAATTCTGTAAAATATTATTTATAATAATTATGTGTATTAAAATCAGAATAAAAACTCAAAATAAAATACTTGTATATAAAAGACATAGGTAAAATACCTATATATAAACCTGTATAATTTATACTTCGATTTTATTAAGTGTACAAAATACTTCATAAAAATAAAGTAAAAATATATTTAAGTGTATAAAAATATTTTATAAAATTATAAAATAATAAACTAGAATAAATATAAAATTCACAAAATAAAAATAAATTACTTAAATATATAGATATAGATACCTATAAGGGGTATAAATGGTAACTTGTAACTACACACCCCATAAAAATAAATAAAAATCACCATAAAATAATTTACAAATAATAAACATTTTTTTTATTAAATAACCTAAAATTAAATAAATCATTTTCTATTTTAAAATGAATTTAGAAATCATTTTTTCCAGGATTTTCCTGGTTGGTCCACGTGGACCAACCAGGGGGCCCCTGGAGAGTTGACCTCGGGTCAACTCTCTGGCCCCTCTCCTGTAGCCGTGTCAGACTGTTTTTTTCCGCATTTTTGATGAATTTTGGAGGACACATCTTGTATCCTTTCATGACGATGTCTTCTACATTTTTTCTCCCTGATGTTTGAACTTACACGCCCAAAGGTTTCCTCAGGGATTTTATCTTGGATTCGTGAGATCTTCATTGATCTTCACGCCCTCTCAACCACTCTTCAAAATAGCCCCCGTCACCTCCATTCCCTTTTGAACCCTCTTCTATCTATCTTTGACCTTGGCCGTGGAGCTCTGGATCGACTCCTGTGACAGGGGAGTCTCCAGCTCCTTCGCGCTAGGTCCGACGAAGGCCGGAGCGACGCTTCCACCCACCTCCGGCCAAGTGGCCGTCGAGGTCCATCTCAGGTTTCCAACCTTTGAGGTCATCTTTTTGCTCGTTTTTTTGTATTTTCTTAGCTAGATTAGGCTTAGGATTAAATCTGTCACTTTTCCCTTCAAATCGCATGCAACCTAACGTCACGCCATCACCTTGCCGGAGCTTGCTCCGACGAGCTCCTTTCCACACCATAGACCACCCAATTCGTTCGTGCTCGACCTGGAGCCACCTTCTGTCGTTGTGCATTTTGTCTACAGGTACCAGGTGCGAGAGACCCTCCTGGGAAGGGTCGTTTTTGCAGGGAACGGCCTTCCTGGAACCACCCTCCTTCACCGATGAAGCGACGGTGCTCCGGCCGCTCCTGGGCCATTTTTGAGGCCGCCGTCCAATCAAGGTGGCTTCTAGGAAGCTGGAGGTACCTTCGGAAGAACACATACAGCATTGTGCGTGAATATTTTGGCGGTCTGAATCCATCCAAGCCGAGTTCATCGGCGGTTCTTCCATCACGCCTCTACGTCGTCCGATCGTCGCCAGTTCATCCAAGCGTCCAGCTGACATCCGATTGAAGCAAGCATCCACTGTTGATCTCCTCGCGGAGATCTAATCCCATGCGTCAGATTTGAAAAGGGGTATCGCGAGCCCATGCATTGACACGTGGTATAAATGAAATCAAATTCGCCGTTGGATCGCACCCTTGGCGTGGGTATTTTGCCTATAAACCCCTGCCTGATTTTGTAATTAATTAGCAGCACTCAAACTTTCATCTGCTTTTAAAATATTTTGCAGACTTTGTATATAAGCCCCTGAATGTTTGTTTAATTACGTATCTACCCCTGCAAGGTGCACGTGCGTACGCACGTGGGTTAGGCATTCTTGCGGGTACATCCCTGTCATTTTGACTATTTCTTTTTGGTCCACAAAGTTTATATTTCAGTTATATAATTCTGTTGTTTTTGCGCATAGGCCCTTGGATGTTTTACTAATTCCAAAAATGCCCTTGCCTGCATGTAGTTTCTGTATGTTTTTAGCATTTATTTCACGCATCCATAAAACTCGAAAAATCTCCAAAAATCATCATAGGTCTTTGTTGCAAAGTAGTTTAGCATCATATTTTTATTTTATATTTTTTATTACATTTTAATATTTATAAAAATTTAAAAACACTCATTTTCAGCATTGTTTGCATTATAAAATCCATAAAAATTATAAAAACACATCAGAATAATATATATTTTGTCTATTTTAGTTTGTCTTAGCTTCAGACCAAAAATCATTAAAAAATACAAAACAAAACTCCTAAAAATTATAAAACCCTAAAAATCTTTATAAAAATATTAAAAATTCTAGAAAAATCCTAAAAACACAAACTTTGTTCCTGAATTTTCTTTGTTTTATTGTCTTTCATTTAAAATTAATTTGGTAAAATTGTGTCACTATTTATTATTTTTCATTTCCATTTTAATTTTGGCCAGCCCTCTTATTCACTGTTTTTCGTATTTTTGACTTTAAAAATACCAAAAAATTAGGAAAAATCTAGAAAATCACAAAAACATTAGAAAAATATAAAAAACCTAAAAATAGTTTATTTCCTAATTTTTGTATATTTTTACCTATTTTTATAAATACCTTATCCTCTTCTTTCTTACTTTGTATATACATTCTATTATTGAAAAATAAAATATAAAAAAATATAAAATACAAAAAGAAAATATAAAATCAGGAAATTAAAAATCAAAATATAAAAATATAAAATTAAAAACCCACGAAAAAATAGCACTTAGATAGACATTTGATCACATTCATATTTTGAGCGTAATTGCCCCGTTCTACCTGTCTGCTCCCTGTGTTCGACCTCTACACTTACTTGCACCTATACACATCTTGTTGTAGAGTTATAATAAATTTTAACTCCGCACATTCACTTTGATTTCCTTATTTGATTGTTGTGGGTTAATTATTGTTTGAATTTGAGATTTTCTTGCGGGTCACCTCAGCGACATCGTGATCCCGCCTTGTGTAGACTACTTTAGACCCTCGCCAAATCTCGATTATCAAATGGCGCCGTTGCTGGGGAGCAACAACGCGTAGTTCAGCTTTTTGTTTATGCTTGTGATTATTTGTCTGTTTTCTCGGCATTTTGTGTTTATTTCATTTTCCTTATTTTTGATATATTGCTTGAGCTGTCTAACCCCTCTTCTTTGTTGACTTTGTGCGAGGAACCACGGATCGAGGGAGGCGCTCCACCCTAGGTGCCTGTGCACCCACGTGAAGTCAGCTCTAGCCAGCCTAGCACCGAGGAAACTTAGAGGATTTTTGAAGACCGAGCTCTACCTTAGTTGTTGCATTTATTTCTTTGTATTTATTTCTATAATCTAAGTAAGAGAGAGCCTCTTTTATTGTAATAATACAGGTACCCTCGAACTTTGGACTCTTGAGCCCAATTTCCAGGTGTTTGTGCACCTGGGGGCTCACCGCAGCTTTTATCGGCTTTTCTTTGCATTTTTTATTTTGTTTTCCGGTTTTGTTTTATTTTCTTTTGTGTTATTGAGCTCCTAGTTTTAGGATTTCTTGCGATAGATTAAGGCCAAACACCTAATATATCTTGCATGTACCTATAGCCGCGTTTGGACTTAGTTCAAATCTTTAAACAGTCGCTTCACCATCTTCGAGCCTACGTGTCGCGAGCCCACCCTACGAAGCGTTGTTCCTGAACTCGATTTGTCGAGAGGAGGACGGGTGATCCTAGACCGAACTCTTGGATTGAGGATCGATGACCGACTTGTGGTTCTTCACGATAATAGCAATTTCTGAAACTTAGGGCGATTTCATCAGCTTGCATTTGCATATAGATAGGTTTTAATTCTGCTGAGCATCCTTGCATGTAGAGTGCTAGAGGCAAGGTGAGCATTTACGCTTTATCATCCATCATTATTTGCCTCTTGCATTGCTTTTCCGCTCCTCTACCTCTGATTTTGCCAACCTAGGTGCTTAAAGGAATTGATTCCTCGATAGGCTCGTGCATTCTCATTAAAAATCCAAAAAAAGTGAAAATCAATAATATTGGGACTGCTAATATTATTCAACCCTAAAATCTACTAAAAAGAAAAAATTCTCTTGGGGTGAGTAATCCCCTCATTGTCTTCGCTTTTACTTGCTCGTGCACACACTAAGGATAGTGCCCAAATCCCATTCAGCCCCCTAAGTGTGTGTGCTAATCTTTGACTTCTCACCTAACTCTAAAACAGACAAGATAAAAAGATATACTTTTTGGTCTCTACCGAGTTGAGTAGGTGAATTGAGGGTTTGTATTATTTCATTTCTTGCTTGTGATTGTTTTGTGTGTGTTCTATATCGCCTCTGCGCATTTGCGCCTTTCTTCGTCACTCTCTTGACTTGACCTTCGTATTCTCCTGAATATCATCTCTTTTTGTTTTGAGATGGACCCCTGGAGCGTATTTTATCCGGACTTTGCGGATCCTTCGTTCACTCCAGCCGGCCCACCTCACATTTTCCAGGAGGACTTTGCTCCTGATTTTTGTACATATCCGACCAACCCATTATTTTAGGATTCAGACTTTGATCTTCACCAATCATTTCCACCACCACCACCCTCACATTTCTACAACCCGCTCTTCCTTGAGTATCCTGATCCAATGTGATTTTTGTCCACACCCACCACCCACATTCGACACACCCGATCCTGAGATTTTGGAATCACCTTTCATGATATCCACACTTGAGACCTTGAATCAAATGATGGAGCATATGAATTCGAGGATCATTGATCTTGCTAGTTTAAATAAGAACCAGAATGTCGCTCCATTCCTTGAGGATTTGGAATCATTTGAGGATTTCCATGAGAGCTTGCAATCGCCCAAAATACAAAAAAATGAGAAAATTTTAAAAATCCAAAAAGAGTTCGGGAGCCCTTTGATCGAGTCAGACTGTGAGGAGAGCGTCCACTTGCCAGACCATTTGACCGCACAGCCTTTCACACCCTGTCCCACCTTTGACCCCGAGGATGCTGCTGTACAGACTACTCTTGGCGTGCCTCATGTATATGCTGATTCTGACTTCCTCCCTTGTATGGAGGAGGTCTAAAAATTCAAAAAAATATTGACTGAACCTGAAGTGGTGGCCACTATTCATGAGATCATCTGTGCCCCACTTCAACAGGCCATGACCGATTTATCTGCTCCTCTTCCCAAGAAGAGAAAGTGGAGGAGCAGATCTGAGCGTCATATCTTGACCATGGACACTGCCTACGCCGTCACACACCGTCCCATTCCTCGGAAGAAGAACACAACTACCCCCTTCATCACTTGCACCATCTCTGACTATACTTGTGATCACACTCTCCTAGACGGCGGTGCTTCGATTATCATATTACCCTTCTCGCTAGTACAGTCTCTTCACTTAGGGCCTCTCAAGAAAACCAGGATGATCGTACAGTTTGCTTATGGATCAATAAAGAGGCCGAAGGGTATCCTTGAAAACACCATCATCTCGATTCAGGGCACGAGCTACCATGTTGATTTTGTCATGTTGCCCATGGAGACCTCCACAGGGGAGCATTCTCCAATCATCCTGAGATGACCATTCCTCGCCTCTGCGAGGGTCGTTATTGATTACAGATCGGGAAAGATTCGCTTCCGTCCTGCTGATGAGAGCAAAGTATCGATCACCGCACCCACTGTCGACCAGAGACCTGCACCTGATGCGACTTACACCTATCTTGGCTGATCTCGAGGACCATGACCTTGATGATACTATCAGAGAATTTTGCTGCTTATTGGATTCCACTGAGACCCGAGAATTCCTCCCTGTTGAGGAAGACTCGGAAAGCATGGATCTCGACGTTCCTTCCTCTCGGACTTGGCGTTGTGTTGATGACATCCGCGGGATTTATACGAGCAATACCATTGAGAGAAGGGCAGATTTAGATACTAGATAAGACGGACATAACTCGACTACTTTCACTGATGGGTCCACTCCTGTCCATTTAGATTCAGATGAGCCAAAGTCCGAATTTGATTTGATTGCTTTTATTCGGGAATTTGGGCCTTTTGATGAGAAAGATGATCCGGTTGAGATTATAGAGGATGAACAAAGTTCAACTACTTTCACTGATGAGTTCGTTCCTTTTAGTTTTGACCTGGATGAGACCTCGCAGGACGACACTGACTACACTACTTCCGATGATGATGAGTTCGTCCCATTCCACGATGATACTAGTGAGATTCCCAAGGCCAGACCTGACCACACTTCTTCCACTCACCCGTCTGTGCCTTCACACCCTAGGGCCCTTGAGGATCTCCACTCTGTCGACCCTGGTCGGCTTTTGTCCACTGTAGACCTCGATGTCGACCTGCACCACACCAGATCTATTCCTCAGTGGTCCCACAAGAAGGTTCGCTTTCAACCTTCTTGACCATTTGTATATCCATCTCTGTTGTATATTCACTTTTGTGTAACTCCGTCTCTCTTCCGTATTGCTCGTCCACCAATTCTCGTGTTTGCATTGCTTAGGACGTACTTTGTCCTAATTATAGGGTGGTGGACAGGCCGAGTGTTCATTCATCGTTCCGTCTTATCACTCTTGTTGTTGCCTATACTTAGGACTTCTTTTACCCTAAGTATAGGGGGAGTGATGTGTATATCCTTCTCTATCTTCTTCCATCGTCTGATCTCGTTTCCATTTTCATCTCTTTTCTTCTTTTCTTCTTTTCCTCTTCTATCTTCTTTATCTATCAAAAGGTGTCGCCCCTTGTAGACAGTCTTCTATACTTAAGACGTACTTTGTCCTAAGTATAGGGGGGTGTGCACCCCGAGTTTCTCAATTCTTTGATCCTCTCCATTGTCTCCTCTTCTTGTCTATACTTAGGGATATCTTACCCTAAGTATAGGGGGAGACAACCTGAGTACGATCTGTTCATTCCCACCCTTGACCCTCCCTGCCTTGTGTACAATCTGCTATACTTAGGATTATTTCATCCTAAGTATAGGGGGACGGTCAACTTCTCATTCTTTTGTTCATTCGTTCATTTATTATTTAGATTTTCCTATACTCAGTACGAGTTATATCTTCTCTTTTCTCTCTGATCTATGAGGACATAGCTCAAGCTAAGTATAGGGGGGTCGTATATACTACGTATATACTTTAGCCATAACTCGTACTTTCGTATTTTCTTAATAATATGGCTAATAATTCTTTAAAATTCATTAAAAACCGTAATAAAAAGATGTTATTATTCCTCGAATTCTTTTTATATGTACTGATTAAAAAATCAGGTGAAAATATTTTTTGCAAAATGTTTGAAAAGTAGTTTGAAAATCTTTGTGAAAATCTTTTGAAAACTATTTGGAAAATAATTTGTTACATGTTTTCAACCTTTGTAAAAACATTTTGTTTGCAAAATTTCTTCTCTTTGTGTGAAATAAAATGTTTGAAAAATGATTTACAAATGGTTTGAAAAATGGTTGTAAAAATATTGTGAAAAATCTATTTATACTGTTTGAAAACCTTTGCAAAATGATTTTCAAATGTGTGTACATATTTGTAAAAATGTTTGTAAAAATTATTTTGGACTATAGTTTTCAAAATTGTTTGAAAAACCTATGTCAAATAAGTTTGAGGAATATGTACATCACACCTTAAATTCTTTATATCTATAAAATGGATCACTTACCCTTGTAAATTCTTAAAATCAACTTCTTGTATATATAAGAAGCACTCCCGTGTAAATATTTTAACCTAGTTTTTAGACAAAATCTTTTCTTTTCAAAAGTCCCAAAAACATTTGCAAAATTAAAAATCCAAAAACATTTGAAAAATCTTTTTGAAAATTAAAAAAATGCATGTGCATCATCATCCTTTCAAAAACCCATAAAAAGTTGATAGTTTTTGAAAATTGGATCACATAAATATTTCCTGCATAGCATTGCATAGCATGAGCATTTTTCGGATTGAGTTTGATAGTTGAACAAGTCTAAGTAAAATCCGAAGATTGGAGCTTGATTGGACCTTAAAATCTACCTAATAACAGGAACCTTATAGGAACTGGGTTTGAGGTACTTCAGGTCTAGTTGACTTAATTCTTTGAGGATCACGGGACTTGGTTCAATGGATTCTTGACTACCTAAGTAGAGTATTTCGGAGCACACACACGACTCTTGTTGATAATGACCTAACTTGGACACCTGCACCTTTCACATGGCTCAACTCAGTTGGAGTGGTGAGGGGATTGGATTTGCCGGTATGAGATGCACACAAGTGGAAATACTTGTCCTCCTCTAGGGAGGGAAGTGCACCCCAACCCGTCCAGTGATGAGGAATTCTAAAGATAGGAGAGTGTGGGTTTCAGTAAAGCTTCAAAAGAGGGATAGTCTACTGGCTCAAGAGGAAAAACTCCCTATGTAAATGCTGCTGTATATAGTATTTCAAAAAAAAAGAAGAAAGAAAAAAAAAGAAAAAAAAGAGACATGCCTGTACAAAAATAAAATGCTTGCAAAAGTATGTGAATATGTTGTAAGTCAATAAGAAAGCTTGACCATCAAAGTCGAATCATGTGAGCCTGCAGCTGGATGACTCAACTACACTGGTCTTGCATCATAGGATAGGTAGCTACACTGGCTACCGTCCATTCTTCTCTTTACCCCCTCCTCTTGAGCTGGTTGCCACTTGAACTTAGAAGGGAATACCCCGCTCCTCGAGGAAGGAGTTATTGGATTGGGGAATCATTGGGTTGTCATACTGGAAAAGTCAATCTCTTTGTCATTCTAGTTGGGGAGAGCCACTATCACTTACACTGTACGAGTCAGATTCATAGTCGTAAGGGTTTGCGTATGAGTTGAGATATTTCTGACCTGGTTATTGAGGAGACTTGAACAGAGTTTTGGGATTCTCAGGGACTGTTGGATTTCAAATTCGGTTCTCATTAAGGTTCCGCCCGCACTAAAATTCCAAAGGTCCGACTTAAGCTCCAAACTTTGATTTTGTAAAGACAAGTTTGATAATTAAACTAAATCCAAATTCTTCTTTTTCTTTTCTTTGATTTTCTTTTCTGCACTTATTGCATAAGTGTTTGCTAGGGACTAGCAAAGGCAAGTATAGGGGGATGATGAATCTACGTTTCATCATCTTTATTCTATCATTTTGGCCTTAAAAACCCTAGTAAATGCGTGTAAATAGGCTTAATTTAGGCATTTTAGCATTCATGCATCATTGTGTAAATATTGTATAAAATGCGATTTTTAAAGCCAAAATTATAGAATAAAGAAAAGATAAGAAAAATAATAAAATATGGTAAATATTTTATGACCTGAAACCCCGAGACCTAGGCATCTTGATGAATAGGCCAACAAGGAATAAAGTAGGGGGAGATAAGGGTTAAAATACAATAAAAATGTCTATTCATTTTATTCATTTTGGGACCTATTTTTGGTTCCACTTTTTATACTTAAAATAAAGAAACTTTGAACGTGAAAGTTGTAGATAATTAAAAAAAAAATACAAAATTGATTTCACTGAAAAATAATGTACAGATAAAAAGTTATGGTCTGAATAAGAATCCAGAATCCCAACTTCCCAGACCCATATCTCCCAAATAAAAACTCCAAATGCAGCAAACTCACCTTTAATTGTATATAGTTTAAAATAAGCTATTTAATGGCAGTAGTTTCGCATTTGGTGGAGCTACGGTTTGAAAGTTGACTTTTGGACCCTTATTGTATAGTTGTACCTATTAAAATATTCATTTTATTATTTATTCATTATTTTTATAATTTTATATTTTTATAATTCTGTAAATATTATTTATAATAAATATGTGTAATAAAATCTGAATAAAAACTCAAAGAAAACTCAAAATAAAATACTTGTATATAAAAGACATAGGTAAAATACCTATATACAAACCTGTATAATTTATACTTCTATTTTATTAAGTGTACAAAATACTTCATAAAAATAAAGTAAAAATATATTTAAGTGTATAAAAATATTTTATAAATTTATACAATAATAAAAAAGAATAAGTAAATTAAAATTCACAAAATAAAAATAAATTACTTAAATATATAGATATAGATACCTATAAGGGTTATAAATGGTAACTTGTAATTACACACCTCATAAAAATAAATAAAAATCACCATAAAATAATTTATAAAATAATAAACATTTTTTTATTAAATAACCTAAAATCAATAAATTGTTTTCTATTTTAAAATGAATTTAGAAATCATTTTTTCCAGGATTTTCCTGGTTGGTCCACGTGCACCAACCAGGGGGCCTGGAGAGTTGACCTCGGGTCAACTCTCTAGACCCTCTCCTATAGCTGTGTCAGACTGTTTTTTCCCTCGTTTTTGATGAATTTTGGAGGCCACGTCTTGTATCCTTTCATGACGATGTCTTCTACATTTTTCTCCCTGATGTTTGACCTTACACACCCAAAGGTTTCCTCGGGGATTGGATCTTGGATTCGTGAGATCTCCATCGATCTTCACGCCCTCTCGACCACTCTTTAAAATAGCCCCCATCACCTCCATTCCCTTTTGAACCCTCTTCTACCTAGCTTTGACCTTGGTCGTGGAGATCTGGATCGACTCCTGTGACAGGGGAGTCTCCAGCTCCTTCGCGCGAGGTCCGGCGAAGGCTGGAGCGGCGCTTCCACCCACCTCTGGCCAAGTGACCGTCGAGGTCCATCTCAGGTTTCCAACCTTTGAGGTCATCTTTTTTGCTCGTTTTTTTGTATTTTCTTAGCTAGATTAGGCTTAGAATTAAATCTGTCACTTTTCCCTTCGAATCGCACGCAACCTAACGTCACGCCATCACCTCGCCGTTGCTTGCTCCGGTGAGCTCCTTTCCACACTATAGGCCACCCAATTCGTTTGTGCTCGACCTGGAGCCACCTTCTGTCGTTGTGTATTTTGTCTGCAGGTACCAGGTGCGAGAGACCCTACTGGGAAGGGTCGTTTTTGCAGGGACCAACCTTCCTGGAACCACCCTCCTTCACCGACGAAGCGGCGGTGCTCCAGCCGCTCCTGGGCCATTTTTGAGGCCGCCGTCCAATCAAGGTGGCTGAATCCATCCAAGCCGAGTTCATCGGCGGTTCTTCCATCACGCCTCTACGCCGTCCGATCGTCGCCAATTCCTCCAGGCATCCAGCTGACGTCCGATTGAAGCAAGCAGCCACCGTTGATCTCCTCGCAGAGATCTAATCCCAGGCGTCAGATCTGAAGGGATTTCGTGAGCCCAGGCGTTGACACATGGCATAAGTAAAATCAAAGCCATCATTGGATCGCACCCCTGGCGTGGGTATTTTGCCTATAAACCCCCGCCCGATTTTGTAATTGATTAGCAACACTCAAACTTTCATCTGCTTTTAAAATATTTTGTAAACTTTGTATATAAGCCCATGGATGTTTGTTTAATTACGTATCTACCCCTGCCAGGTGCACGTGCGTACGCACGTGGGTTAGGCATTCTTGTGGGTACATCCCTGTCATTTTGACTATTTCTTTTTAGTCCGTAAAGTTTATATTTTAATTATATAATTTTGGTGTTTTTGTGCATAGGCCCCTGGATGTTTTGCTAATTCCAAAAATGCCCTTGCCTGCATGGTAGTTTCTTTATGTTTCTAGTATTTATTTCACGTATCTATAAAACTCGAAAAAATCCCCAAAAATCATCATAGGTCTTTGTTGAATAGTAGTTTAACATCATGTTTTTATTTTATATTTTTATTGCATTTTAGTATTTATAAAAATTCAAAAACACTCATTTTCAGCCCTGTTTGCATTATAAAATCCATAAAAATTATAAATCACATCAGAAAAATCCCCAAAAAATATATTTTGTCTATTTTAGTTTGTTTTAGCTTCAGAACAAAAATCATTAAAAAAAATACAAAACGAAACTCCTAAAAATTATAAAAACCTGAAAATCTTTATAAAAATATTAAAAAGTCTAGAAAAATCCTAAAAATACATACTTTGTTCCTGAATTTTCTTTGTTTTATTTCTTTCATTTAAAATTAATTTGGGAAAAATTTGTCACTGTTTATTATTTTTCATTTCCATTTTAATTTCAACCAGCCCTCTTATTCACTGTTTTTCGTATTTTTGACTTTAAAAATACCAAAAAATTAGGAAAAATATAGAAAATCACAAAAAACATTAGAAAAATATAAAAAACCTAAAAACATTTTATTTCCTAATTTTTGTATATTTTTACCTATTTTTATAAATACCTTATCCTCTTCTTTCTCACTTTGTATATACAATCTATTATTGAAAAAGAAAATATAAAAAATATAAAATACAAAAAGAAAATATAAAATCAGGAAATTAAAAATCAAAATATAAAAATATAAAATTAAAAATAAAATTAAAAAATATAAAATTAAAAACCCATGAAAAAAATAGCACTTAGATAGACATTTGATCACATTCATATTTTGAGCGTAATTGCCCCGTTCTACCTGTCTGCTCCCTATGTTCGACCTCTACACATACTTGCACCTATACACATCTTGTTGTAGAGTTATTATAAATTTTAACTCCGCACATTCACTTTGATTTCCTTATTTGATTGTTATGGGTTAATTGTTGTTTGAATTTGAGATTTTCTTGCGGGCCGCCTCAGCGACATCGTGATCCTGCCTTGTGTGGATTAATTTAGACCTGTGGAAAATCTTGTTCAACACCCAACCACTATTGAACCACTCGTGCCTCCACATGGCACGGCTACATCTTTCGCCGTTCAACCCGAATATATTGGATCCCAGTACCACACGTTGCAAATCATTCATTTCGTGTGCACTTATCATAACAGGGCAACAGTGTACCACCTAGGTAGGGAAACACCAACACGGGTTCCTTCTGACAAACCTACAGGTCGCATGCCCGACCTGTAGTTCTACTCCCAGTCATCCTTAACGTGACACATGATCCTTTTCAGGATCCAACTCAAAACACATCAAATCCCATGATGTAATTCCTCCGTTAAGCTTTAGATTAGCATAACCATAAATACTGAGTATAGAATTACACATATATTAATCCATATATTTATATACTCAATTTATGCTCTTTTTAATTTCTAAACCCTAACTTTCCAAACCACTGCATCTATTCGATGCTTAAACCTTATTTTAGCGAGAACCACAAGGCAAGTTTTCATACTTTCTAAAAAATAGTCAAATTAGGGTTCTTTATAGCGAAGAACATAAAATCAGGAATTTCAGTACTCTCGTATGAAAACCCAACAACAAAAAGGAAGGATTTCGTTACCTAATCGAGCTCTCTCTCTCTCTCACATATGCGGTGCTTTATCGTGATTCGTTTTCAGAAAAGGATGATTTACAGCTCCTGAAACAATCGAATTTCATGTTCGTATCAAAAACACTAAAAACATGCCAAGAACGCGAAGAACAAACGAAGAACACGAAGAACGCTAAGAACACATGAAGAACACGAAGAACGCGAAGAACATATTTTCTCTTAAAATTTCGGCAGAAGTTCCCCTTATATAGGGTGATATTTCTTGGAAAAATTTCGGCAGAGTTTCCCCTTATGTCAGGATATATTTCTATAAAAATTTCAGCAGAGTTTCCCCTTATATGAGGACATATTTTAAAAGAAAAATGGAAAGATTTTCATCTATAAAATCATCGAGAGAAGAATAATAACAAAACTGAAAGAATATACTCAAACAACAAGAGATGAAGAATCGGTAGACACCACGCATCTTAGGTGAGTGAATGTGATGAATCACAGGGTTCACTGACGTGCATAGCCACTAGCACCTAAGTAGGATATTACACAGATTTATCCATCAAAACAATTATAAAAGTATAATTGAAAGAATAGAGCCATAAGCGATAGAGAATCAGTAGACACCATGCATCTTAGGTGAGTGAATGCGTGACGAATCATAGGGTTCACTGACGTGCATAGCCGGCCACACCTAAGTAGGGTGTTACACAGATTTCTCCTCGAACCACAATAGAAAATGAATCGGAAAAAAACATGAATCCAAAACAAAGTTTGGAAGAAAAGAGGATGAATCTAAAACCTAGCTTTCGAAGCAAACTAAGAGAGGATCATACCTTCCTCCTCCTCGTTGTACCGGCAGCGCTTCACTAGCGCTCCTTCCCTGCCTCCCACTCCTTCTCCCAACCTCTCAAACCTAGCCCTTGGGGTGGTGGTGGTAGTGGAAATCGTAGAGAATGAATGGGTGGGAGGGGGGTATTTATAGGCTTCAGAAAACTCCTAACCATGGTTAGAAAACCATGGTTTAGACCTTAACCGCGGTTAGCGGTCCATAGTTTTGGCCCATGATTTTGGCTAAAACTTATCCAAAACTTAGGACTTAAGTTAGAACATTTAAGAGGATTCTAGCTTCGCTAATGATGCTTAATTAACGTTAATCATGATTAACTTTCACTAATCGCAATTTAACTTTCACGATTTACACTCATCTTTTGCTAACTATTGATTAGTGTTCGCTAATGGTCATTAGCGGTTTTCAATCCGTCATTAATTTATTCAATCATGCTTATTTAGTCTTAGTGACAGTCATTACGGGTTAATGACTTCTTAATCCTCCTTCCTTCTCTTTTTTTTCCGAAAATCGTAACAAATCGAAACGAAATCCGATTCACATGAAATAAATTCGTTGGTTTTCTCTTGACGAGCCGGATCTTATGATATAGGATCCGAGAGATGCCATGTTCAAGGCTTTACAATTATAACAACCTTAAAGGAAGTCTCGTCCTCGAGACTAGAAACACAGGCATAACAAACTTAAAGAGGATTGAAACCATAACAACCTTAAAGAGAATGAACATCATTTTATTTATAATGAACATATACAGAATACATAGTGTTATCATTCAAACAAGTACGAGTACCTTTATTTCATTTCTACCTTAGGTTCCCATGTAGCTTCTTCATACTCTTGGTTGCGCCACAACACTTTAACTAGAGGTACCTCTTTATTCCTCAACTTCTTGATATCCCTGTCTAATATTTGCACATGTATTTCTAGGTATGTCAAGTCTGGCTCAACATGCAAATCATCGTAGTTTATCTTATGCTCAGGATCTTTAATATACTATATCAGATTTGATACATGAAAAATATCATGCATTGACGAAAGATGTGGAGGAAGTGCAAGTCTATATGCGACTTTCTCAATCTGCTGAATAATTTCAAAGTGACCCACGAACCTGGGTGCCAACTTCCCAAGCAAGCCAAACCTCTGAAGTCCCTTCATAGGCGATACTTTGAGAAATATAAAGTCGCCTACCTCAAACTCAAGGTCTCTTTGCATGTTATCACTGTAGCTTTTCTGGCGACTCTAGGCAATTATTAGTCTTTTTCGAGCAAGCTCTATAGCTTCCCGTGTCTACTGGAGTCTATCTGAATTGTAAAGGTTCTTTATCCCAACCTCTTGCCAACACAGAGGAGTAGTATACCTACGCCCATATAGTGCTTCAAATGGTGCCATGCCAATACTTGTATGGTAACTATTGTTGTAGGTGAATTCTGCAAGAGGCAAATGTTTCACCCATGACCCTTTCCATTCTGAGGCACATGCTCATAGCATATCCTCTAAAGTCTAAATCATACGTTTTGATTGACCATCTGTTTGTGGATGATATACTGTGCTCAAGCATAGATGTGTGCCTAAGACTTTCATGAAGTTCTCCCAATAGTGTGTGGTAAATCGTGGATCTCGATCGTAAACTACTTCTTTTGGGATACCATGAAGACGGATCACATGTATAATATATAACTCAGCAAGCTGACCTATAGTGAAAGATAAATTTATTGGAATAAAGTGTGCTACCTTGGTCAGACGATATATTATAACCCAGATACTATCTTTACCACCAGTCATCTGAGGTAAGCTAGTAACGAAGTCCATGGAAATGCTTTCCCATTTCCACTTAGGCATAGAGAGGTATTGTAACAATCCTTAAGGCTTTTGGTGTGAAGCTTTTACCTGTTGGCAAGTGAAACATGAATTCACAAACTCAGCAACATATTTCTTCATTCCCGGCCACCAAAAGTATGAACGAAGATCCTTATACATCTTCGTAATTCCTGGATGAATAGATAATCTAGAACAATGTGCTTCACGTAAGATGTCTTTCCTCAATTCAGGTGTGTCTGGTACACAAGTTCTGTGATGATTATATAGTAACCCATCTTGTATCTGGAATCTCTCTATCTCATTCTTCCCAAGTTGTTGTCTCAAGTCTTTAAGGGCTGGATCATCCTCATGTACTTTCTTTATTCTATCCCAAATCTCTGATTTGTATCGGTGAGGAATAGTTATAGTATCGACACTACTATCAAATGGATTCCATTCACTTAATGTTGATAGTAAACCCCAGAAGTGGATAGCATTCACTAACCCAGGTGAATAAATTCTTCTGCCAAGGGCATCTGCTACGACGTTCCCCTTACTAGGGTGGTAGGGGTAGTGAAATCATAATCTTTCAATAGACACCGTCTCTGTCTCATATTGAGCTCCATTTGATCAAACATATATTTCAAGCTTTTATGATCGATGAAGATATCAAAAGTTATACCATACAGGTAGTGTCTCCATATCTTTAAAGCGAAAACTACGACAGTTAATTCAAGGTAATATGTTGGATAGTTCTTCTCATGTGTCTTGAGCTATCATGATGCATACACAACTACCTTACCATGTTACTTAAGAACCAC
Source organism: Ottelia alismoides (assembly GCA_037367405.1). Classification (NCBI taxonomy): domain Eukaryota; kingdom Viridiplantae; phylum Streptophyta; class Magnoliopsida; order Alismatales; family Hydrocharitaceae; genus Ottelia; species Ottelia alismoides. Next base: position 24,824 of record JAZKJV010011059.1, read on the forward strand.
CCCAAGTCCTTCTTTAGATGCGTCAGTGTATACTGTAAACCCTTTACACCCGGAGGAAAGGATGGGTGCAGATGTTAGGCATTCTTTCAGTGTTTGGAAACTAGTTTCGCATGCATCAGACCATATGGATGGAACTTCCTTTTGAGTCAGCCTAGTCATTAACAATTCTATTTGTGAAAAGTCCTTCATAAATCTTCTATAATATCCAACTAATCCCAGAAAAGATCGTATTTCTGTGACAGTCTTCGGGCGTTCCCAACTTATCACCGCACTAACTTTTGTAGGATCAACTGATATACCTTCCCCAGAAATAACAGGACCTAAGAAAGATACTTCATATAGCCATAAGTCACATTTGCTATATTTATCATACATTTTGTTCATCCTTAGAGTTTCAAGTGCCTGCCTGAGATGGTGTTCATGAAGATACTTATCCTTGGAGTAAATAAGCACATCGTCAATATAGACTACTACAAAGTGATCTAAGATCTCCTTGAATACCCTATTCATGAGATCCATGAAGGTTGTTGGGGCATTTGTCAGTCTAAAAGACATAACTAAGAATTCTTAATGCTAGTATCTAATGCGAAAAGTTGTCTTGGAAATATCTGTATCTTTAATTTTCAATTGATGGTATCCAGATCTTAAATCAATCTTGGAATACACAGTTGAACCATGTAATTGATCAAAGAGATCATCTATTCTTGGCAGAGGATACTTGTTCTTTACGGTCTTCTTGTTTAGTTGTCTATAGTCAATGCATAACCGCATTGACCCATCTTTTTTTCCTGACAAATAAGACATGTGCACCCCATGGTGAAGTATTAGGACGAATGAATCCTTTATCTAACAATTCTTGGAACTGCACCTAATCTCGTAACTCAGTTTGTGCCATCCTATACGGAGGGATAGATATAGGCTGAGTATCAGATATCAGAGAGATTTCAATATCAGTCTCTCGCTCAGGTGGTAATCCAGATAGTTCCTCTGGAAATACATCAGGAAACTTGCACACTATAGGTATATCTTCCATCATTCTGTCTGACCCTGATGTAGTGGTTATATAGGCTAAATAACCTTGGCACCCTTGCTCTAACAACTGTTGTGCCTTCAAAGTCAAGATATATTCGATATTATCATTGGATGTCTTTCCAATGAACTGGAACTCTATCGAGTTAGGAAGGTGAAACGTTACTGTCTTCTGAAAAAAGTCAAGACATGCATGATGCCTTTCTAGCCAATCCATCCCTAGGATAAGATCAAAGTCCTCCATTTCAATTAGTAGCAGTGAAACATGTAACTGATGTCCTGCTATCAGTACTATACATTTATCCAATATTTCTTGGATTATAAATACGTGTCCTCCTGGTCCCTTGATAAGATAGGACTGTTGTACTTCTACTGGTATCTTACCCAAAGTTTGTACTAACCGTCGAGCAATAAATGAATGTGAAGTACCAGAATCAATAAGGCATGTACTAAAAAGACATGAATAGTGACAATACCTCGTACGATCGTACCTGAATTATAGGCTTGTTCTTTCGTATTTGCATTGATCTGGCCATTAGGAATAGGCAAGCTAGATCCCGCAACACTTTGTGGTGGTTGTTGGGCAGGAGATACTCCTTGTGAGACACTACCTCTACCCTGTCTTCCTCTGCGTGTTGCTCCAGTGCTCGAGGTGGATGTTATGCTGTTAATTGGGGTTGGTTTAAACCCCGACCCTCTCAACTTTGGACAATCTTTTTTGATGTGGCCTTCATGATGATAGTAATAACACACACGTGTTCTTGTTTGAGCTGAAAACCTAGCCACAGAGGTACTAGCTCCTGCTGCTGAGTCGTGATGATATAGTGGAGGTCTAGAGAAACCCCTTCTTCTAGATAGTTCCTGGCCCAAAGTTTGTGGCGAGCTTATATTAGACCCAACTGGATGATAATGACTATCTCTTCGGTTATAATTCGCCTTACGTTTGGACGGTCCACTAGTAAAGTGGAAGCATCTTCTTTGGTGGTTTTCATCCCTCTCCATCTCAATACAAGAGGCGATGTCCATGGATTCATTTACAGTGGTGGCTCTAAAACCTGTAAGCTTCTCTCTTAAATCTCCCTGAAGACCGCTAACAAATTTGGTAAGATACTCTTGTGGTGAAGCTTCTAGAGCTGGGGAGTAACATAGCAACTACGTAAAGTGAATATGATAATCTCGTACAATCTTGGATCCTTGGGTCAAAGAAGCCAACTCTCTCCTCTTCAATTCTTCCCAATGGGATGGACAGAAGTGAGCTCGGAACCTCTTTTCAAAAACATCCCATGGAACATAATCTACTAATTTCTTGGAAATGGCTCTCCACCATCGTATTGCATAGTCTGCTAGGGAGTAATAAGCTAAGTGCACCCAAGTGTATGGTGGTGCGTGTATTATTCTCAACATCCTGCTGACGTCATCAAGCCATAGTTCTGCCTCAGCAGGTGTCTCTATGCCTTTAAATCGAGGAATCTTTCCCTTTAGGTAATTGTCTAGTAATGTTTGGTGTCTAAGAAGGGCCTTCTCCATTGCACCTTCAGCTGGGGTAGGAGCAGACTCAATTGAAGGATGGTAACTAGATTCTTCCTCAGAAAGATTGATAGAACCTTCAATCCTAGCGTCCACAGGTCTGGATGCCCCAGGTCTCTCAGCTTGTGCATCGAGCCTCTCCTCTAATGCTTGCTACTTTTACCCCATTTCTTGCAGCATTGCCAACATAGCCGTTAATTGTCTAGACACGTCTTGCTCTGCCATGATCCTGTGATGAATCAAGGCCAAACTTTACATCATACAAATCTTAGCATGATGCACATAAGGGACAATGACTTGTGAATGGTACTGCAGTCACTTATTAAGATCAAAGGATCTTAAGACCACCTTAGTTTCTGAATACTGCTCATAGTTATCAATTACTGAGTAAATTACTGGAGTTACCGGGCTCTAATACCAAACTGTCACGTCCTAGATTCCCAGGCCGTCGGATCCTCCCATATCTGGATCTAGTTACCGAGCAATAATTTATTCAGCAATCACAATTAACATTCAGAAACAGACTACAATTTAAAATACTCAGAAGGAAGTATTTCAACACTTTTTCATTTACAAAAATTTAGTTCACATGATTTATTGTCCCACTACAACCATTACATGTACATCAGTTGGAAGGAAATACACAGAAAAGATTACTACTACCTTATAGAGAAAAGCTACTGCAGCTCGTTGGATGATTATGTTAGCTGGTTGGATTATTAAAGTCCTTATGATGGCTCACCGACACCTGTTGGGTTTTCTATAAATCATAGGATAATCATTAGCGAGTGCTAAGTAATGAAGAAGAGAAAAGTAAACAATGGTGTAATTTTTCAAAAAGTTGTTAGCACAAAAAGTTTCATTTCTTCTCATTAGTGTAAGTCCTATTCCTTCTATTCCAAATCAGGGATTAGTCTAAGAGAACCCCACCATTCTTGGACTCCGAAGTTGTGGACACTTCGGGATTAGAGATTGCGTTGATCTGATGAGCTTATGTTGTCGTACATCGCCTCAACCAATCCTCTAATACTACCCTGACAATTTTACTTTTCTTTATTAATTACGATCTCAAGCCCTCAGACTGGAAAAAAAAGAGCACACCATCCTCGAGAATCCAGTTGCTTAAACCTCAGGCTAACCGTTAATCACATAACCTTACAGCTTTAAATACATGTTGTCATGATCCAGCTGGTTATTGAACCACCCGTGGCCTCCAAATGGCATGACCACATCTTCCATCGTTCAACTCGAATATATTGGCTCCCAGTACCACGCGTTGCAAATCATTCATTTTCGTGTGCACTTATCATAACATGGCAACCGTGTACCACCTATGTAGGGAAATGCTAACACGGGTTCCTTCTGACAAATCTACAGGTTGTATGCCCGACCTGTAGTTCTACTCCCAGTCATACTTACCGTGACACGCGATCCTTTCCTGGATCCAACTCAAAACACATCAATTCCCATGATGTAACTCCTCCGTTAAGGCTTAGATTAGCGTAACCATAAATACTGAGTATAGACTTACACATATATTAATTCATATATTTATATATTCAATTTATGCTCTTTTTAATTTCCAAAACCTAACTTTCCAAACCACTGCATCCATTCGATGCTTAAACCTAATTTTAGTGGGGAATCACAAAGCAACTTTTCATACTTTCTCAAAAATAGTCAAATTAGGGTTCTTTATAGCGAAGAAAATAAAATAAGGAATTTCAATACTCTCGTATGAAAACCCAACAACAAAAAGGAAAGATTTCGTTACCTAATCGAGCTCTCTCTCTCTCTCACGTATGTAGTGTTTTTCGTGATTCGTCTCTAAAAAGGATGATTTACAGCTCCTGAAATGATCAAATTTCATGTTCGTATCAAAAAACACTAAAAACATGCCAAGAACGCGAAGAACGAACGAAGAACACTAAGAACACATGAAGAACACAAAGAACGCGAAGAACAAATTTCTCCTAAAATTTTGGTAGAACTTACCCTTATATAGGGTGATATTTCTAGGAAAAATTTCGGCAGATTTTTCCCTTATATCGGGACATATTTCTATAAAAATTTCGGCAGAGTTTCTCCTTATATCAGGACATTTTAAAAGAAAAATGGAAACAGTTTCCTCTATAAAATCATCGAGAGAAGAACAATAACGAAACTGAAAGAATATACTCAAACAACAAGAGACGAAGAATCGGTAGATACCACACGTCTTAGGTGAGTGAATACGTGATGAACCTTAAGGTTTACTGACGTGCATAGCCGCCCACACCTAAGTAGGGTATTACACATATTTTTCCATAAAAACAATTATAAAAGCATAATTGAAAGAATAGAACCATAAGCGATAGAGAGTCGATAGACACCACACATCTTAGGTGAGTGAATGTGTAACGAATCACAGGGTTCACTGACGTGCATAGCCTCCTGCACCTAAGTAGGGTGTTACACGGATTTCTCCTTGAACCACAATAGAAAATGAATCCGAAAGAAAGATAAATTGAAAACAAAGCTTGGAAGAAAAGAGGATGAATCGAAAACCTAGCTTACAAAGCAAACTAAGAGAGGATCATACCTTGCTCCTCCTCATTCTCATGGCAATGCTTCACTAGCGCTCCTTCCCCGCCTCCCTCTCCTTCTCCCGACCTCTCAACCCTAGCCCTTGGGGTGGGGGTGGTGGTGGTGGTAGTGGAAATCGTAGAGAATGAATGGGTGGGGGGTTATTTATATGCTTCAGAAAACACTAACCATGGTTAGAAAACCATGGTTTAGACCTTAACCGCGGTTAGCAACCCATGGTTTTGGCCCATGATTTTGGCCAAAACTTATCCCAAATTTAAGCCTTAAGTTAGAACATTCCAGAGGATTCTAGATTTACTAATGACACTTAATTAATGCTAATCATGATTAACTTTCACAAATTACGATTTAACATTCGCGGCTTACTGACGAGTCGCTGAATACGATGTTAATTCGGGCACGTTGTGGTACGCGTACTTAGCGAATCAGTCAGAACCGAGAGAAGATCTTCGTAAAGAGTATCTCGGCATTAATTTATATCCCGGGCAAGTTCGGGGTCGAACTCAGGGAGGCAAAGGAACAACTCTGGGGTTAATTCGAAAATTTAGATCTTGATTTCCAAATGCGGATTTTTTTTTATATTTTTATGCAAAAACAAAGGTGAAAGGCAAATATGGATGAATTAAAACACTAAGAAATCACACAACTTAGTCAAATTAATTTTAATGTCAAATCAGTCTTATTTAACCAAGTTATATTTTTCCTAGAGTCCTAATCTAATGATGAATGCAAGACACATTTTTTAGAATTTTAGGGGTTAAGATGAAACAATTAAAATACACACTTTATATATATATTTTTTGTAATTTCTCACACAAACAGTAAGCAAAAATCATGAAAAATTTACTGGAATATTAACATGTTGCAATGAAGCTACAGTAATATTTTTGGAATTTTTTGACAGAATATGATTTTTTATGTATTTTTTAGTGAAAACAAAGTGACAATGAGTAAATAATTCTTTATAAATCCATAAAGTCAAATTAGCCAGAGAGCGAATTATCTCAAATAGATATTTATAAAACAATGCAGGAGAGTTGAAATTTCGTAAAAAGGATATATGTGGATTTAGTTAAAAATCAAATAAAAAATCACTCTATGATTTGTTTCATGCATATAATAACTCCACCTTGGATGAAATTTGGATAGTATCTCAATCATATTTCAAGGCATCATGTCTAATTTTTGTAGAATTTTTAGAGCAACAATGAGTACGATATGAATTTTACGATATGAATTTAATAGCAAAGAATGGGTAAAATATGCATGATTTCAGTTAGACAATTTTAATTAATTACCCAAATATCAGAAAAATTTAAATAAAAATCCACAAGGTAGAGAATTAGTTGCTCAACACAATGATAGTTTTAATTGAATAAAAAGATGCAATATTGAGGCCAAATTGATCCATAAATACAGGGGTGTTCGTGCAAATTCCAGAAAACAACCTACAAAAGAAAACATGCATAGAGACTGTTTTGTAATTACACAAAGATGACAGGATATGTATGCAATGTTTACAATAAAAAAATTAAGGAAAAATAAGACCTTCTTCTTCTTCCTACTTGGGGCACGATGGAGAACCCAAAAGGAGGAGGACGGCGACGACATGTGGTGGAAGCGTCGGCAGAGGGTGGAGGTCGGCGGACGCGTAGAGGTGCGTGCGCGGGCACGACGGTGGCTCGAGGCGGTGCAGGTCTCCCGCACGGGTGGAGGTGGGCTTGCACCGCTGGAGCAGGCGCTCGAGGGGCGACGGCCCGGGGTGCGCGCCGGAGCAGGCGACCACTGGGGTCAGCGTGGCCGTGGCCGCGGTGGGGGACCTCGCGGAGTAGCGACCGCGGCTGCAGGGTGGCGGCGCTCGCCTGGGTGGATTGGAGGCGGCGGGCAGCGCCTGATGGTGGTGCAGGGGGGCGGCGGCCGTGGGCTGTTGCTTCCCTGCAACTTTTTTTTGATTTTTTTAATTTTTTTACTGCTGTTAAGCAAACTATATTTTTTTATTTATATATTTTTAATTTTTTGTTTTGTTTAAACAGAAAATGAACAAATACTTTTTTTTATCATTTTTTTGTTTTGTTTAAACAGAAATTGAACAAATGCAAAATGACAAATATGCACAAATGCAAATATGATGGTGGGTTGATCGTGATGATATGAAAATAAAAAATGATATGGAGATGTGATGCGATGGATAAAAAAATGATGGTGATCCAAACAATAAAGAAACAAGATATTAAATAAAATAAAATAACGAGAGAAATGAGGAGGAATGCTTACCTGAATCTTCGTCGGATTGGCGGAGCGGCTATGCTGGACTCCTGTCGTCGCCTCAATCTGATTGGTGAAACAAAAATCAGAGAAGCTGAGCGAGCTCGATGGGGAACTCGTGACGTGGCAATGGTGGTCGCCGCGGATCTCACCTGAAGGAGGTCGTCGCTTGAGGAAGATGCTTCACCGATGTCACCAATAAAACACTCCAAGCTCTCTCCTTTTCCATTAGAATGGCGGATGCGAAAAAATGAGGATGTAGAAATGAATATAAAGAGAAGAGAAAGGGAAGTTAGAATGGAGTGGTGTTGAATGTGAGGTTGATGATGAATGTGGGGTGGAATGGGAGTTGGTGGTAGAATAGAAGTTATTGTAGAGAATGGAAAAAAAATTAAAAGGAAAATAAAATGAAATAAAGTAGGCTACTTTAAATACAATAAAATAAAAAGAGAAGAGAAGAGAAATACTGGAGAATTTACAAAAGAAGACAAACACCATGTACATTTTTTTATTTACTTTTCTAATTTATATATATTTATATTTTTAATAAAAGATATTTACAACAGAAAATTACAATAAAATACTAGAAATAAAATACAACACAAAATTGATTTTTTTGAATTTTTTAATGATTAAGAATAAATAAATAAAAAATGGGAACAATGTACAATATATACAATGTACACCGAGGTCTCAAAATCTAACTTTTGCTAATGAGCTCCGATTTTAATGAAACAACTTCCGTTGGATAGATAATTTTCTAACTTGAACTCTAAAAAGTGAGTTTGGTAAATTTGGAATTCATACGGAGCGGGAATTTGGCTTGGAAGTTGGACTTTATGGCTTTTTGTCTTTGGGATCTAGGAGCACTTATTTGAGGTAAAATTTGTTTTGTATTTTTGTATTTTTATGTACCCTTTTATAAACAAGTTAGAGAAAGAATTAACTAAAAAAGAGTTGAAATAAAATTATTAAAAATAGATGAAGTTTTGGCTATTTACTGGTGGAAAACTCCTTTAATTTTGCAGCCTTTTTATTGTTAATTTATTTTGTACAATCTAATATACAATAATTAATGTGTTTTATTTACAAGAGTCATTTTGTTAATTTATTGATTTTATAAACATTTATTTGAGATATTGATCAAGGATTTCGCTAAGATCATGATATTGAGATGATGAATCGTGGATTCATCACCCCCCTATACTTAAACTTTGCTAGTCCTCGAGCAAATAAAGAATGAATTAGTTGTGTTAACCCCTGACTGTGCATGTAAATACAAGACTTGATCCGTTCAAGAACTCTGGGTTATAGAGATCCTAAAATTGTAAGCTGAACCAAGCTCTAGTCAAAAGGTATCCAATTTCCCTAATCATCAGACTCTCTTTGTATACATATATAGTAGAGATATGACTTAAGTGCGGACTGCAGTTACAAGAGTAGAGTCGCAACGTCACCCAAGGTTCCAGTCTAAGAGACTCTCCTAAGAACCCAATCCTCAACACTAGGGAATAAACCATTTCTTGCATCCAATCCACCGTCTCTTTAGTTGTCGGACTTGAAAGTGTAGATGGAAGGCCAGTTGATGGAGGGCATAGGATTGTGTCATTTCTTCTCTCCCTCTCATTGGAACAAGGATTCTCTCTAGTGCCTTATTACTCATCGCATTTTTTGGTGTTGATCAGTGCGTCTGTCAAGAGAAGTTGGAGTCGTCTGCACTTGTTTTCCTGGGAGTACACCGAGGTGTGCCTTTTTTGAGTACCTATCGTACCTTCTACACCCAGACTTGTAGCATTTACGATGCAGAGCCCTTTTTTGGTGCAAGCTCAACTCTTGGTCCTAATAGCGATGGTCCAAGTGGACACTTTGAAATTGTTGGGAGCGCTCGCCTTTGGTGGAAGCTCTTTAGATAATTGACTTTGTGGAATGAGAGCTTTTCTTTGATATTTCATTGCTTTGTAGTATTTTTTGGCTAGCTCCACTGCTTTTACCAAGAGTTGACGCATACTGATCAATAATTTTTTTATTTTATCACACCTTGGCACATAGGTAAATGTCAAGAGATAGTACAAGAACCATGTTCTCATACTGGCTAATGGTGCTAACACTCAGGTTTCGTGAAGCCTTCATTGATTTTATCCCATCCTCGAGTATCATCAAATCAGGTCCAAACTCAAATCCCTCATCCCAGTTCCTCAAGTGAAATTTCAACTCATCTCATCATAAGTGCAGTCGTGTATGTGAGGTACTGATCATATTCTTAAGGTAGAGACTAAGTATGCAATATAGCACACAAATCTTTCAAACTAGGGAAATGTGAATAATTAAGTCAAAGACCCTAATGACAAAGGCTGGTTAACTCAAAATCTCAAGAGCTCATAAACCAAGTGTTCTTGAACATCACTAGTCTTGTGTGAACGTGTAAGTGTCAGGGATTAAACCAACCCATTAGTTAGTTTTTTTGTGATTTTATTTATTTGTTTGTTTTTTTGTAAAGGAAAAGAAGAAAGAAAGATGTTTTTTTCAAAAGTTTTTTTGGAAAACACATATTTTTATTAACAAAGAAAGAAAAGAGAGATTTTTTTCTTTGAAAAAAGTTTTTTAAGAAATAAGAGTTTTTTTGGAAAGTTTTGTTACCAAATTTTACCCACCCCATAATTATTGTATAATATATACAAAAATACATGAAAATACGAGCTATGGGTAAAGTATATATGTAATATATACACGCCCCCTATACTTAGCATGTGCTATGTCCTCATGGCACTAGGTGACAAAAAACCATAGCTCGTACTAAGTATAAGTGGGTGAAAAGAATATAAGAATGTGGGAGAATACACAACGGGCATCGACCCCCCTATACTGAGGCTATGGTCAGCCTAAGTATTGGATAGAACACAAGAATGGGGGACTGATGAGGATAGGAAAGAATATACAAAAAGAAAATAAAAAGAAGAGATGGAGCAACTCGGGTCACTCACCCCCTATACTTAGGATCTAGTCATCTTAAGTATAACCATAAAATGAAAATGATACGGAACTGGGGCAAGTGATGCGAATCATGGGGGAGGTAGGGTAATAAAGGAAGGAAAATCTGTACAAGAAGGAGTGAGGATGTACAAGGATCAAGAAGGTTTGTGACGGACCTTCTTGCGGGAGCGAGGGGATGGGTAGTATACATATGTGTCGATGTCAGAATCGTCCTCAGAAGAATAATAGTGAGGTGTAGGGAACGTCCAACGAGGGTCGGTACACGGCTGTTTGCTCAAATATGGCTTCAGAACAGCCGAACTAAGCTCACTCATGTAGATCACCTCATCCGAACCTGATGAGGACTCCTCATAAAGTTCCTTCTCTGGAACGTCGAATATAACCTTCTTAGTCAGTTTTCTAGAACCTGAAGAATCAATAGGAAGAGGAGATTGATACGTCTTAAGGAGTTCGGGGGAACACCTCAAGGAATCAACACCCGTCTTCTTCTTACCAGATGACCGACTAGAGGATGGAGCAACCGATTTATCAAGATTGGTCAATTTGGTCCTGGTTGTCTCTTTTGGTGTAGGTCTTGGGTGTGGTGTGTATGAGATACTGACCAGAGGTTCATCATCATATGAGTCACCATATGCATTGTAATACTTCTGCAGGGTCAGCACACGTCTCTGGTATGGTACAGTGTTCTCAGTTGGCTTGACATTGATTGGCTCATGAGTCATATCATCTAAAAAAATCAAGGAAATCAGAAATGATCGTGTCTGACTCAGGGGCAGCTTCTGGTTGTGATTCCTCTCTGGAAGCTGTCGCAGTGGTAAGGATGCAAGCAGTGGGTGATGTGGAGGTGTAGGGAGTCGCTGAACCAATGGTCATCTGAACAGTCGGTATCTCTGGTATAGTAGAGAGATGAGACTCAACTGTCTCTCGAAGGTCACGAGTGTCTGTGACTTTATGGGTTACCTTAGAATATCATGCGTCCTCAAAGATCGGGTGAGGTCGAAGTGCTCCCAATGCAGTGAAATCGATATCCCTGGTCTCGCAATCTATAGTTGCCTTAGCCAAAGCTAAGAACGGCTTTCCAAGAATGATCGGAGACTAGTTGTCTCCTCGGTGCTCAATGTCAATGATCGTGAAGTACACCTGTAATAGATCACCTTGGAAAGTGACGATGACTGAAATGGCTCCTCTCGACCGTTTAACAGACCGATCCGCCAACTAAATGATCTCTATTGACTTCTTGGCAGATCCGAGTTTGAGCTTGGCAAACACAGAGGTAGGGAGGATATTAATCGGTGAGTCATCATCGATTCTGCCATGGGTGAATGTGGTATCTTTGATTTCACAATCAAATCTAGGCAACCACTTTACTCTATGGCTCTTGGTTTTTCTCCCTATCATTAAAGATGTGGCCATAGACACTATATGTCTCTCAGTCCTTGTTCTCTTATTGCCCGACCTTTTAGGCATCAATTTACTTCTCACAAATCTTTTAAGGTCGGGAAAGTGTTCAATAGCCATTATTAAGGGAAGCTCAAAATTCAACTTTCTATCCAATGCTTCCCTGAGTGCAGGATCCAATTTTTGTAGATCATTTCTATATTCAATTTTTATGTTATTTTCTTATTTTTCAATTTTTTGGTCTTTTTGATAGGTGAAAGAGGGCTAGGAGAATGTACAGACTCTGGTTTGGAGGAAAAGTGGATAGTAGAAGAGGGAGGTAGAAGGGACTCCAGCTGTACATGACAAGTGGTCAATCTGGTGTCTTCCAGGTTTTCAAGATTCAATCCGCGAAATCCATGATCCACATTCCTACCTGAACTCTTGATTGATCTACAAATGTCATCCTCCAATAAGTTCTCATGACACCTCATGAGAGAAGTCAGCGCAATTGGAGGATATTGCTGAGAACTTGGCTCTTATACTCAACACACCTTGACTCAAGTGTGCAATACTAGTTTGAGTATGGCCCATCTGTATGGCAGTTGTTGGTCGGAGCCTCATCAGGTGGAGTTAGTAGACAGGAGGTCTGTAAATCAGTCGCATGAATCCAATCCCCTGTATATGTCAGCTCTCCGAATGGGTGATATGAAGGTTCGTCAATATGGTCTCTATCACTCAGGTCAATCAAGTCAGGAAGATCGTATGGTGCAGACCTCTCCATTCGGTTTGTCTGGTTGACCATGTTGTACCTAAGGTTAAGTCAGGATGTGTGTATGGCAATTGTTGTTCTGTCCCAACTCGAGGCGAGGATGAGGTATGTGGGGTCAACTGATTATGCCAATCATTCATCTCAGCAGTCGCTTGCTCTTCGATTTATCCCTTGATTCCGGCTAGCGGACGAGAATATAGTGAGTCAATCCAGGGTGGATGTGGGTTAGGGGTGTAAGAATGTGGGGTAGGTGAGAAGGATGAAGAAGTAGAGAAGTCAGTCGGAGTTCTGACTTCACGATCGATGTATGGGTATGAGGAGGAATAAGAGGGTGGAGATGATCGGAATATGGTCGAAGAAGGGTGACTTGGATATGATGACCAAAATTCTGACATCTTGGAAGGGAGATGGGAGAATGAAGAGGATAGAGGAAGAAAGTGTGCAAGTGCACCGAATAACACACAAAATAAACAAACACATAAGCAAACCCTCAATTTCACCAACTCAACACGTGATGGCCGTAAGAGTTCAGCCGATTTATCTGGTTAATTTTAGTTGGTGAGAATACAATCTTGGAAAGATTAACGAGTTGTTAGGTGCCCGTATTTTCCTACAGACTGGCCCGATTCTTACGACTAGTTGGACCTACTTTCAGCCAGTATAGGAGTAAGTACAGACCGTATAAATACGGCTACCCGTTCCTTTAGGACTAATGCATCCTCTAAACCTCCCACTCTGTTAAGGAAATCCGGACCGTTTACCGGCTACCCGCAGATCCTCACTGAAAAGTAGCTAATCGCCTAAAAAGAAAGAACCAATAGTAAGTAAGAAATCCTGGCTTGGCTCTATCCTAGGATCGTCTCTCTCTTACTTGCAAGTAAAACAAACAATAAGGGATTTATGCACCCGAGAACAGGGGTTCTTTTTGTTCCAATTGTTTTGAATCGACCTGCTCAATTCAGTCCCAATTTTAGAGTTAGGTTATCACTTGAAATTAATCTGAACACACAAGCACGTCTACCGTTTAGTCCCAATTTCCTTTTGACCTTAAGTTGTAAAATAAGAAGGAATCGGAAATCAGAATGCAAACGAGAAACTATGATGCATGCTCAGAAGAAGATATACTTATAGTGAATCCCATCACTCTTCATGCGTTATGCAGAACCGAATTTGTAAATTTTACACTAAATGCATGCAGATCAAGAAAACCGCACCTAAACAGTACACTATTAGTGGGGAAGAATTGATTGAATTTGAGCTAAGTAGTACATGTCTATGTGCATTTCATTATGAATCTTATAAGATAAGTGAATCTTCTAAGATATGTGTGGCCTAAATTACGATGGGCACAAATAAAATTGATTCTAAACTACCGTGTGACTAATCCTTAATTTCGCCACTCAAGTCGAGCCCCACCCTCATCGGAGAGTGAAACAGGTCTCGACACACCACAAAAAATATCCAAGTCTTTTTTACACACGCGAGCTCTCAAAGAAGAGTCGTTGTAAATGAGCAAATTACCTAAATAATTACAACAATTACAAAAATTTACAAAAATTCTCTTGAAAATTAAATCGATTCTCTTGCTCTTCAACAGTCAGTGCGCGTCGCGTTCGTCGATCTCCGATGTACTCCAAGTCCACCGGGCCCTCGCAAGGAAAATAAAATTTATATTAGAGAGATAAAAACAAAATATATACAAAAATATGAAGAGAAATAATTAAAATAAAATGGACTAAATACAAGGTGGCTCGGGGTTCAGACTACCCGAATAAGTGAAATCTAAGTCCAAATTTTTAAATTAATCCCAAAGCCGTTTGCCTCCCCGGCAATGGCGCCATCTGATGAGTCGCTTAATACGATGTTTAATTCGGGCACGTTGTGGTACGTGTACTTAGCGAATCAGTCAGAACCGAGAGAAGATCTCCGTGAAGAGTATCTCGGCATTAATTTATATCCCGGGCAAGTCCGTGGTCGAACTCAGGGAGGCAAAGGAACAACTCTGGGGTTAATTCGAAAATTTAGATCTTGATTTCCAAATGCGGATTTTTTTTATTTTTTTATGCAAAAACAAAGGTCAAAGGCAAATGTGGATGAATTAAAACACTAAGAAATCACACGACTTAGTCAAATTAATTTTAATGTCAAATCAATCCAATTTAGCCAAGTTATATTTTTCCTAGAGTCATAATCCAATGATGAATGCAAGACATTTTTTTTAGAATTTTAGGGGCTAAGATGCAACAATTAAAAATGTACACTTTTTATGTGTTTTTTTCATAATTTCTCACACAAACAGTAAGCAAAAATCATGAAAAATTTACTGGAACATAAACATGATGCAAGGATGCTAGTAATATTTTTGGAATTTTTTGACAGAATATGAATTTTTTATGTATTTTTTAGTGAAAATATAGTGACAATGAGTAAATAATTCCTAATAAATCCACAATATCAAATTAG
Organism: Ottelia alismoides; assembly: GCA_037367405.1. Taxonomy (NCBI): domain Eukaryota; kingdom Viridiplantae; phylum Streptophyta; class Magnoliopsida; order Alismatales; family Hydrocharitaceae; genus Ottelia; species Ottelia alismoides. The sequence continues at coordinate 39,834 of JAZKJV010011059.1, forward strand.
CCAAAAAGCAAATTATCTCAAATAGATATTTATACAAATAATGCAGGAGAGTTGAAATTTCGCAAAAAGGATATATGTGGATTTAATTAAAAATCAAATACAAAAATCACTCTATGATTTATTTCATGCACGTGACAACTCCACTATGGATGAAATTTGGATAGTATCTCAATCACATTTCAAGGCATCATGTCTAATTTTTGTAGAGTTTTTGAGTAATAATGAGTCCGATATGAATTTAATAACAAAGAATGGGTAAAATATACATGATTTCAGTTAGAAAATTTTAATTAATTACCCAAATATCAGAAAAATTTAAATAAAAATCTACAAGGTAGAGAATTAGTTGCTCAACACAATGATAATTTTAATTGAATAAAAAGATGCAAGATTGAGGCCAAATTAATCCATAAATATAGGGGTGTTCGCGTAAATTCCAGAAAACAACTTACTAAAGAAAACATGCACATGGACTGTTTTGTAATTACACAAAGATGACAGGATATGTATGCAATATTTACAATAAAAAAATTAAGGAAAAATAAGACCCTCTTCTTCTTCCTTCTTGGGGCACGATGGAGAACCCAAAAGGAGGAGGAGGGCGGCGGCACGGGGTGGAAGCATCGGCGGAGGGCGGAGGTCGGTGGACGCGCGGAGGTGCACGCGTGGCCGCGACGGTGGCACGCGGCGGTGGCTCGAGGCGGTGCGGGTCTCCCGCGCGGGCGGAGGTGGGCTTGCGCCGCTGGAGCAGGCGATCGGGGGGCGGCGGCGTGGGGTGTGCGCCGGAGCAGGCGGCCACTGGGGTCAGCGTGGTCATGGCCGCGGTGGGGGATCTCATGGAGTGGCGGCCGCGACTGCGAGGTGGTGGCGCTCGCCAGGGCGGATTGGAGACGGCGGGCCGCGCCTGATGGTGGTGTAGGGGGGCGGCGGTCGTGGGCTGCTGCTTCCCTGCAACTTTTTTATTTTTTTATTTTTTTACTGCTGTTAAGCAAACTATATTTTTTTATTAATATTTTTTTAATTTTTTTCATTTTTTTAAACAAAAAATGAACAAATGCAAAATGAACAAATGCTTTTTTTATCGTTTTTTTGTTTTGTTTAAACAGAAATTGAATAAATGCAAAATGACAAATATGAACAAATGCAAATATGATGGTGGGTTGATCGTGATGATATGCAAATAAAAAATGATATGGAGATGTGATGTGATGGATAAAAAATTGATGGTGATCCAAATAATAAGGAAACAAGATATCAGATAAAATAAAATAACGAGAGAAATGAGGAGGAATACTTACCCGAATTTTCGCCGGATTGACGGAGCAGCTATGCTGGACTCCTATTGTTTCCTCGATCCGATTGGAGAAATAAAATCGGAGAAGCTGAGCAAGCTCGACGGGGAACTCGTGACGCAGCAATGGTGGTCGCTGCGGATCTCGCCTGAAGGAGGTCGTCGCTTGAGGAAGATGCTACACCGCTGTCACCAATTAAACACTCCAAGCTCTCTCTTTTTTTCTATTAGAATGGCGGATGCGAAAAAATGAGGATGTAGAAATGAATATAAAGAGAAGAGAAAGGGAAGTTAGAATGGAGTGGTGTTGAATGGGAGGTTGGATTATTGGTGGAGCTGAATGGAAGGTTGATGATGAATGTGGGGTGGAATGGGAGTTGGTGGTAGAATAGAAGTTATTGTAGAGAATTGGAAAAAATTAAAAGGAAAATAAAATGAAATAAAGTAGGCTACTTTAAATACAATAAAATAAAAAGAGAAGAGAAGAGAAATAGTGGAGAATTTACAAAAGAAGACAAACACCATATACATTTTTTGTTTACTTTTCTAATTTATATTTTTAATAAAAGATATTTACAACAGAAAAATACAATAAAATACTAGAAATAAAATACAACAAAAAATTGATTTCTTTTTTTGATTTTTTTAATGATTAAGAATAAATAAATAAATATTGGGAAAAATTGTACAATATATACAATGTACACCGAGGTCCCAAAATCTAACTTTTGCAAATCAGCTTCGATTTTAATGAAACCACTTCCGTTGGATAGATAATTTTCTAAATTGAACTTTAAAAGTGAGTTTGGTAAATTTGGAGTTCATACGGAGCGGGAATTTGGCCTGGAAGTTTGACTTTACGACTTTTTGTCTTTGGGATCTAGGAGCACTTATTTGAGGTAAAATTTGTTTTGTATTTTTGTATTTTTATGTAAATTTTTATAAACAAGATAGAGAAAGAATTAGCCAAAAAGGAGTTGAAATAAAATTATTAAAAATAGATGAAGTTTTGGCTATTTACACGTGAAAAACTCCTTTAATTTTGCGGCCTTTTTATTATTAATTTATTTTGTACAATCTAATATACCGTAATTAATGTGTTTTATTTACAAGAGTCATTTTGTTAATTTATTGATTTTATAAACATTTATTTGGGATATTACTCAAGGATTTTGCTAAGATCAAGATATTGAGATGATGAATCGTGGATTCATCACCTATGCTTATCTTTTGCTAACTATTGATTAGTGTTCTTTAATGGTCATTAGAGGTTTTCAATCCATCATTAGTTTCTTTAATTATGCTTAATTAGTATTAATGACTGTCATTACGGGTTAATGACGTCTTAATCCTCCTTACTTCTCTTTTTTCTAAAAATCATAACAAATCGAAACGAAGTCTGATTCACACGAAACAAATTCCATTGGTTTTCTCTTGATGAACCGGATCTTATGATATAGGATCCGAGAGATGCCAAGTTCAAGGCTTTACACTAGTGTCACAAAATCAGCTTCAAATATGTAGGAAGAAATATTACCCAAGGAATCACTAGGAGTTGTAGTCTCTGTGAACTATACCTACTCAGACTTCCTCTTCAGATTGTCCGGATTCGGCTCAATCTGAGCAGTTACGGCGGCCTTGCCCTTAATTATTTCCTTCATCTCCTACCAGAACTCATCCATTTCTTGTCGAAAGGATGCCTGCTGATCTGAGAGTAGGCGGGTGAGATCATCGGGGTTGGGTTCTCATAGATTGGTCCATGAGAATCAGATGGGTTGCCTCACTGGAAATGAGGTTGACTCTGTTGATAATGGTGAGGGGGAGGCTGAGAATACTGCTGAGGCTGCTGCAACTGCCTCCACTGCTGTCCCTGATGGTAGGGACGAGGAACTTGCTGGTACTGCTGCTGGGAGTGATGGGATTGCTGCTGCCGCTGCTGGCTGCTCTGCTCGCCTTGAGGTGGATGCTGCTGCTGGGACGAGGTGCCTCCGGTAGACCACCTAAATCCAGGATGATCGCGACAGATCTCGAGATATTGTCGGTCATATCATATCCCGTTGACTTCCATCAACGGATCCTGCTCGTATGGTGAAGGGGGAAGAACTTCCAGGGGCTAATCCGGCTGATACACCACCATCTGAGTGTCCTGAGATGGTGGTGGCTAAGAGTAGTGCTGCAACGGCTGAACCAGCTCTGCCTGAATGTGATGCACCTGGCAGTAGTTGGCAGAAGGTTGGACGGAGATGCTACTGCTGGGATCAGCCCGTGATCTGAGACGGGGCTGAGGAGTTGTCTATGCTTCATGGAGACACATGATCTAGGTCTTCAGGTCACTAAGCGTCTATGCCAACTAATCTATCTGAGCGAGGCCCTGGTATAATCTTGATGCGGTCTAGCTTCTCAATGATAATCCCCATGTCAGCTACAGATCACCCTGCATGTGCATCTGCTGCTGATGAAGTAGAAGGACCTGCATTGACCCGTGCTATCCTCTGATAGGACATGACCTTTGGGAGGGGCTTCCCCTGTGTGTAAACCCGAGTCTGGGACATCATCGTGTAGTTTTCTTCCATCTCCTCATAGATGGCCCAGACATGGTCCTCATCCGTAGCAAAATAGGACCCCCATATGAGGCATTCACAAGCCCCTGCAGCTCCGATGTCAGCCCACAAAAGAAGCTATGTACTAGGTTGGTCTTGGAAATCTCGTGATGTGGACACCGGTCGATGAGCTCTCTAAATCGATCCCAAACATAATGGAACTGCTCGTTCGAGATCATGGTGAAATTGCTGATCATGGCTCTAGCTACTCTGGTCTGGCTGAATGAATAATACTTGTTTAAGTACTCGGTCTGGAGCTGCTCCTAGGTAGTGACATACCTCCCCAAATGTTTCAGTCAATAGGCTACTCTATCAACCAATGAGAAAGGGAAGACGATCATCTTGATCGTGTCCTCGTCCACGAATCTGTCGTGGATAGTGCTGCAGATAATCTCAAGTTCCTGGAGATGAAGGTGCAGCTCCTTTGTGGCAATCCCATGGAACTTGGGTAGAAGCTAAATGGTCTGGGGGCGAAGCTCAAAATCGCCCAGGATCTCCAGGAGCTGAATCTATCGATGAGTGAGAGTTTCACCAGGGTTGTTCAACTTCCTCATAGTGTGTGGTGGTCTCTGTTATGGGTGATCGTTTGGTCGTCCGTCTCCTCCTCTAGATGCTCCTCCAGCTGCAGGTATCTCTCCACTGGCTGGTCTATGCGGCTCTCCTCTACCGTCTCTCATCTCTGCAAGCTCTCATCGCACCTTTACGATGAATGCTCCCTGGCCACGAATCTGTCTCTACATGGTCTCCACGGATGCTAGAAGTGTATTGTTGATGGTGCCCTGATCAAGAACGTGTGTGGAACCCTGGGGCTACTCATCAGTGCGTCCCTCACTGCTGGCCATCTCTCGGGTCTCTGCAAAGGCAAAAGACCCCAACTCAGGTGTCATCAAATGTACATAAATATGTATTGGTCTCTTCTCTAGTACCTCAGGACTGGTGGAAGAAGGGTGGTTGAGGGGGAATAGGGTGGTAGAGAACTCAGGTTCACATAGATGGTCGAGGCTATCTGAAATTGCCCTAGATGAATGGAAAAGAGTGCTCGAGAGTGGTGTTGTCAAAGGCAGCCTAAGGGGCCTCCTTCCCAACATCGTGACATAGGGATTATGACGATGAGATCTGGAATACAAACATGATCAGAAATCAAACCTCAAATTCACCTACGCAACATGAGCTGAATATCGTGAAAGCTCGTCGTTAATCTTGTCAATTTTATTTAGGTGATCAATCAGTCTATCCGAGCGATTAAGCGAGCTGTTGGGAACGCGATGCTCCTAGGAGACTATCCCAATTCCACAATTAGTTTTTCCCAACCAGTATAGATGCGAACCGTTTACTGGCTATCCAATCTGCCCAATCTGCTAAGGAAGTTCTAGACCGATTACCCGCTACCGGTGAAATCCTCACTGGAGAACAACCAACCGCAAAACCAGTAGTATAAAAGGAGTTCAGGTATGGCTCTAGCCTAGTGTGCGGGATACTCTCTCGCTACAGACAAACCAACCAATGAGGGGGTGACTCTCCCCAAAACAAGAGATTTTATGACGAAGTGTGTTTTAGGGTCCAATTTGCTTTAACAATCCCAATTTTATTGTTCTCACTTTTTAGGTATTTTCCAAATAAAAACAATACCTAACGAATTTTTCGATTTCCTTAGGTTATTTTGAGTCCAAAAACAGGGGGAGGAAGTCGAAAAAGCCAATGCACAATCAAATACTATGATGCATGTAGAGATAGAAATGTGTATCTATATCCAACACTCTACATGCAAGGTGATCACACATAAATTTAAAGATAGAAAATAAACTAACTATGTGATGCACGAAGAAATCGGCCTTAGATGAGCAATTTCTAATGATTGTGAAGAACAAATAGCTAACTAATCAGAGAGAGAGGCCCGAGTTATGTCTCGGAGGTTGATCGGTGTCTGCCACAACGGATCCTACACATGTTGTATATGACCTCTAGCGGCACGTGGTCTCTCTAACAATCAAGTTAAATTTTTCTTATTAGTTATTAGCTAGGTCCAATTACGATCTATAGGAACAAGCAAGCAATTAGGTGTTGGGCCTTAGCTAGTTACGTCACAATCATCAAAAATCCTAAGTCTCAAGGCTAAAACTTCGAGAATCAAACAAAGAGTAAGGAGATAAAATCAAAACTAGACAAAAGCTGCAGTGAGGTCTCCCGAGTGCACCAGCACTCGGCGAAACAAACCCTGAAATGTATAAGTGTCCTAAATAGAGTCCAAGTCCATAACTATTACAATAATAATAATCTGCTGAAAATAAACTATCTATCTAATAAAACTAAGTCCTCCGGCTATTCTGCTCCTCCTTAGGTGTTGTCTCCTCTAACAGAAAGCCAAAGCATCCCTCGGGCAGTTCCTCACATGAAAAGAGAAATAGAGAAAATGTTAGAAATGGTTTTATCAGATAGATGCCAAAATAAGCAAAAATAGAAAAATGACTACTAAATTGTGCTCCCCGGCAACGACGCCATTCTGATGGGTGGTTCTACTGACTAGGGTTAATTATCAAGATAAATCAATGGTCGTTGTGATCCCAGTCAGTATGCAAACTCAACAACAAGAAGAAACCCACTCAATTAAATAAAACATCCAGGCACTCAAAATGTAAGCAGTCTCGCTATTTATTTCTACCTGGTATAGCAACCAAGGTCGAACACAAGGAGCACAGAAATGTACAAAGTAGTCAAATCTTAGAAAAAGAAAACAACGTATTTTTGATGGTTTAGTTTTGCAAATTTTTGTAATTTTCAATAAAGAAGCAAAAGCAACAAGTAAAGAAACAAGCACACACAAACTTGTTGTATTTTTCTTTATAACTAAAAATGCTCAAAAAATTAATATAAAAATATTTTTGGGTTTTTAAACTTATAAAGTGTTTTCGGTATTTTTTGGGATTTTTCAAATGTTTTTATAATTTTATAAAAATCTAACAATGACTAAAACCACAAACAATACACAACCAAGATTAAATTGCAATTTAAAATTACTTAAAATGTCCTACAATCCTTGGGAGCAATTTTATGATAAATTAGAAATAAAAGGCTACAAATAAGAACTGAAATGAGATTATTTTATTTTTCTTAATTTTTTATGATTTTTATAAGTTTTTGGTCTTTTGCAATTTTTAGGATTTTTATAAGGGGTTTTAAAACAAAAATGCTATGTAAGTAAAACACACAGAAACACAACAATAATAATTTTTTGTAGGATTTTTAGACTTTTTTTGAATTTTTATGGATTTTTAGAAATAGTCAGGATACTTTTTAAAGGTTTTTTATTTTTCAAAAATAGGAAATGCAAAGAAATTAATCCAAAAAAATCATCATAAATACTACATGTCAACAGGAGCTAGTAATAATTTTTTTGAGAATTTTTGAGATTAATTTGATATTTATTGATTTAAACAGAAGATAGACAGCTCACAGAGACCTACTTGCAATTAAAATAAAACAATGGGCTAAACCATAACACAGATAAAAAGTACATGGCCCAAGTTACAAAAAGCCCAGGCAAACATGTGCACAAGACGTGATCTAGACTCACAGGGGTACAACTGCATCTCTCAAAAACTTGCCATTCAATTCATAACATCCATAAAGTGCAAGGCATATAATGCAAATAACCCAGAAAGGTATGTGGGATTACACGTGAGTTTGAATAAATAGAATACAATGCAAATTGCTCGAAATATGAGGTCCAAATGAAAATGGTCTCAAATACAATATTTATTTACTGGACTAAAAGGAAATAACCAAACATGCAAGGATAAGAGAGAAAGATTTCCCAAGGGGCACATTGTGCACGTTGGACCCTACGTTGAGGTACGACTCTGATCTTCTGCCGAGGACGGATCTAATAGTTGTAGAGGATGTTGCGGACGTGCGGGGTCGGTGCCTCAGATCCTGATCTAACAACCGAAAAACTAGGAATGTCGGGCAGCTCTGATCATGTCTGGTAGAGTGGGCCTATCCGACGGTGGAGGAGGCTGCTGGAAGAACAGCCCCCCGGGTGACTTTTGATCGAGCAATGGAGGGACTCCGTCACCCCGATGAGAGTCCTGAAGGGCTCGACACACTCGGCGAAGCTCTACGCTTCAGGTCGGCTACTCCAATGGGAAGGAGAATGGTCGGATGGCCGTCGCGGGGGTGGGTCGCCTGGAGCAGCTTCGCCTGAGCAGTCGGGGGCTAACTGGGGGTTCCGATGCAAACCAGCACCTGTAAAAGGCACGTTGCTCAGAGGTGTAGCTCCGGTGAAGGTTTATTGCATACGGGAGTAAGGGAAGCAAAGGGGAATGAACTTTGTGTCTCCAACGTAGATGGATGGAGGAGACCCGGCTTGATCCAGCTCAGATGAGCAGGAATCAAGGGGACATACTGCATTAGAAGGTAGGAAATGAAACGTAGCATCGATCGATGTAGACGGATGAGAGATACAGGACCTCTAACTGGGTGGTCGGAGCAACGTACGTGCGGTAGAGGAAGATGGAAAAAATCGAATAAAAAATGAAGGTGTGGATCATATAATAGGTACCTGAAGGTTTAGAGGTGCTCCTAATCATCAGGAGAAGATGGTCGTCGGGGTAATAGCCTCGACCACATTGCGGCAGGCGGGGAGGTTGCATGCAGCGGAGAGGTCCGGCCACGTCGAGCTACGAACCTCCTGGAAACTCCTGGAGGATCCTAAGCTGCTCTCTCGATGGTTGTCACTTCAACGAAGATGGCTAGGGTGGAAATGAGATGCGAGGGATGAGCTACGGTGCTAGGAGGCGGAGGAAAAGGTTTTATAGGCAGCTCAGGGGTCCAAAAAGATCGGTATGGAGTGCGAAACCCTAAAGAGATCTGGATCATCCTAGGGATCCTCGAAGATCACAGAGGTCCAAGGAATCAAGGGTCCAAGAATCGAGGTGAGAGGTGATCGGAGTCGGGATGCGAAATTGGGAGAAAAGGCTCTGGCGAACAGGATTCGACTTGCTCTGAGCTAGGAGGGGCATTGACCAGAGTCAATAAACCCTCCTGGACCAATCAGAAAATTCGAATTTACCAAATACTTACAAATTCAATAAAAAAGTAAATGAATTTAAAATAAAAATGTATAAAATAAAAAATGTTTATTATTTTTCAAAGTATTAATCTATGTTTTTAATTACTTTTATGAAAAATAAATTAGTGTATATATAATATATAGTATTATATACATGTATAATATACCTATGTATTATGTACAAATATTTTTATTATCTTATTTCTACACAAATACCATTATTTTTATATTTTATTTATTTACAAAATAATTTTAGGAGTATAAAATAATTTTTATTTTATTTTTACAAATTATTTACATATACATAATAAATAGGGAATGTGACATATACAAGAGTATTTTATACAATGAATGGAGGATTATTTTTATTTTTTATTTGTATTATTTTATTTTATATTGATTTTTAGGAATACATACAAGGTTATAAAATAATGAATTAGTTTTATTTTATCACAAATAGGTATTACAAACATAGGCAATGCTCACAAGCACAAAGTGGACCCACTCTCTCTCTCTCTACTCATTTTATTCTGCGATCAGGTCAAGTTTTGACCTTGTTTTGGGGTTTAGGTCACTCCGTATTTATTCTAAATTCTTTTTTTCTTTATCCTTTTATTTTTGCACAAAGATGCATGCTAAATATGCAACGTTAACACAGGCATGCAATTTGCTAAATTATTGTATTTACAAATATTTACATGATGTTTTGCTAAGAAAAAGAGCTAAAATAAAAGAATAAAGAGTGAGAATCAGGGATTCATCATGCACATACAATGAGGCATTGTCCTCATCGTCACAATTCCAGAAGTCCAAGTGGTAAGGCTGAAAAGCACATCCCACCATGGCCATAGTGAACGCCACCGGCAATCTCCTGGACAAAAAGCCAGATAAAGGAGTACCACTCATTTGCTGTGAGATGTTTGACCAGGAATTTGAGAAGACACTTCTCGATAGTGGGTCCTCTATCAATCTCATGTCTGCCTCACTGCTCACCAAATTCAGGTTAGGATCGCTCAAACATACTAGGATGATTCTGCAATTCGCAGACAAATCAGTTAAACAACCTAGGGGCTTGTTGGAGGACGTAATCGTTACTGTACAGGGAATGCAGTTCTCTGTTGATCTTGTCGTGCTTGACATGGGCGTCTCCACACCTCTACTTCACACCCCCATTATCCTTGGACGATCGTTCCTTCGAACATCCAAAGCAGTAGTGAATTGTGGCACTAGAGAGTTCACCTCCATCTCCAGCAACATCAAAGTCAATATAGAGACCGTGTCTAAATCGAAGCCAACCCTTGGAGCATCTGAAGTAAGTGTGCAAGCCGATAACCGTCTTGATGACTGCAACCTTTTGAAGAAAATCCAGGATACTGTTTATGGGTGACATTGAGTCAACAAATTCCTCTCTCTAGAGGAAGGAGTTAAAAATGTAATTGAATTTCTCCTTGTCGATGATGACGAGATCTCGTTGATGTGCCATATGAATTCTTTGTGGGCTCATTGTGTTTTGAAGACCAAGAACATATCATTAAGGATTTCTACAATGAAGAGGATATCATCAAAAATTTTTGTGAATTTTTGAACAAAGAGCGGAATAATTAAAGGTGGACACCGAATAGAAGGAAGAACCACCACATGTAGTAATAGCAGAAGTCACCACCGAAGTATCTCTCGCTCTGTCTGAGCTGAAACCATTGCCCTCCAATATGAAGTACACATTCCTTGCGAGTGAACCTAACATGTACCTGGTCATAATCAATGCACATCTGACCATAGACCAAGAATCTCGTCTGATGGAGGTTCTTGAACGTAACCACATGCTGATAGGTTAGAAAACTTCGGATCTCCATGGGATCATTCCTTCCCTGTGCTCGCATCGCATTTTCCTGTAAGAAGATAACAAACCCTCTTGCAAATTTCAAAGAATGTTGAATCTGAACATTCGAGAGGTTATCATGAAAGAAATTTAGAAATGGTGTGATGCAAGATTCATATATCCCATCTCCAACAGCAAATGGGTGAGTCCCCTACACGCAGTGCTAAAGAAATTAGGGATCACCATCATGAAGAATGAAAAAGGAGAGGAGATTACGACCAGAGTACCCAATTCCTGATGAGTGTTCATAGACTACAGAAGATGGAACCTCGCCACCAAGAAAGACCATTTTCCATTTCCTTTCTTAGACCAAATTCTCGAGAGACTAGAAGCGAAAGAATACTTCTGCTTCTTGGATGATTACCCTGGATATAGTCAAGTTGCTATTGCCCCTGAGGACCAAGAGAAAACCATATTAACATGTCCATTCGAAATATATGCCTTCAGGCGCATGCCATTTGGGCTATGCAATTCCCCATCTACTTTCCAGAAGGGTATGCTTGCAGTATTCGCTGAAGGTGGGTAGTTTCCTTGAGGTTTTCATGGATGACTTCTCGATCGATCAAGATTCCTTTGACCAATATCTTGATTATTTGGATCGAGTTTTGAGAAGGTGTTGTGAAGTGAACATTGTGATCTCGTGGGAAAAGAGCAACTTAATGGTGACAGAAGGAATCGTGTCGCGTCATGTTGTTTCTAAATGTGACATGGAGGTTGACCCAGCCAAAGTGGAAGTGATTTCCAAACTAGAGCCACCTACAACTCTTAAGCAAGTCCAGTCATTCTTGGGCCATGTCGGTTTCTACTTACAATTTATTAAATATTTTAGCAAGTTGAGCCGATTGTTGACAGAATTGCTAGGCAAGGAGAATGATTTCATTGTCGATGATCGCGTGCTCCTTGCCTTCAATCAATTGAAGGAACTCATCACTTAGGCCCTTGTCTTGCAGCCACTGATTTGGACTCAGCCATTTAAAATAATGATAGATGTGTCAGATTATGCCATCGATGTCGTACATGAATTGAGGAAAGAAAATATTCCATTTTTTATTCACTATGTTAGCCGAATGCTCGACGAAGCTCGAAGAAATTACATTGTCACTGAGAAGGAGCTGTTAGCGGTAGTTTTTGCCTTGGAGAAGTTCAGATCCCATCTCCTTGGGTCTAAGGTTATTATTTATACAGATCGACCATCTGGTATTTACAGTAGAAGAAGGATGCCAAACCACATATCATTCAATGTATCCTTCTCCTCTAGGAGTTTGACCTTGAAATCTGAGATAAACTTGGAGTCAAGAATGTGGTGGTCGATCACTTATCTAGACTTCTTGAATCTAAGGCCCTTGAGCTAAACATGCAACAAATTACAGAAACTTTTCTAGATGAGGCAATCTTGTCAGTTACCTCGCTCACATGGTATACCGATGTTGTGAACTATCTTGTATCCAATAAAACTTCACAAGATTGAACTAAGTTGAAAGTGGACAAAATTTTATCTGATATCCATTTTTACCAATGGGAAGATCCATATCAATTCCGTGAGGGGGCTTATTGCATCTGGAGGAGGTGTATTCCTCAGGTGGAGGTTCCTAGTATCCTTACACATTATCATGATAAAGAGTCGGGAGGACACCATTCCAACAGACGTACGGTAGAAAAAGTTCTTCAAAGTGGCCTTTCGTGGACTAAATTATTCAAGGATAAAGAAGAATATGTCAAGCATTGCACTGACTGCTAGAAGATGGGTGGAACCATATGAATGAGAGATATGATGCCTCTGAAATTCATTCAGATATAAGATGTCTTCGATGCTCGGGGCATCGACTTCATGGCCCCATTTCCAAACAACCAGGGCTATAAATATATTCTGCTTACTTCCGACTATGTGAATCATTGGGTGGAGGTTATTCCCGCCTAAATCGCCGCTAGTTGAACTGTTTATTGATTCTTGAAGGATCACATTATTTCACGATTTGGGATTCCCAAAATTCTCATATCTGATGGGGGTAGCCATTTTATCAATAGAGAATGAAGAAATTAACTCAAGAAATCTGCATAGAACATCGTGTCACTTCACATTACCACCCACAATCCAATGGCTTGGCTAAATGTTCCAACAGGGAAATAAAGACAATTCTACAAAAGCTTGTGTGTCTGGATCGCAAGAACTGGTCTCGGATACTTGATTCAGTTCTTTGGGCTTACAGGACTGCGTACAAGTCACCATTAGGAATGTCTCCCTACCGCCTTGTCTATGGCAAGTCATGCCATTTGTCTGTTGAACTTATACATAAATCTTTATGGGAAATCAACATCTGCAACTTGGACTCTAAGAAAGCCGAGAAGAATATAATAGTGTATCTGAATAGATTGTTGGAATTCAGAGAATATGCATATGACAACATGCTTATGTACAAGGAGAAGGTCAAAAAGTGGTATGACAAGCATATCCGCCGCAAGTACTTCAAGCTGTATCAGAAGGTTTGGTTGTTCGATGCGAAATTGAAGATCTTTCAAGGAAAGTTAAAAAGCTAATGGACTGGGTTGTATACAGTGACACATGTGCGTGACAACGGTAGCATGATGATATCTGGATTGTTAGCTGATGCACAACCTTTTGTAGTCAACGGGCAGCTTTTGAAACAATATCCTGAACATGACACATTTATGTCTTTCGTTGCCTCCATTCAAGTGATTCATGATGAAGAGCTGAAAGCAACAACTGCCGCAGTATCAGACAAAGCTGATCAAAATATTTTTGAATGATCTTTATTTTAATTCTTTTCTTCTTTTTGTTCTTTATTTTCTTTTTCTTTCGAAAAGGTGTCACTCCCTTCATCATTTCTATACTTAGAACATACTTTATCCTAAGTATAGGGAGGTGCCCTCCCCGTGTCGTTCATTTTTAGATCCCTCACCTACCCCTCAACTTTTGTCTCTTTGTCTATACTTAGGGATATTTCATCCTAAGTACAGGGGGGACATGTCGAGCCGATGATTTCATACATTCTCACCCTTGACCCTCCCTGCCTTATGTATAGTATGTTATACTTAGGATTATTTGATCCTAAGTATAGGGGGAACAATCAACTTCTCCCTATTTCATTCATTCTTTCCTTATTCGTTATTCTTTAGACTTTTCTATACTCAATACGAGTTATGTCTTCTATTTTTCTCTCTGATCTATGACATAGGTCAAGCTAAGTGTAGGGGGGTCGTATATACTGCGTATTGAAAAATGATAAGATGGGAGTCGCTAAGTAATGGCTTGACAATTTAGGCTCACTGTCACTGAGGCAACTACTCCACCCTTCTCATTATTTCAATAATTAACTCACATAGATAATTAGATAATTAAGAGCAAGAGTTAAAATTTATTATACCCCACTAAGAATGTATAATGGCAAGCAAATAGGGGTCGAACATAGAAAGCAAGGGAATATAGCAGTCAAGATAAGAAATCAAGGCACAATATCTCTCTCCAATACTTAGCCAATCTTGCACATTTTGTGGGTTTCTTATTTATTTATTTATTTTATTTTATTTTTTAATAGTTTTATATTTTGATTTTTAATTTTTCATTTTTTATATTTATAATTCTTTATTTCCTTTTTATTTTAATATAAATATAAAAAGCTATATATAGGATATATACACAATATAGTTTAGGTTTGGTATAAAAAATCATAAAATAAGAAAAAAATAATTTTTGGTTTTAAATAATTCTTACTATTTTTGTGATTTTTTAGGGAATTTCGCTAGTTTTTATATATTTTAAAAGCCCAAAATAACCTAAAACATGGATAAATATAATACCTGAAATTAAAATGGATATATAAATTATCAAATAGAGTCAAAAACTCTCCAAATTAATTTTAAAATAAAGATCATAAAATAAATAAAATTCAGAGATAGAAAATATATTTTTGTGATTTTTGTGAGATTTTTGAATTTTTATAAAGATTTTAGGGGTTTTTCGATTGTTGAGAGTTTTCTTTTGTATTTTTCTAATGATTTTTGGTCTGAAGGTTAGAAATACATAAATAAACAAAATATATTTTTTGGAGATTTTTCAAATCATTTTATAAATTTTTATGGATTTTCTATTACAAACAAGGGTAAAAATAACAAATTTGTATTTTAATAAATATTAAAAAACTTCAAAATGCAAAAAAAATTATGGCATGAAAGTACAATGCAACATGAACAAACACCTATTTTTGTATATTTCTTCGAGTTTAATTGATATATTAAATAAATACAAGCAAGAAAGAGAAACTACATTACATGTAAGGGTAGAAATGTAAATAGCAGGAAGTTAAGGGGTAAAGTGCAAATTCACCAAAAATCTAACACTTAATTAAAAAGTTTCAGCACCAATCATAAAATCTAAGACCCGCAGGGGTCTTTCTGCAAAAATGCCAAACCCACGTGTACATGCACGTGAGCTATGCTGGCGGGGACCTTTTGTATTTATCAAAAAGTTGGGGCTGGACTACAATTTTCACAAAAAATATAACTAATTATAAAAGTTTTTGGACTGAATGTAAATAGATAAAAAGATGAGGGCCTCCTCGAAAAAATGCCAACCCCACGTGCATGTGCACGTGAGCCTCGCTGGTAGGGATAAAAATGCAAATACGAATAGTTCAGGGGTCTTTTTGTAAATTTCACAAAACATAAAGAACTACAAATCAATGTTTACGTCGTATATAATAAATACAAAAACGTGTAGGGAAGAATAGCAAAATACCTACGCAAAGGAGGGGATGAACGGTGGAGGCGCCTTCACTAATCTACGTGGTCGTACCACATGCAACGATGCCCCTTCGTCAGGACGATCATGATAGAACACTTCACAGGATCAGACGGTTGAGAGGACGGATGATCCAACGACTCTGGTTCAAACTGGGCTTGCGCACTCAATCCGATGGGTATTGTTCCTCATGAAGAACATCAAAGAACATCGCCCCACCTTCACTTTGATTCGCAAGAACTCGCAAATCAAGTCGATTCATCGGGTGCTGAGGGCTTCAGAATGATCAGGCGACGCTTCCTCTGCAGTTGGACTCCATCAAAATAGACTGGATGCTCGAGGAGTCCTCCACGATGCCCGGGATCTGGAGCTTCTTCCTGCGTCTCGATGGGCCTCAAAGAGAGCCCCTTTTACTAGTATTTCCTACAGTAGATGGTTAACACAAAAGGAGGAGCTTGGAGAAGCACTTGGGGGTGGAACATGCGCTTGGGGACGTGGGTCGAGTCCCTCCAGCGAGCGACAGAGGAGGATGGAATGAACTTCAGATTCAGTGAGAGTTTGAGTGAGCGGAGGGGATCGGGGTGTTTAAGAAGTGTCAGGGAAAGGTTATGGGGTGATCAGGTGCGGCAGATCCGGGCAGAGCATAGTGGACGAGCTTCACCGGAGCAAGTTCGGGTGAACGTCGAAGATATGATTTACGGCTAAAATACGTAATTAAAAGATAGAATACATGCTCGAGATGAACCTAAGATTAAAGCTACTCTAAAAAAATAAGGAAAATGAACCTCACCGACTGAAGAACCAGGAAGAGACTATCAGCGGTGGCGCTCCGACAGAGAAGGTGGACCAGCTCAATTCAACACCCACGCGGGCCCCTGATGTTATGAATCGACTCATGCTATCACCAGGAGGGTCTTTGAATACCTAGGTTTAGGGTTTGAAGGTGGAAGAGCGATCAAACTCAAAGAGGAGGCAGATGAGGGCTTACGTACCGAATGCTGTGGAGGGTAGAAGATCGAAGGAAATCATGGGGAGCATTGACACATTCCTCGAGATAATGCAAGGGAGTGAATCACCATTATCTGAGAGAAAAAGTCACGAAGAGATCTTTCCAAGAAGAGTCTTGTATCGTCGTAGAAAAATGCGAGAACGGGAGTCAAAAGGAAGTTCTGACAGGTCCAGCAGGCGGGTCAGAGAGTTGACCGCAAGTCGACTCTCCGCGCCACCTGGTTGGTCCACGTGGACCAACCAGGAAAAACCCCTGGAAAAATATTAAAAAATCAATAAAAATTTTAATATAACTATTTATTAATTTTAGGTTTTAAAATATATTTATTTTTTTCTGAAGAATTTTAATATGACTATTTATTTATTTTTCAGGGTTTATAATTACAAATTATTTTTAGGGTAACATTATAGGTATATTTATCTATGTATTTATGTAATTTATTTTTATTTTGGATTTTGGGTTTTAATTATTTAGTTTATTATTTTATATAATTACATCTTATATTTATATACTTAAATATATTTTTATTATATTTTTTCTGATATAATATATACACTTAAATAAATAGCTATTTTTATTATATGGGTATAGATATATATATTTTACCTACGCATTTTATAAAGGTATTTTATTTCAGTGGTATCTTTATTGTTTTATTCCTATTTTAATATTTACATATATTATAAATGGTATTTACACAATTAAAAAAAATATAAAATTATAAAAATATTGAATAAAAAAATATAATGAATATTTTAATCGGTATAGTTATACAATAGGGGTCTAAAACCTAACTCTCACATCTTAACTCCGAAAAATATGAAACCACATTCATTAAATAGCTTATTAAAAGTTATATACAATTGAAGGTGATTTTGATACTTTTGAGTTTTTATTTGAGAGATATGGGTCTAGGAAGTTGGGATTTTGGAACGTTATTTAGACTGTGTTTTGTACACTGTATATTATTTTTGTATGAAATTAAATTTTGTATTTTTCTATATTTATTTATCTACAGATTTCATGTTCAAGGATTCTTTATTTGAAGTATAAAAAGTGGAATTAAAAATAGGTTCCAAAAATGAATAAAAATGAATTAAATAAAAGGGATTTTTATTGTATTTTGGCCCTTATCTCCCCCTACTTTATTCCTTGTCGACCTAGTCATCGAGATGCCTAAGTATCGGTGTTTAGGTTCATAAAATATTTTAAATATTTTATTCTTTTTCTTTTCTTTTCTTTATTCTATAATTTTGGTGTTAAAAACAAGGGATTTTTACCCGGCAGACCCTACAAACTTTGGCAATTACCTCCACGACCTTTGAAACAACGTAATTCCCCCCTCAACCCCGTAAACTTGTCAGCTCTTACCCCATGAACCTTGCGGTTACTCTATTTGAAGCTCGTGAGGGTTCTTGGGGTAATTTATAGGGTCGATGGGGTAATTACGTTATGCAAAAGGTCGTGGAGGTAGTTGGCAAAGTTTATAGGGTCTGCCGAGTAAAAATCCCTAAAAACAACATTTTGTAAAGTGTTTACTCAAGAATGCATGAATGTAAAATGCATGAATTAAGGGTATTTACACGCATTTACTAGGGTTTTTAACGCCAAAATGATAGAATAAAGGTGATAAAATGGAGATTCATTATATATATACTTTAATCCATAACTTGTACTTTTGTATTTGTAATAATTATGGCTCAAACACTGTATAAAATACCATACATACTGTATAATTCAATAAAATCAGTTAATAAAAACAAAAAAACATGTATTATTCATCATACTCTTTATATATATATTGATTAATAAAGGTCAAATGTTTTGTAAAATGTTTGAAAAATAGTTTGTAAATTTATTTGAAAAATCTTTTGAAAAATATTTCGGAAAATATTTTGTTAAATATTTTCAAACTTTGTAAAAGATTTTGTTTGTAAAAAGCTCTTTTCTTTGTGTGAAATAAAATATTTTGAAAACCAATTTGCAAATGGTTTGGAAAATGATTGGAAATTATTTTGAAAAATCTATATATACTATTTGAAAAACCTTTGCAAAATGATTTTCAAATGTTTGTAAATGTTTGTAAATATTATTTGCAAAAAATATTTTGGACTATAGTTTTCAAACATGTTTGAAAAATCATTTTCAAATAAGTTTTAGGAATATATATATAAGACAAAAAATATTTATTAACTATATATATTTATCTATAAAAATTATAACATATCCCTTGTGTAAATCCTTAAAAACCCAACTCTTGTATATATAAGATGCATTCCTGCATAAATATTTGTACCTATCTTTTATCCAAAAACTTTTGTTGTGAAAATTTCCAAAAACATTTGCAAAACCTTTTTGAAAAATTCCTTAAAATTTTGCAAAAATCTTTTCAAAAATTCATAAAAAGTTCAAAATTTCGAAAATGCATCACAAAAAAATGTACAAGAATTTGCATAGCATTTGCATTTTTTTGATTGAGTTTGATAATTGAACGAGTCTAAGTAAAATCGAAGATTGGAGCTTGGATGGACCTTAAATATACCTAATCAGAGGAACCTTATAGGAACTGGAATTGAGGTACTTCATGTCTGGTTGATGTAATTCTTTGAGATCACGAGACTTAGTTCAATGTCGTATTGACTACCTAACTTGGACACCTGCACCTTTCACTTGTCTCAACTCAATTGGAGTGGTGAGGAGATTGGATTTGCCGGTATGAGACGTATAAAAGTGGAAATATTTGTCCTTGTCTAGGGAGGGAAGTATGCCCCAACCCATCTAATGGCATCGATATCTAAATATAATAGAGTGTGGGTTGCAATAATGCTTCAAAAGAGGGATAGTCTTTTGGCTCAAGAGGAAAAAATCCTTATGTAAATGATGTTGAGTATAGTATTTCGAAAAAATGGAATAAGCAGAAACTACACAAAAGTAGACATGCCTGATTGAAAATAAAATGTCTGCTGGAGTGTACTTATTTGTATAGTCAAGAAGCAAGCTTGAGTTTCAAAGTTATATCATGTGAGCCTGCAACTGGATGACTTGACTACACTGGTCATACATCCCCAGATATGTAGCTACACTGGCTACCGTCCATTCTTCTCTCAACCCCTTCCTCTTGAAATGGTTGTTACTTGAACTTAGAAGGGAATACCCCGCTACTCGAGTAAAGAGTTGCTGGATTGGGGAAATCATTGGGTTGTCATACTGGAGAAGTCAATCTCTTTGTCACGTCAGTTGAGGGGAGCCACTATCACACACTGTACAAGTGAGATTCATAGTCATAAGAGTTTTCGTATGAGTTGAAGTATTATTGCATGGCTATTGAGGATACTTGAGCAGATTTTCAGGATTCTCGAAGGCTTTTGCGTTTCAAATCCTTTTCCCAATAAGGTTCCGACCGCACCTAAAATCGAAATGTTTGACTTAAGCTCCAAACTTTGATTTTGTGAAGACAAGTTTGAGAATTAAATTCAATCCACTTTCTTTCTTTTTCTTTTCTTTGTTTTTATTTTCTGCACTTACCACATAAGTGTTTGCTAGGTACTAGCAAAGGCAAGTATGAGGGGGGTGATGAATACCCATTTCATCATCTTTATTCTATTATTTTGGCCTTAAAAATCCTAGCTAATGCAGGTAAATATCATTATTTTGTACAAATTAACATTCATTCTTTGTTCCATTATTATATATAAATTATTATTTTTAATGCCACATTTATAGAATAAAGAAAAGAAATGAAAATTAATAAAATGCCAAAGGTATTTTACGACCCTAAACCCTGAGACCTAGGCATCTTGATGACTGGGTAAATAAGGAATAAAGTAGGGGGAGATAAGGGCCAAAAATCAATAAAATTCCCTTTTTATTTTCTAATAATTCACTTTTGGGACCTATTTTATTTTCAATTTTTATATCTCAAAAAAGGAAACTTTGTACATGAAAGTTGTAGATAATAATATATAGAAAAATGCAAAATTGAGTTTACAAAAAAATGATATACATTGTTTATTTTATGCTCTAAATAAAAAAGCCAAAATACCAACTTCCCAGACTCATAACTCCTAAATAAAAACTCAAAATGCATCAAACCTTTAATTATATATAACTTCTAATAATATATTTAATGAAGGTGGCTTCATATTTTTTGGAGTTAAGGTGTGAAAGTTAGGTTTTGGACCCCTATTGTATAGTTTACCTATATAAAATATTCATTTTATTTACTATTTATTATTTTTATAATTTTATATTTTTATAATTTTATAAATATTATTTATAATATATATACATATTTAAAATATAATAAATAAAACATCAAAATAAAATATGCATATAAAACACCTAGATGAAATACTTATACTTATATCTATATAATATATATTTTAATGTACAAAATACATCATAAAAATACAATAAAAATATATTTGTGTATATAAAAATAGGTTATAATTTTATAAAATAAGAAAATAAAATAGAAAAATTGAAAATATGAAAGAAAAATAAAATATCGAAAACATAGATGAATATACACATAAATGACGTCCTAGAAATAAACTTATAATAAAAAAGCCCATAAAAATAAATTAAAAGCATAGATAAATACTACATAAAATAATAAAGATATTTCATGTTTATATATTTTTCGAATAAAATCATTTTACATTTTATTTCTATTTTTTTAACTCATTTCATTTCTTGTTTTGTCCTTTTCAACTGATGTGGACCAATCAGGAGAGAGGGCAGGTTGACCGAGGAGTTGACCCGGTCTCCCCCTTGGTTCCAACGATGACTAATCACCCATTCCTCGATTTCTTTGCTTTTCACTTGGCACAATTTTCCTTGTTGGAGCATGTGCTTTGCACGTGGTCTTGGTTGGTAAAGACATGTATGCTATTGAAGAAAGCATGAAGGTTGCTTTGTAAATTGCCTAGAGCACGTGCGACGCACATGTGGGGGACCTTGGGCTTGGGTGCTGCTCTGGTTTGCCTGACCTCCATGTGGTGGGATGATGCTGCTTCGAGTATTTCGAGGCATCAAGCTTAGAAGCAAGGTTCGGATTTTATCTGGTTTGCCCGATGTAGATGGATCTAGCAGCAGATAGTTGGGCGTCTTTGGATGACTTGGATGCTCCCCGCTCTTGATCGAGCACGATATGTAACTCCGTACTTAGGGAGGATGCTCTTCTCCACCTTTGATATTTTGTAGGTTCTCAGTACGAATCGTGAAGATGATCAAAGAGGCGATGAAGAGGTGTGAAGGTAGAAGGTGGTGGTCAGTTGATCGGGAAACAGAGAAGATGAAGAGAAGAATTGTAGAAGAAAAGAAAAGAATGAAGAGGGAGGAAGAAAAGGAGAAGGAATGGATGAGTTTACATGAGCATGGTTCTTTTCGGGGAATGCAGACTCTTCAATGACTCACTATGAGTAACGTACTACAAGATTGTCTTATCACCAATAAAACTGACAATATAAATTGGTCGAACTCTTACGGCCTTCACATGTGAAGTTGGTGAATTTAAGGGGTTGTATTATATTTTTCTTGTGTGAGTTCATTCCCACACATTTCAAGTGCCTTCACGTAAGACATTATCTCCTTGATTCAAATTCGTGCTATATTTCTTATCCTCTTCACATAGATGGGTATTTGAATGGATATTTATTCGGACTTCACAAACTTGTCATTGAACCATCCAAATACTATGTCTTCTATGGTCCATTATACCTCACTTCATGGTCCTCTCTGGACTCATGATGACCCTCTTCTTGAGTCCAGGTTCACAGATGGTCACACACCGACCAGTCCCTTTCTCTCTACCTTTCTCGTCGAGGATGACCTTCACCTCAGTGAGATCAATTTGATTTCAACTTCTTCTAATCTAAACACATTTTCTAATGAATGTGATTCAGAAGATTCATTTGTCATGATGCCTCCAAAGAAACACCCTAAGGATGAGGATCATGATGACCCCTTGCAAGATATACTAGCTAGACTAGTCGCAACCGAACAATAGAATGCTCTTGTTAGAGTACAGATGGTCAGCTTCATGTGGGAGTTGACACACCGATGGACAGAACCTACAACCCTTGATATTATTATAATCTCAATTATTGAGTCCACTGACACCAGATGTGGAATATTAACTGATGTCTCATTTCCTTACTTTGATGCCAAAGTACATAGAGTTAGAGTTAGTCTACAATAACCTTAGGCATCCTAGGGTTAGACAAGACTACATCAGGCTCAAATCCCTTCATTTTGCATTGGGAGATATGGCTGATTATTGGCTAAAGAACCTAAGGGTGGTTGTAACCACCTACAATAAGCTCAAGGACCTTTTTTTGAAGAAGATCTACCCTTTGAGTAGGACCAATCAGATTAGGACTTGCATAACCAGCTTCACTCAATTACATCATGAACCCTTTTGTAAAACCTAGAAGGGGTTTAAAGAGTTGCTGCAAAAGTGTCCTTGCCATGGTATGGAGAATACGATTTTGGTTTAGGCCTTATTTAGAGGTCTCAACCTGAGATGCATGGTTTAGTGAGCACTTCTTGTTGAAGCAATTACACATGTGAGGGAGCATATACATTCTGGAAGGTATTCAAGTAGGTGGCTGATACAAGCCGCTCACAGATCACCATCATGGCATATTTAGATACACATCTTGCATCCACATTTTAGAAGAGGAGTAAGTAGGTTGTACTTGGTCTCACAGGGGATGTGATTCCTAGCATGGGAATCATTTCTAATAATTTAACACATGTTGCCATATCTGCATCTTCTACTCCTATTTATCGAGTACACCATGTACAGGAGCAATAGATTTTAGGCCCTCATTCTACATGGGTAGAGGACCACTCCTATGCCCATTACTTTCAACAAAAGCCATCAGTAGAATTAGTGTCAGAGGAGCCTCTCAGGTATGGGAGGTGAATGGTGTGTGGTACACATATGATCCTGCCACTAAACAGGAAGGAATGGGGGATAGTCTGCAGTACCAATGTCCCCCTACTTTCCACAAAACCATCTTCACCCCTACACCTCTTTCATGACAGTCACACTCTGGACCTTACTACTTCTAGACACAATGGTAGCAGCAACTGATGAATCAACAACATTAGTACAAGTCGGTCTAACAGGGCCTACCTTTTCAGAGTAGCCCTGAGTAGCAGTATTAGGGCTAGAAAGGACAGTATATATGACCCTCTTTCTAGCATGATCAACCTAGGCAAAACCTAGGTCATCAATCTTCTTCTTCATCAACACCTACATCCTTCCAACAATAGATATTTGACGAGATCCGTTCGTATAGGAATGAGATTAAGGATATGAGGGTTGATCTTAATTGCTTATCCCAGAGTCAAGATGAGAGATATGCACCTTTTACCTTCATTCTTGCCTAAGTTAAAGCTAATCCCAATAGCCTGAACAAGAGTAAGCAACAGTAGTTCAATGATCAGATACTTCTTAGATTCTCTTAAATCTGAGCATGACATCCTTTCATTTGATAATGTTAATCATATGTCACTCAAGAGCGGAAGGACCATGGTCGTACCTAATCAGGAACCGAAAAGGGGGGAGGACATCCCTAAGGCTCTACCTGAGGACACCTTAGAGGATGAGGAGGAAGAGCATCATCAGGTACAACAGCTAGCAATCCCTTCACTAGCAAAGGAGGATATCACTATATGGAAGAGAGAAGGTCAAGAGAACCAAAGTACAGCAGTTAGAAGATGTCGATTCAGAACCTATGAGGGACCTTTCACCTTCAGCTGAGGATGTATCAGCAGCAGACATCCCCCAGCTTGTAGTAGACAATATAATTTCATATTCCAAGTTTTTTTGTAAAAGATTCATGTATGAAGAACCATATTGTAAGAAGAAAGGAAAGCATGTTTTTTATTATGATTCTCAATCTTTTTTTCGTGCCTCAATCCATTCCCTCGTGCTCTTACACCAGGAAAGTATGTCATAAAAAAGATTCAAAAAGATGATCCTGATATGGCACGATTTTGTAATGAAAATATTATGGTTAAGGTGCCATTTGATACATATGTGGCAAATAATCTTGTATTCCAAAAATACCTTAAGGTGAGATGCACACCTACTAGGGTAAGTAGGAAGAAACCGAATAGCCAAGTGAATATGCATGTCTTAATAGTCACCACTACATATTGTATCAAGAACAAGCAGTTATGGAGAATGAAGAGAGACATGGGTGCACATTTTGTGTTGAGTCATATCAATGACATTGGATTTACACAGACTCTCGTAGATAATAGTTCATCTATTAACCTATTAGCTCTAGTCTTGTATGATAGGTTGGATCCAGGGCCTCTCAGAAAGTCAAGAGCCCTACTTTAATTTGTAGACAAATCCACAAAAGGTTAAGGGAGAGGTTAAGAATGTTGTCATTTCGATTACAGGACAAGAATAAATGGTGGACTTCAGAATCCCTGATATGGAAATCCCCAATCATTCGAGAGAGTCCCAGAATATTTATAGGGTGACCTTTCCTTAGGATCGCAGGTGCTTCATTTCATTACTAAATCGGGATGATGAAGTTCAACTCTCTAAGCAGAGAGGTGGAATTTGAGATGCAACAAACTAAGTGGCAGAGACCTCATTCAGAATCCAACATGAAGTACTCTTCTTTTGACATAGAATGTACAGTGATAGGCACGTTTGGGCCATGGAAATAGACCCAAGTAGCTCTTAGTGAGATCCTCTCATCTAGAGAGGATCTCACTAAGAGCTACTTGTGTCTATTTCCATGGCCCAAATGTGCCTATCACTGTACATTCTATGTCAAAAGAAGAGTATTGTTCACAAAGCAGTTTTCCAGGTATTGTCGGGCTTCTTGATGGATGAATCCCCCTATTCTCTAGACGACATAGAAGTCTCTTTGACTTGTCGGTTCCTTCTTTCATGAAACGGTAAGGGTAGAGGATGTTGAGTCAAACGTGGGTTTAACTGATTTATCGAGGATCTTTGGTGATCCGACTCAATACACAACACATTTTGTGGCAAGCACATCAATGCCAATCCCACTTTCATGCAATACTGAAATAGATTCAGACATGGTGAAGCCTAATTTGTTAGATGATATATTTTTTCCAGAGTTTAAGCTAGTACCTCCTACATTGAAATACACATTGAGCCCAAAAAATAGATTTCCTATCATCATTATCTCTAGGTTGACCATAGAACATGAGTCTAAGTTGCTCAAAATTTAGAGAAGAACCACAAGTCTATAGGATGCAGAGTGTCGGATCTCATAGGGATTAACCCTACTCTTTGTCCAGACCACATTAATGTTGAGGATAATGTTAAACCTTCCCGTGAATTTCTAAGGAGATTGAATCCAAATTTGAGGGAAGTGGTTAAGAAAGAAACTAAAAAATGATGTAGAGAATGCTTTATATATCCCATCTCAGACTAAGTAGACCCATTACATGTAATCCCTATGAAGTCAAGAATTCAGACGGTCACTAATGAGGAAGGGAAAGAGATTGCGACATGAGTAAGGCATGTTTGTGTTGACTATAAACACCTGAATGCTGAGACCAAGAAAGATCAATTTCCCTTGCCCTTTATCGATCAGATTTTGGAGAGACTAACGAGGAAGGAGTTCTTCTATTTTCTTTATGAGTACTCTTGCTACAATCAGGTTTCCGTAGCTCCTAATGAATAGGAAAATACCACGTTTACATATCCATTCGATACATACGCATTCAAGCCTATCCCTTTCATGCTTTGTAATGACCCAAGTACACCTCAGCAATGCATGATTGTTGTATTTGACAAGATGGTGGGAGAATTTATAGATGCCTTTTATGAATCTCCACTTCATCACCTATATTCTTTCATTTTGGCCTTAAATTCCTAGTCAAATGCATGTATATAGCATTAATTTGAGAACAACAACACTCAATAATAAACACACAAACACTGTATAAAATACAGTATTTAATGCCAAAATAAAAAAATAAAGTAAAGAAATAAAAAGAATAAAGTTTCAAAGACAGTGAGTGATCCTAGACCCCGAGACCAGGTCATCTTGATGACCTGTTCGACAAGGAATAAAGTAGGGGGAGATAGGGGCCAATAATTATACAAAAACCCTAATTTTAATTCTTCAATAAATACATTTTGGGACCTATTTTATTTTGTTATTTACCTCAAGTCAATAAAATTTTAACATTAATATTATACATAAAAATACAAAGAAGAATATAAAATTAATTTTCATTAGAAAATGCACAATGTGCCCAAGACACAGAATAAAAGGATGCAAAGAAAACTTTGCAGGCATATATCTTCTCCATATGTACCCAAAATTTGCCAAATTCATCGTTATTATTCATAAAATCAAATTATCTATTTAATGAAGGTTGTTTCATTCAAATTAGAGTTATGCAAAATTTCGCTTTTAGGCCCTCATTGTGCAATATTAAATATTCATTATATTTATTCTTTGTATTTTTAGCATTCTTATATATATTTGATATTATTCAAAATACATGTACATAATTAAAATAAAATAAAACCATCAATAATAAAATAAATAATATAAATTAATATATTATTAAATAATACCAATAATATACATATATAATACACATACCTATATATTTAAGTATTTAAATAACTTCAAAAAATAAAAATAAAAATATGTACATGCATATATATAAATTATAAATATAAAAATTATGTCTACAAAATAATAACAAAAATAAAAATAAAATAAATCATATGTAGGTCAATATACATATTATTAGACATCTAAAATTAGAACCTAATATAATTACTTGTAAAAATAAATAAAAATCATAATAAAATACTACATAAAAATAAATATATTTCGTATTTTGACAAAAATGAATAAAATCATTTATTATTTTAAAATTATTCAATACAAAATTTATTCCTTGTTTTGTCTTTTTTTGTCTGATGTGGACTAATGGGAGCGCGAGGACTATTGATCTCGGGTCAACTGTCCTCCCATCCTAGATCTACTTCTGTTAGATGCGATCCCTTCCTGTTTATTGAATTTTCCTTCATTATACACTGCTCAAGGAGGTTCTACTTCTTTAAGAAAGGTCATCTGTGTACATCCATCCACCACGCCAAGCACCTTCCCTCCTTGTATCTCCCTCAAATCGAGCATAAACCCTAGGTTTTGAGAGGCCTTCCAACATTTTTATAAATAAGAGACTCTCATCATTTTAGAAGTTTTATCTCTCTCGAGCCTCTCTTAACCCCTCAGATTGAGTGTAATGCGCGCCACCTTGTGGAAGGAGGAGGTACCGACCGATTCGCAATGAGGAGGAGGAGTTCTTAGGATGATCCACATCTCACCGGACCGCCTCCGATGAGGTCCCTATTCCCTGGTCCCCAGGTGGAGATGTTCTTCATTTCTTAGCTTTTTAGGTAGATTTTAGTTGTAGATTTCATTTCCATCTTTTGTTTTATTGTTTAATCGCATAGATTAGTGTAGAACTTCGATTTTAGTTCGTCAGAGCTCTAGAGCTCTGGCCATTGTTCTTTGTCGTCTACCTTCATTATAACCACCAAACCACCTCACTACCTTCCTCAGCTGATTCTCCACCTTCCTGACCACCCGATCCAGCATGATCTCTTCCAGATCAGTGAATTCGTGCTCCCTCCATCATCCTTTGTCGAAGCACTTCATTCCACCTCACCAGACCTCCATCCTTTGCTAATAATAGCCAGGGGCCTTTGTCGTCACACCACCATTCTTCCTACGTCATTTGCATGTCATGAAGGGCCCATTTGAGGTTAGAGGCACCATGAACGGGAACTTCAGGTCCTTCACGCTTCGTGAGCTACCAGGACCCCATCACTGGGTCCTAGACCTTTTTGAGGACATCAACAGTTATGGACCATAGTTAGGTACGAGTTGAGCATCAGAGCAGCATAATAGAGCACGAAGGAGGAAGAGGTCACAGATTGAAGCTCCACTACATTGGTGTTCTTCCTGGTTCTTGGGGAAGAGCAGCAACCATTGGATCCGCACACATCTCTAGTTTTTAGGACAACCGTCGGATTGAGGCCAGACCCTACCATTAGATCGCCCCCTCTGCTCTATATCTTTTGTGATCCAATGGATCATGAAGCGAATCGAAGCTTTCATCTATCGTTGAAGAGACCACATAGCGTGCGAAGGAGCGTCAGATCCAATGACTTAAGTGGGGTAGTTTCATAATATACCCCCTCTTATTTTGTATTTATTCGCAAGTCTTGTAAATATTTGATTACCCTTTAATTTTTATGTATGAATTACACTGAGCCCCCTCAAATTTTATGTATGAATTACACTGAGCCCCCTCAATTTATTGATATTCTACTTAGGTTCAGTGCTAGGTCAGCTCACATGATCCCCCATGTGAGTTGGCCATTTTGCAAGGGGCCCCCCTCCAAGTTCCTTTATTTCATTTAAGTATTAAAATTTGTCATTACAATGTTAAATTTTTAGTGTATTTGCATGGAAACCCTTTACTTTATTTATTATTGCAAATATGCCCCTACTAGTACATTGTAAATTAATTGTTGTTTATTATTTTTGATTAAATAGCTTTTGTACTTGAAAAATATGGAAAAAATACAAGATATGCTTTAAATGATGCTCATTCACGCTGCGAATTTTATTTGACATTTCATCGTATTTCTTTTTTTATAAAAAAATTATGTAAGAGATATTTATACTTATCTAACTATAAAATTACAAAAAAATATAAAAAATATCTAAAAAATTCCGAAAAAAATTACATGTTATATATTACAACATGATAAAACCACAAACCAAAAATCACAAAAAATAAAAGAAATACCTTAAAAATTGAAAACTATTTTAACCCTAAAAAATTAAAAAATAAATAAAATCTAAAAAATGGTTTTTCTGTATATTTTTATTATAAATTATACTACATATTAAAAATTAATTGTGAGAAACTTTGGACTTGTTATCTTTTTTTAAACTCAAAAGAATTCAGCCTATTTATTTACTCCATATTTTAGAGTATTTCATACTTTAAAATCACATAAAAATTAGCAAAAATAATTAAAAAATCACAAAAAAAACATTGAAAATATAAAAAAATAATTAAATCATTTTATTTTGTATTTTATATATTTGTAGCCATATTTATATATAAAAGCCTATATTAACGATTGATACTATATGTACTTATATACTTATTTATATTATTATTAATAATAATAATATAAATAATATAAATATATTTCATATCTTTAAGAAAATAAAAAGGACTACATCGTATATTTTTACTTAATTTTTTTATTTAGTATATATAATATATATTACTTTTATTATATACTATTATATCTTTATAAAATGAAAAGGAATTTAAAAGTCAAGAAAATATAAAATAAAATAAAAATTATAAAATTAAAACATAACAATATATATAATTAAAAATCACTAAAAATGAAATATAATAAAAAATCCACAAAAAGAAAAAAACCCAAAAAAACACAAATATTTGTTCTTTATTTTGTATACAATAAATACTCCTATCCACGTATTTTCTCTTTATGTTTGGACATTCTACACTTATTCATTATTGCACATATTTTTTAGAGTTAAAATATAAATAAATTTTGACTCACACATTTTCATATATTTATCTTAGATTGTGGATTGATTGTTGATTCATTTGGTTGTTGACATCCGAGAGCTGAGAGAGGTGTTGACACAATGATTGTTGGACCCGACTTATCGGGCATCACATGCCCTCCAAGATCGGATGCTAGGATCCCTCATGATGAAATGATTAAACAAATGACGTTGTTGTCGGGGTGTAATGTCAGATAGAATTTTTGTGCGTATTATCTAGTTTCATTTTCCTTGTCGCTTATTTCCTCTTTATTCAAATAATTGTTTATATATTCTAATCATCTCTCTTTGTTGACTTTTCATTGAGGGCCTGCTACATGAGGACAATATTCTAGGAGACCATGGCAACCAAATACAATGGAGACCAGCCCTTTCTTTACTGTTCGATATGAGAGAGCAGAAGAGAGGACTGAGGAGAAGGAGAAGAGCAGCCTAGCAATTATTTGTCTTTTTATCTGTATTTTTATTATGAGAAAGAGGTATTTTTATAAAATCTTGTAATAACTAGACTCTTTGGACACTTGAACTCTTCAAGGTCCACTTCCCGAGTGATTGTTCACTTGGGGGCCTCATCGGCTTTTCATTGTTTTTCCACCTTTCTTTTATTTTATTTCTCATGTTTTGAGTTTTTTCCTTTCTTTTACTTTGTTTTGTGTGCTTGGAGCCCCAAGATTTTAGGATTTTTTTTAGTTGAGCCAGGTAGACTTAGGTCCACACACCTAAAAGAATTTTGTTCCTACAAGTCGTTGGACTTAGTCAAATAATAAATCCGTGCTTTTCTAGTAGACATTCATGCTAGGGTAGTTCTTTCTTGCACACATTTAGGTTAGATTTTATTTTATGTGGGAATAATCTTGCATGTAGACTACCGGAGTCATGTGTGCATCCTTCTCTCTAGCATTTACGTTCATTATTTTCATGCATAAGCTTTTCGAACCCCTTCCCCATGTTTTCTTTGACTTGGGAAATAAAAGGAGTTCGAAAATTCATTAGACATTTCTTTTCTAAAAAAGATCAAAAAAAGTGATAACCAATAAAATTGGGACTGTTAGTTCTACTCGACCATAAAATCAAATGTAAAGGATCAAAAATCATTTATATTGGGGAGAGTAACCCCCCTCATTAGTACATGTACACTTCAGATCGAGTGAGCTACATACACATAAGGAATAGAGCCCCCATCCCTGGACTTGTGGCCTAAACACTTGGGTTGGCTCTTGAACCATGTTATTGCTGCAAGCACTTGCCTCATACTATAGACGAAGTGGTCCTGGTGTTCTAGTAGTTGTGCTACGCAGACCAGAACATAACCATACTAGGTGATTACACTAGTGAGTTGTATTCTCACCTAACTCTAAAATTGAAAAGATAAAAGACCTTTCTTGGTCTTCACCGTGTTGAGTTAGCGTATTAAGGGATTTTGTTTGTTTTTGTGTTTTCTTTTGTGTGTATACTCGATCTTCTCCATACATTTGTGCCATTTTTCTTGCATATATTGACTTGACTATCATTATCTGTTGATCCTTGTCTTTTATTTTGGAGATGATAGAATAGATTTATTTTTATCTGAACTTTGAGGATCCTGCTTCTTCTTCTCAAGTCGGTGCACCTCCATTTTATCGGGAGGACTTTTCTCCTGGCTTTTCTTTTTGTACATACCCACCACATTTGTAGTTTCAAGCATCGGATTTTGATTATTACACAACATCACCATCACATTGCCCACCATATCACCTACCCCGATAATAAGCTATTGGATTCACCTCTCATGAGCACTAGTCTTGAACACGTGACTCGGGGTAGTGAAGCAATTATAACAAAGGATTAATGACCTACCTAACAATGCGATTCACACTGCCATTTCATTTTCTCGACCCATGGATTCATAAGAGGTTGACAATGAGCTTGCAATCACCAAAACTACAAAAAATGAGCAAAATATAAAAATCCAAAAAGAAAATAATGTGAGATACCTAACCGAGTCAGTTTGTGAGGAGAGGGTACCCATGCCACATCCTTTGTCCACAAATGTATTCACCATATTTCCCACCTCCTTCGCCCATAAGGATGACACTAAATATACTGCTCTTAGTCAAAAATAGTCTTCCTATATCTTCCTTGTGTAGATGATGACTCCGATCTCTTCCTTAGTATGGAAGAGATAGAAAATTTAAAAAATGTTAACCATCTATGAAGTGGTGGTGGCTATTCAGGATATTTTTGAAGCCCCACTTTGAAAGACTATGAACCTTATTCTCGCATCCACACCCAAGAAAAGAAAGAGGCGACACAGAACCAAGCACTACATTCTTACCATGACCATTGTCCATGCCATCACGTGTCGTCTACCCTGTAGGAAAGGGGACACTAGTGCACCCTTCGTAAGATGTGCTATTTTTGACAACCATTTGGATCATACTCTCCTTGATGGTGGCTCATCAGTTAACATAAATACCCTTCTCGCTTGTACAGTCACTCAATCTGGAGCCTCTCAAGAAAACTAGGATTAATTGTCAATTTGCTAATGGTTAAATAAAGAGTGAAAGTATTCTTGAAAACATTGTCATAGATATCCAGGGCATGAGCTACATTGTTGATTTTATTGTATTGCCCATGGAGACCTCCACCCCTGTGGAGTGCACTCCAATCATTCTGAGACGGTCTTTTCTCACCACAACGAGAGACGTTATTGATTATGGATCTGGAGAGATATGCTTTCGTTCTGACAATGAGAGCATTTTGATTGAGACGATCACTGCACCTGTTGTCAGCTAGAGAGACACGTATGATGAGAGTGTACTTGTGTTAGCCGACTTCAAGGATTATGACCTAGGTACTGAAATAGAGATGTTTTCTTTATCATGGACGATACTGAAACTCGAGAATTCCTCTTCATGGAGGAAGACTCAAAAAGCATAGACCTTAGAGTTCCCTCTTCTTGTATGTGAAAATGTGTTGATGTGACCCATAGTATTTACATCATAGACACCTTAGCACGGAGGGAAAATTTAGGAAAGACTTCTTAGGACAGTTATGACCATACTACTTTTAATGATGGATTCCTGCATGTTCATTTTGAGACTGTTGAGGATCTTCACCATGTTGATCATGATCAGGTTATGTTAGATTGTGACCCAATACCGACCTACACCTTGTTAGATCCATTCCACA
This sequence comes from Ottelia alismoides, assembly GCA_037367405.1. Classification (NCBI taxonomy): domain Eukaryota; kingdom Viridiplantae; phylum Streptophyta; class Magnoliopsida; order Alismatales; family Hydrocharitaceae; genus Ottelia; species Ottelia alismoides. The sequence continues at coordinate 73,266 of JAZKJV010011059.1, forward strand.
ACGGTCGCATAAGTAGGTACGATTTCTACCTTCTTAATCTTTGTGCATTCATCACCTTGTATATTCACTTTTGTTTCTTTCATTCCATCTTCCGTTTTCATCGTCCACCTCGATCCGTGTGTTTTCCTTGCTTAGGATGTTCTTTATCCAAAGTATAAGGGACGTGGATGAGTCGAGTGTTATTTCTTCGTTATGTTTCATCACTCTTGTTGTTGCATATACTTAGGGATCTCTTACCCTAAGTATAGGAGGAGTGATGTGTTCATTCCTACATTATTTTTTGCAATTATCGGTTTATTAACCCCCTCGCATGTCTCCTCTCTTGTTGATATTCATGTCTATAATTAGGGATCTCTTACCCTAAGTATATGGAGACATATAGAGCTGTTGATCTATTCATTCCAACCCTCGACCCTCCCTGCATTTTTCATATAGCTTGTTATACTTTAGATTAATTGATCCTAAGTATGGGGGATGGTTGACTTCTCATTCTTTCATTCTTTATTCGTTGTAGTATATGCTTATCTATACATAGTATGAGTTATGTCTTGCACTTTTCTCTCTGATCTATGAGGTGATAGCTCACACAAAGTATAGGGAGGGCGTATATATGTTGTATATTCTTTAGCCATAACTTGTACTTTCGTATTTCCGAATAATATGGCTACAACACTTTATAGTAAGGATATACAATTTATCAATTGTAAAGAATAAACTAGTCTCAATATTCTTTAGAATTCTTTGTATATACAAATGAATAAATTGGTTGGAAAATGTTTTGCAAAATGATTTGAAAAATGGTCGGAAAAATTATTGAAAAAATCTCTTTAAACCTGTCTGGAAAACATTTGCAAATTTTTTTTTAAAGATTTGTAAAAAAAATATGTTTGCAAAAAACTTTTTTATTTGTTTGAATAAAATTTTTGAAAATCAGTTTGCAAATGATTTGAAAAATGTATGTAAAAATATGTTGAATAATCTATACATATTGTTTGGAAAATCTTTGCAAAATGATTTTTAAATTTTGTAAATGTTTGTAAAAAGTTTGTAAAAATTATTTTCAAAATAAAAATTTCAAAATATTTGTTAAAATATTTCAAAATTTTTTGAGAATCTTATACATAATTACCATAAATAAAAATTCTTTACAATCTTGTGAATAGAAACCTGTAAAAACAAATAACTTAACTTGTTCGAATTCCAAGTATAAATTCTTGACCTAATTCCTGTAAATATGGATGCACTCCTATGTAAATATATGCACATACTTCTTTTAATAACCCTTTTATTTTTCAAAAATCCCTAAAATTTGCAAAATATTTTCAAAATTACATAAAAAAATTGCAAAACTTTTTCAAAAAAGCCATAAAAAGTTTAAAATCAGATAATTCCTTCACAAAAATATTTTCTTTTCATTACATTGTATTTGCATTTTTCAGACTGATAATAACAATTGAACTAGTCTACAAAAATATGAAGATTTGAGCTTGATTGGACCTTAATCATAGGAACCTTAGAGGAACTGAAATTGAGACGCTTCAGGTCTGTTGGACTTAATTCTTTGATGCCATATAGGTTCATATGTCATATTGACTGCCTAAGTAGAATATTTTAAGAGAAACACATGACTCTTATCGACAATGACCTAACTTGCACATCTACACCTTACACTTTGCCCAACTCAGTTAAAGTGGTAGAAGATTCGATTTGCTGGCATGAGACACAAATGAATGGAAACATACGAAGTCACAATCTATGGCCATTGTGCCCCAACCCGATCCAATAGTGATGAGGTCCAAGGACAGAAGGTTGTGGGTTGCAGTAATGCTTCACAAGAGGGATAGTCTATTCACTCAAGAGGAAAAAGTCCGTATGTAAATGTTGTTGTAAATAGTATTCAAAAAAATACAAAAATCCAAAACTCCAAAAAAATAGACTTATAAAAGTCAAAGAAAAATCACTTCCCGTTGGAGTATGTATATGTATATTCAATAAGCAAGTTTGTGCTTCAAAGTAAAAGTATTCATGTGAGCCAGCAGCTGGATGACTTGGCTACACTAGTCAAGCATCCTAGGATAGGTAGCTACACTGGCTACCATCCATTTTCTTCTCCACCTCCTATTCTTGAGCCGATTGCACTTGAACTTAGAGGGGAATGCCCTGCTTCTCTAGGAAAGAGTTGCTGGATTTGGGAATTAGGGTCACCATGTTGGAGAAGACTATCTCCTTACCTCTTCAACAGAGAGGAGATGCATATCGCTCACACTGTACAAGATAGACTCATATTCATAATGGACTGTGTATGACACCGACTTGGTCTGACCATACTTTTGAGGAGACTTGGGCATAGTTTTGTGGTTCTTAGAGGCTGATGAGTTTCAAGTCTGCTTCTCAATAAGGTTCCCACCAAACCAAAAATCAAAAGGTCCTACTGAGCTCTAAATTTTGATTTTAAGTGTTTGTTACAGGGGTGTGATGAATCTACACTTCATCATATTTATTCTTTCATTTTGGCTTTAAATCCCTAGTCAAATGCATGTATATATCATTAATTTATGAAAAATAATACTCAATAATAGACACACAAACAATGTCTAAAATATTGTATTTAATGAAAAAATAAAAGAATAAAGGAAAGAAAAGAAAAAGAATGAAGTGTCAAAGACACTGAGTGAACCTAGACCCCGAGACCAAGTCATCTTGATGACTTGATCAACAAGGAATAAAGTAGGGGGATAAGGGCCAATAATTATATAAAAATACTACTTTTTATTCTTCAATAAATACATTTAGGGACCTATTTTATTGTCTTTTCTTTATTCCTAAATTAATAAACTTTGAACATGAATAATGTACACAAAAATACAAGAAAAGATATAAAATTTGTTTCATTCGAAAATAATACACAATGTGTCTGGGACACATAGAATAAAAAACCACAAAGAAAACTTTTTAGACCTATAACTTCTCCATACATATCCTAAATTCACAAAACTCAACTTTATTGTACATAAAATTAAATTATCTTTTTAATGAAGGCGTTTCATTCAGTTTGGTGTTAAGATGCTAAAGTTGTCTTTTGGGCCCTCATTATGCAATATACATATATAAAATATCCATTGTATTTATTCTTTAAAATTTAGCATTTTTATATTTTTATAAATATGTAAATATTATTAAAAATACAAGTACATAATTAAAATAAAATAAACCATTAATAATAAAAAAATAATGCACTTTAATATAAATGTAAAGAATACTTATAATATACATATATAATACACACACTTAATTATTTAAGTATATAAATAACTTCAAATAAAAATAATAATATTTACATATATATTTAAATAAGTTATAAATATAAAAATTATGTAAATAAAATAATAAAATAATAAAATAAAAATAATATACATCATATATAGTCAATATACCTATAATTATACATGTAAAAATAAAAAACTAATAAATTAACTTGTAAAAAAAATAAAAATCAAAATACAATACTACACCAAAAATAACATTTTCATGTTTTGACACAAAAATATAAAATCATTTATTATTTTAAAATTATTTAGTAAGGGATTTATTCCATGTTTTGTCCATTTCTGAACGACGTGGACTAATGGAAGCGCGAAGACAGTTGACCTCAGGGCAACTGTCCTCCCTCCCTAGGTCTGCTTATGTCAGAGCTGACCCCTTCCTCTTTACTAAATTTTCCTCCATGATACACTGCCCAAGGAGGTTCAACTTCTTCACGAAAGGTCATCCCAGTACATCCATCCACTACGCCAAGCACCTTCCCTCCTTGTACCTCCATTGAATCGAGTGTAAACCCTCAGCTTTGAGAGTCCTTCAAGCATGTTTATAAATAAGAGCCTCTCACCATTTTTAAAGTTTGATCTCTCTCGAGTCTCTCTTAACCCCTCGGATTGAGTGTAGTGTGCACCACCTTGTGACAGGCGCCATCTGACGAGTCCGATATTTCACTTTGATAAAAATATATGTGTAATGGTCATTTGTTAAAATAATGTTGTGTCGTTTCGTTGTAGGTGGCAATCGGAATCGGTCAAGAAAATAACCACAATTATTTAGACAATTTTCAATTGCGTGGTTTTATGTTTATTTTACATGGGAAAGTCCCAAGGTCGAACACAAGGAGGCAAAGGAACAACCTAGAATTATGTCTATCAAAATTTGTGCGTAATTTTCAAGGCAGTTTTTTTGTATTTTTTTAATGCAATAAGGGATGCAAAATGCAATTTCAGCCTATTTTAGGGACTAAAATGAAAAATATCAATCAAACGAGGTTCGAAAAATATGAAACTTGGCCAAGATGTTATGATGAAAAAATGCACTGTAATTTTTGGATGCAAGATGATTTTTTACGAATTTTTAAATGCAAACAAATCGAATTTAAATATTTAATTATAATAAATATTAAACCTAATTATTTTCAAGGGACAAAATTATCTAAGTTCTATGACTAGGTAATGGATCTCAGAAAAATCCTAAACCTCAAAAATACAAGATTCAATACCTATTAAAAATAACACATTGAAATATACAAAATGATTTTTACAAGGCAAACTATGCATGCAAATGCAATTCTTTTTGAGCACAATGTTCAGCTTAAAATAACAATGCAGATCAGAGATAGAAATGTAAATACCTAAACCCCTAAGGGGTCTTCTGTAAAAATACCAAGTGGTCACGTGCCAGGCACGCGACCCTTGGTTGGCTGGTCTGGGATGTAATTAACCGAACATGTGGGGGCCCTTCTGTAAAATCGCCAAGTGGTCACGTACCAGGCACATGACCCTTGGTCTGGACTTCAGCGCGAATTGGAGGACTCCTGGGGTGCCTTCTGTAATTCTCCCACCCAAACACGTGGGTCACGTGCAGGGGGGAGTTATCTTCCTCCCACTACAAAAAAAAGGCAGGATTAGCGTGCACGACTCTGCGTGCACTAGGCGAGCACATGTGCTCGCCCCTCATTAGGCGAGCACACGAAGAGCACATGTGCTCGCCCATGAGGGTCGCCGGTTTGAATTTTGCGGAGAGGCGCGGTTACCAATTTGGACGAGCACATGTGCTCGCTCATTTGTGCTCGCCCACTTGAATTTACTTAAGCACGGATAAATTTAGCGCCTGGAAATTTTGGGCGAGCACTTGGCGACGGCCTAGCGAGCACTTAAGTATGCTCGCCCAGGCCCGTAAACAGAACCTCGCGCGGCTCTTCTTCCTCATTCTCACGCAAGTCCCTCCCAGTTTCTCCTCTCCGGCGACCCGCCTCCCCTCCGCCCCGACCCCGACGGCCGCCGTTTTCGTGTTTTGAGTATATCTACATCTACCACTCAGTATAATCCTTAATCCTTTCACTTTTTATACGATTTCATTACCTATTTCTATTGTTTGGATAGAATAGGATTTAAATTTTTTGTTGAATGTAGTGTATTGGTTTGAGAGTTTATATGTGTTTTACATGTTAAGAATAATAGTTGATCATTATAGTATTGTAATTTCGAATTTCATTGTCTCAATGATATGTATAATTGTATGCCATGTAGGTGTTCGATAAAATGTCTCAACCAACATTATGTTAAATTTTGTAAATTTTAAATGACAAAATATCCATTACAACATCTGCACTAGTTAGTATTGTTAATTTTCTTAAAAAGATTAGTTACGAAATTTGTGAATAACATTAGTTAGTTAACTTCAATAATGTAGATATTGGATATGATGATCATTAATAACAGTTTTAAAATTTCATATCATTTTGATGTGAGATATGATATACACCAATGTTTCCTTTGTGATAATTTATTATCACATTAAACTTTAGTTAATGTAACCAATTATATCACATTAACTTATAGATAGGTTTATGATAAGTCCAAAATATTATGTATTAATTATTAGAAAAGCGCACAAAATCCATCACACACAGTGCGTCCTTCCACACCGGGTGGTGTGTGGCCCTGCACAACGGGTGGCGTGTGCAACACATTGGAGGATTTGATCACCTCTAACTGTGTTATATTTTTTTTATTTTTTCACAGCACTATTGGACTCACTTTGGGATGTTTATCCCAGACCAATGGTCGTGGATTTTGATGTTTGCAGGTTCGAATTTTTTTTGCAGGTGCCTATTACCTCTTAGTGAACCAAGCATTGTATTAGGCACTAAACAAGGATCACACTTATCCCTATCCCCATCGTTAACCAGGCAAATATATGTAATTGCCCGGTTAATATAAATGAATAAATATTTTAAGATTATTTTATAGTCTCATTTGTAGCACATACAAATGTATGACGTAAAATGATCTTAAAGTATTACATTTATATTAGCTTTCCTTAGTTCGGAGTTCCCGGACTAAGGGGGTCCGTAAGGATTCAAATTTACTAAAAGATGATCGGTGTCACAAGGTCTTTATTTCTTACGGAAATTCGGTTCATAACCCCTTCCTCTTCGGTATACCAAATCAATCTTTGTTATTATTGAAATAATCACTAATGTGATTATTTTGATAATTAATTAGAATTGATTTATGGGGTATACTGGAGAGGTGCAGGGTTATGCTGCCGAATTTTTGTTAGAAATAAAGATACTTGTGACAACGATCATCTTTTAGTAAATTTGAATCCTTATGGAAGGGCTAAAGTGATAACATAATTAATACACTTCTCTTCTCATCTTTTATCTCAAAAATGTGATACGTTTAGATATCCTCAATTTCCTAGATTTGACATTCTAGATTATTTAATTCAGGTTCATCAATATGACCAATAGAGAATGGATGTACAACCGTGTAGTAGATGGACGTATAGCAGATGCCTTTCAAAGAGGTGTTCAGGAATTTATACAATTTGCTTACGCACAAGGTTCCCGTATTGTGGATTCAGATGGAACTATCTTGTGTCCGTGTAAGAAATGTCGTCTAATGAGGAAGAGATCAAAAGATGAAACTCAGTTACATCTTTATAGAATGGGTTTCATGGAAGGATATCAGATTTGGTGGAGGCATGGTGAGAAATTCGAGGAGAGTATGAATGATGTGGAAGAAGCTGACAATATTAATCCCTTTGCAGATATGGTTATGGATGTTGCGGGTCCAGAATTTAATGATACTTTGTTAGATGAGGAGGAACCATATGGAGAGTCTGCAGAATTTTACGAGCTATTGAAAAAAGCGGAAGAGCTATTGTGGTTGGGTTGCAAGACATATTCAAAACTTTCTGCGGTCTCGGATCTTCTATCGATGAAGATGGAATATAATATGACCGATCGTAATTTTAATGCAATGCTGAGGATTATTAAGAAGATGTTACCAGAAGATGCAGAATTACCTGATAATTATTACAAAATGAAAAAGATGATGCGGAAGATGGGTTTAGAAGAAGTTAAAATAGACTCATGCATAAATCACCATATTCTATATTACGGTGAACATCAACATTTACAACAGTGTCCTGAATGTAATGAGCCAAGATATCAGACAGCTAGTAAGAGTGGAACAAAAATATCAAGAAAGATTCTACGTTACTTCCCGTTGACTCCGAGATTGAAACGACTATATTATTGTAAAGAAACGACAAAGTACATGACATGGCATGCGGAACATAAAGTCGATGAATATATGGAGCATCCATCTGAGTCTGATTGTTGGAAAGAATTGATGTCAGCTTTTCCTACATTTAAAGATGAAAAGAGGAATTGCGTTATAGGTTTATGTACAGACGGGTTTAATCCTCATGGAAGAAGTAGAGATTACTCTTGTTGGCTAGTAATGACAACGCCATATAATCTACCCCCATGGTTATGTAATAAGCGACAGTTTATTTACGTCCTCTTATCGATGAGTTGAAAATGTTATGGGTCGATGGAGTTGATACATATGATGCTAATAAGAGTCAAACATTTAACATGAAAGTAGCTCTGCTTTGGACGATAAATGCCTTCCCAGCATATGGAATGTTATCTGGATGGAGTACGCATGGACGTAAAAGTTGTCCATATTGTGTGGATAGTACTAAATCATTCCAGCTTCAACACGGTCAGAAACCATGTTTTTTTGATTATCACAGACGATTTCTTCCAAATAATCATCCATATCGAAGACAGAAGCAGTCTTTTAAAAGGAATACAATTGATCTTTCTGATCCTCCACTAATTAAGACAGACGATATGATATTATCATACTTGGAACAATTACAGAAATCAGCCTTAGAAAATGTTGATAAAACAAAAAACCTTCCTGGTTTTAGTGATAGTCATAATTGGATTAAGAAGAGTATATTTTGGGAGTTACCATATTGGAGTAAGTTACTGATACGACACAATTTAGATGTTATGCATATAGAAAAAATGTGTTTGATAACATCTTCTACACTGTTATGAATGTAACCGGTCGATCAAAAGATACAGTAAAGTCTCGTCGTGATTTATAAATCATATGTAATCGCCCAGAATTGCATATCAAGGAACATGATAGTGGAAGGGTTGAAGTTCCAAAAGCAAAGTATACCTTAGATAGAAATCAAGTTAAGCTTGTTTGTGAATGGACAAGTAAATTGAAGTTTCCAGACGGATATGCATCAAATTTTTCCAATTTGGTCGATCTGAAGAAGTTTACATTTAAGGGAATGAAGAGTCATGACTGCCATGTTTTTATGGAAAGATTACTATCCTTATTGTTCAGAGGATTGTTACCAAAAAATGTTGTCGATGCTCTTTCAGATGTTAGCAGATTTTTCCAGGTGTTATGCTCGTCACGCATACACCCCATGGAGATAGATTATATTCAAAAAAATATTCTTGTGATTATGTGTAATCTGGAGAAGATATTTCCGCCTTCATTTTTTGATTCGATGGAGCATCTGATGATTCATATTCCATGGGAAGCAAAAGTTGGAGGACCGGTAAAATATCGTTGGATGTATCCTGTATTATAATGTCATTCCTTCTTTACTATTTGGACTAAATGTTTAACCTATTTTCTTATAGGTTTATGTTTTTTCTTAAAAGAAAGGTCCGAAACAAAAGTAAAGTTGAAGGATCTATAAGTTCACAATATATATATGAGGAAGTCGCAACATTCTGCGCAAGATATCTTCCAGAAGATGTGGATACTATCCGCAATAGATGTAGGAGGAATGAGACAATTTCTTCTGATGAAGAACCTTGTATCAGTATCTTTCGGCCATCCACTCATCTAATAGGCAAAGCAACTGAACGTTTCTTATCAAAACAAGAGAATGATGCTGCATAGTTATACGTATTAGACAATTGCGAGGAAATAACACCATATGTTCAGTAAGTATTTAAATTACTTTATGTATATATTCATCACAAGTAATGAATATGTTTCTCTTATAAATTGTAGGGAATTTAGACAGAAAATTATGGAGGAAAATCCTATGTATTCAGATGACGAAGTTCTGAGCACTTATAGGAATCAATTTCCAGCGTGGTTTAAAGACCGCTCAAAACAGTTGGACGGTGGTTTAAAATATTATGGAGAAGGACCTGTTTATAAGGTTCGATCATACAACTCATGTTACAGTAATGGGTATCGTTTTCATACCTTAAATTCCGGTAAATATTTGACAACTCAAAATCATGGAGTGATGGTTCGCGGATCTTGTTATGAGGAAGATCATCTGAATTATTACGGAATTTTAAAGGAGATTATAGAAGTGGAATATATTATACCAGGCTTGAATAAAGTAGTTCTTTTCTTGTGTGATTGGTATGAACCCAATGGAGGTGTAGTACTCGATAAAAGAAATAACATTGTCGACGTGGTGCAAAGGAAATTTATACGCAGATTTGAACCATTCGTCTTAGCATCTTAAGCGGATCAAGTATGTTATCTCCCACAAATATCAAAGAAGAGAAAGAGCATTGAAATAGTAACTATTGTGAAGATAAATTCTCGAGGTTATATCTCCAATGATTCCAGTAATCAGGAAGATGATATAGATGAAGCATTTACACCAACAAATGAAAGAATAGACTTAAAAGAAGAAGTCCCAATTATCGAATCGATTCGATTGGCTGATAATGAAGTTTTCTGTGTTGACTTACAAGATGATACTGACTCCAGAAATGATTATTCGGAAAACTCAGAAAACGAAGAAATATCCTTTAATCCCACCAAAATAAGTGTTGAAGACTAGTTGTAAGTTTTATTATACAATTATAATTGAATTAACTAAAATCTTAAATAATAAGTATGTAATACATCATTATTACAGTCATGGCAGGTTTTGGACATGGCGGGGCGCATGGATCACGAAGATCCAATTGTCCATCTTCCTCAGACACACCTTCTTCCAGTAGGCAGTCCACCCCGGATGCTGTTCCTGATTCACAGTCCGACGAGGTTCGCCGGGTGATAGCTTACTACGAGTCTCTTGGTTATCCTCCGCCACCCTTTTACGTAGGAGGCTATGGAGAGCCATCTACCTCAGCAGTCCCTACAGGATTCCCAGTCCAGGTACCCATACCAGCACAGACATCGATGGGTTCTGACTCTCCTTCTTCTGGACGGCCGAGCACATCCGTGCCTTTACCCACTGTAGTTGGACTGACGTCGGCGTCCCACCCTTTGTTGGAGGTTACGGCTGATGGGAGGTAAAATTTTTATAGATTTTATCTTTAAATATTTTCCAAATTTTTATAAATTGTATGGAAGTTAAATTTTCTGGTAAATGCAGGGATTTTTTGAACAGCAACAGGGTGGCAAAGGAGATAACCAACATAATAAAGACACACTTGACTTCCATGCAATTTAGATGGTGTCGCATCCCTGCTGCAGAATAGGAGAGACTGTTTAACATGTTTCTGGTAAGAAATATTTCTAAGAAGTGATACCGATTTTTTTGGTCAAGCTTTTTGTATCTTATAAATTGTTATAATTTTCAGAGTAAGTTTCGCCTTGGCTCTGGTCAGGGGAAGGAGGCTTATCGTAGAGCCTTCATTCGTTTGGCAGAAAAGAGAATGAGCGATACATTTTTCAAGGCAAGGAGAGACTCGCATGCGAAGACGGGATGCGAGGAGATGAATTTTGAGGAGATGAAGAGGTTCCCGCTGGCATGGTGTACGGAGGATAGGTATTATACTTGTCAAATAATTTATATTAGACTTTTTAAAATAATCAATTATCATAACATAATCCTTCCAGATGGGCGGATTTCTGTGATGCATTCGTTGCGGATGATGAGTTTGGAAGAAGATCTACGGCGGGAAGGACAAACCGCCAGAAACAAAGGATTAAGTCGACAAGTGGCTCTAAAAGCCACAATCAGATTAGAGCGGAGATGGTATTACGATATAAAATTAGTTTTTGGAGATCTCTTTAATATAATGCAATGTTGTTATTAGATCTTAAAAAAAATTTCAGGCAGCTAGGTTGGAAAGGGAACCCTCTTTTCAGGAGTGGTGGTCGAGGTCCCACATGAGTGGGAGAGAAGGAGAGTCGCAATGGTCCACTCCTGAAGCAGGACAATTGTTGGTAAGTCTATCAATTTATTTACATTTAAATGATATATTATAACTCAATTATAAATATTATAAACTTTGTATTTCAGGATCGTTATCTGGCACTATCTGCAGAAAAATGGGGTGTCGATCCAACTGGAGAGCAACCACCATTTGATAAAATGATCTGGAAGCAGGTATATATGGATAAATATTATCTTACTATACTCATTTCTAATATATAATTTTATATTAAAAATTGAAAAACTTATAAGGTGTTGGAGGAGAGGGACGTTGTGGCGAATAGGAAGCAGACACTTGGTGGTCTTCCTCCATATTATGTGGAGGAACATCGTCACTCCTATTCTGCATACTCTCAGCCATCATACACGCAACCACATCCGTCTCAATCAACAGTTCCAATGGAGTCGCAGATGGCGATGATGGTGGAGCAGGTGACGAAGCTCCGAGAGGAGTTCACGGCGTACATGTAAGTATTATTCTTATAGAATGAGTAATAATTTTAAATTTCTATATCTACAAAATGCATGTAATAGATATATATCTTCCATATATAAAATAGGTCGCAAGGGCGTGCATCTCAATCGGAAGAGATTGAATCTGATAACGAAGAGGAGGAGGAGAACGGCCCTGAAGAAGAGGCACGCATGTATGCGAGGTTCAAAGAAAAAGAGAAAGAAAAAAAAATCAAAGCAGGGTTTAGTGTCCAAATTTTTTAGATCAAAGAAGAAGTAAATTTTTGGTGGATTAGACCTGTATTTTTTTAAACTTTTAGCACATCTTTTAATTTATATGAACTTTGTTGGATTTGACTTGTTTGTAATATTTAGATGTTAAAATTAGATTGTTTATTTCTGAATTCATGTATATTGCGTTCCTTTCAATTCTTAGTGCTAGTTATCTTACTCTACGAACTTCTATAATATATATACCCTTAGGGATCTACCTGCAGTGGTTTATTGGTAGGGTATACAGGTTCGACGGGGCGTCAAAACCCTGTCGAACCTGTATATTTTTTTCCTGGAAATCACTTTGGGCGAGCACATGTTCTCGCCAGGTGCTCCGTGGGTAATCACAATTTATAGAGGAGGCGATCACTTCGGCGAGCACATATGTGCCCGCTAGGGAGCGGACGAGCACATAGCGTCCCGATGTGCTCGCCGACCAGCCGGGGCGACTCTCACAGAAGCGAGCACGCCCTGAACGAGCACATGTGCTCGCCCACCCCTCGGGCGTGCACATGGCGGGCACTAAGCGTGCACTTAACGAGCTTTTATGTGCACTCCAATCCCACCTTTTTTTGTAGTGTCCGTCGTTCCCCCATCCCACGTGCGTGGCACATGACAGGGCCTCGAGGTCTGCGCCCAGCCGTTGGCGGTTTGTGGCGAGGAGGCGTTCGGCGGGGATTCGACCGTTGAGGTGGAGTTGTTAAAGTTGGTCGGAGGTGGTCGAGGCGTGGTCGTGCAGCGACTATTGGCGTTGGTCGGAGATGGTCGAGGCAGAGTGGCGTCGTCGTTGGGAGGTTGATGCAGGTGCTATTGGTGGTTAACGTTAATGATGAGATGTGGCCAACGAAGTAGCTTGCGGCGTTGGAGACGAAGTTGAAGATGTTGATGATGGTTGTCAGAGTCGTTCGTCGTTGGGGGAGGAGTCGTGGAGGTTGCTGGCGTAGGCGACGATGTTTGAGTCATGGGCTCTACGGCGACGACTGGAGTGAAGCAGTGACGGCGGAGAGGGAAGCTGTGGGCTATGACGAGCTGGAGATGCTCGGATCTCGTCGGGGAGGCGACGCGGTGCTGTCACTGCCACGATCCTGGGTGCAATCGGTTGATGCCCTTCCACGGAGAGCCGGTGGGGCTTAAATAGGGGATGGAGGTCGGCCGGATATGGAAGGGAGTTGTCGGGGATTTAGAGCGCGATTTGATGGAGGTTTGGGATTGGATTCGACGAGATGTTGATGTGGATTCGCGAGGATCAGAGATGGGCGAGATCGACGGCGAGATTTGCGGGGCGGTGGGCGTCGAAATATCCGACTGAGAAGTTGGGTGGCGATCGAATTTGGGAGCGAAGGCTGGGTGAGGAAGATGAACCCTGGCCGTCTGATCGGCCGAGATCGGGCGTCCAGGAGAGCGACACGTGGTGGCAGGGGGGTAAAGGGGGCAACACGTGTGTGGCGCTTGCCTGGGAGGCACGTACAACGCATGTGCGTCGATTTAATTTTTTTTATAGAAAATGAATAATAAAAACTCGAAAAATTGCTGACACGTGGTGGTTCCAGGAGCTGCCACGTGTCAGCACCACAAAAATCAAAAAAGTAAAAACTGTGAAAAATCCAAAAGAAATAGCAAACGACCTCGGATTGAAAAAGTTTCTTCACAAAAATTCCTCGTCTCGATGAGATATGCAACTTTTATGAAGACATCAAAACCAAAATCGATCTTTTGCGTAAAGGGATATTTTTGGGGTATCCCATGTACATAGAATACCCTGATTTTTGGTTTTTATAATTATTTGTCATTTTTAAACTAGATAAAAATCCGAAAAAATATGGTAAAATCATAAATAAATATTTACACATTAATCTATTTTTTTAGATTTTTATTAATTAATAAAAAGAGGAAATAAAAGAAAACATGAAAAAGACCAATTTTGTACAAACAGTTAGTGAAGACTTGGACTCAATTTGTTTCTTTGATTTCAAGCTCAATTTGGATTTGGATTTTTATGCATTTTAATAAAATTTAAATCAAAGAAGACCAATAAAAAAGAAATAAAATAAAATAGGTTAATTATGTATATAAAATACTAGGTCAAAAATCGCTAAAATACAAAATGTAAAAAAGAGGCCCGAAACCCAACTTTCACATACGAGCTCCGATTCACTTGAACTTGGTCTTGTTTAGAAGGTAATTGAATGTACATTAGTTCAAAAGTGAGTAGGATCAAAACAAACACTGGATGAGGAAGATATGAGGGTTTTCGTCCAGGAATCCTAGAACTAGGGTTTGGGCTTTTGGTCTACTTATTTGGGTTAGTGATTTTTTTGTATTTTTTGTTTATTCTTATTAGTGATATGTACACAGTGGAGGTGGTTTTGTGTTATTCGGAGTTAGCATGAATTAGTTAAAAATTAGGGAAATTAGGCTTTTTACAGGTCAATTTTGGCTGGGATTTTTGGCTTCTTATTTTGTGCAGAAATGCGATTCTTATTAATACATGCATGGATGATTTATCATCCCCCTATATTTAAACCATTCTCATCCCTGAGCATCAAAAATAAATGACATGAGGTGAAATGAGATTGGGTTCCATACCAAGACCATGAGTTGAAGGTGAAAATGAAACTAGACTCGACCTTTGGATTATTAGTTTGGCGGAACTTCTGTGAGACTTAGAATTTTAAAATCAACGGCCTTCAAGTTCTACACATCATTGCCACAGTTTCGGCTCAGAAGTCATCTTAGATCAATCCTCTTCCCAAAGCATACCCTGTGAACATTGAACAATCGACTCATGCGTGTGAAAGGTTTTAGCTCTTCCCATCCAGAATGTCGGACTACCATGCAAACCTCCTCTCAGTAACTCGTCCTCGAGGAGTCAGGTATTTTCTTCTAAGGTCTGTCGCATTGTGTTCACAATCGAATTGGGGGAGAAGTTAGAAGAAGGAGAAAAGAACTGGAGGGTGGCCAGTGTAGTCACCTCTCCTTGTGAAGCTGGCCAATGTAGCCGAGTCTCCACCAAGATCTGCAGGTTTTCTTGAAGCTTGGACCTTTTTGGTCAGATATTTATTTGATATAATGCTTCTTTATATTTGGATTTTTGGTGGTTCTGCTTGGATCTTGTTGCGCGCCTACGGATATAGAATCTTTTTGTTTCCATACATTTTTTGGTCTTAGAAAAATTTGTGCCCAGCCGTCCATCCCTTTACCGAAGCTTTATTTCAACTCGTACTCCGATCTTTAGATTTCCACACTACCAGAAAAGAAACTCATACAATCTTCCAACACCTCATCTGATTTGAGCTAAGTGCATAGTGCGAGAGTACAAATTAATTCCCTATTCAAGAGTTGTACCAGAATTAAGAGACTGGGTTAGACACTAAGAGTCAAACGCTGCACATTATCATGTAGAACTCAAAGAATTAAGTCAAAGACCTGAAGTTTCTAAAATCCTATTTCTCATGAAGTTCCTCTGAAAATTAGGTGGATTAAGGTCAAGTCTAGATCACTCTCAATTTCTTCTCATAACTCAGTTCAGAACCCAAAGACTTTTCACATATGCAAATGAATGAAATGTTGGATGAAGTGCAATTGTGTGAGATGCAGACAAATTTTTTCTTTTTGTGATTTTTTTGAATTTTTATGCAAGGGATTTTTTGTTTTTTTTGCAAAAGTGACTAGGAAGCCATTTTTTTCAAGAATTTTGGGTTGGACACAGTCTGTGTTAGTAGCAAAACTCTTTTTCTCTTTTTCTTTTTTTTTTTTGTTTTGTTTTTTTTCAAATTAGTTGTCCACCCCGTAAATACATATAGACTTACGCAAAAGTACGAGATATGGTAAAATATATACAAAGTATATATACAGACCCCTATACTTAGCGAGTGTTGTGTCCTCAGAGCACAAGAAGTGTAAAGAAGACATAGCTCGGGCTAAGCGTAAGAGAGTGAAAAAGAAAAGGAAAAAGATGGATCGGACCGCCCCCCTTTACTTAGGCTGTGAACAGTCTAAGTATAGAAGAAGAGCGAAAAAATGTGGTCGGGATATGTGGATGAAGAGAGTATATACAAATGGGCATCGGGTCCCCCTATACTTAGGCTTTGGTCAGCCTAAGTACCGAAGAATGGTGGACATGGAGCGATCGTGAGAAGGAGTGTGATGAGGGAAATGGTATATACAGATGGCATAAGTCCCCCCCCATACTTAGGCCTTGGCCTAAGTAGAGGAAGAAGCTGTACAAGGGGACCGATGTGGTCGAGAGGGAGGGTGGATAGCCGATGATTAAGGCGTTTTTTGGCTGATCTTTTTGTGAGCCTGCGGTGGGAGATCGCAATGACGAGAAGGAGATGAAGCATATGATTCCCAACTATTATCAGTGCTATACTAAGAAAAATCATGATGGATAGTAGATGAAGTGTATGATTCAGATGAAAGGTATCCATCATCAGAGTTATCCTCAGTGGAATAGTAATTAAAGTGGACACACTCCAAATTTTCTTCTCTTTTTGTTTCTTCAGTTGTTTTATCAGAATTCGTTCCTTCTTGTGATCAAGCGGTTTGCCCTCGGATGAATACTCAGAAGCACTGGTCTCAGTCAGCTCATAAGAAATAATTCCAGTGTATTTGATGAGAGCAAGAGCCTCAACTTTTGATGAATAATAGTTAGGATCGACAGCCATTCAACGGGAGTCAAATTTTAGATCCTTACAAAGATATGGTTTGAGAACCGTCGAACAGACTTCACTCATGTAGATTACCTTTTCCGGACCTGATGAGGGATCATCAGTTGATTCCTCTTCCGAAAGGTCAAAGGTGACTTTCTTTTTTGATGAAGGAGTAGTCTTTTTATTTCATGAAGGTGCCGATCCACTTGAGTCTCCAGATGAATAACCATTGGAATTGTTCTCCTTGGTCGGTGTTCCTCCTGTGTGTTTGTTCTTAGTCTTCTTAATGCTGGTGCACTCTCGATTTGGGATGATTTGATCAAGGTATTCAGAGTAGGTTTCCCCAGGGTGCAACCTTGCATATGTCTCAGGATCATATAAGAAACATTCTTCAATTTTTAAATCCGCGGGATTTGAAATACTAGAGAGAGTCTCTGCATGTTCGTTCTCAAATAATTTGATGTTAGAGCATTCCTATGTCATATTGATGTGATCAAGGTATTCAGAATAGGTTGACCCAGGGTGTGACCATGCATAAGTCTCCAGATCATATGATTCATATACTTGATTCTTCGTGGTGAGGGCAGTTGGGAATGGAGCAGTGGGGAGATTCTCTAAACCAATAGTCTCACCAACAACCTCTATCTCAGATGTAGCGACGGGGTAGGGCTCTTCTACCACTTCATGGTTAAGGCTATCGAGGACTTCGTGGGTTGCCTCAGAAAATCGTGGTTCCTCAAAGACTTATTGAGATCGAAGTGCTTCCGATGCTGTAAAATTGATTTTCTGAGTCTCACAAATTAATCGATCGGCAAACTTTCGAAATCTATCCTCCATTAAATCAAATTTCTTATTTATCCTCGAAATATCATCCTTAAAAATCTTTTCTTGACCAATCACGAGCACAATCGGGGTGTGTTTTTGTATTTGAGATTCAATAATTTCCTCTTCCATTTTCCTGTATGTGCTAGGAGAAGAATCTCTTGAAATATCCAATACATGATCATTATTTTCTGAAAATTTCTCCTCAAAAATTATGGAAGCAGGCTGCTCATGTGATACAGGCCTATGTAGTTGGTCTGAGTAAAGTTCAATCCTTTGATCATGATTGGTTAGCTTGATATTGTTGAGTCAACATACAGGGGTTGTGTGTTTTTATGTTGTCAATCCAGTCCTTTGTATGAGTCTCATGTCTGAAGATGGGGTTGTCATAGTCAATCCAAGATGACAATTGATCATTTGTGTTCAAGGGTAGGGTATATGGGAGATATGAAGAATTGTTTAATTCGATCATGTGGCTATAATCTCCCATGAATGATGGATTGATATTTAACGAATATGAAGGATGAATCGTATGATCGTGAGTAGAGTGGATTGACATATGAAGGAATGGAGACCGTAGTTGGTTTGTATGATCCAAATACAAAGGATTGTCATTCATGAAGTAGATCGGAATTGTGGAGAGTGTTGGATCTATTGATGGTTGAGAGTCTCTTGTGGAAGTTGGAGGAGGTGTTGAAGTTTTGGGTCTAACCGATACGAATTCATTTTCATAGTATAGCTCTGATGGATTCTTGGATAAATGTTCCACCATTTTTGAAAGAGCTGAAAGGAATGATGGTTTGGGTTTGAACCGATTTTCATGATCTGGATCTGTAGAGTTCTTGGACAAAAGTTCCATGATTTTCAAATGAGGTTTATTGGTTGACAAATCAAGAAAGGAGAGAGATAGCACAAGTGTGCGGCTTTTGATTTTTACAATCGGTTTACACACACAAAATAAAACACAAATCAAACCCCAGGTTCACCAACTCACACAATGAAGCCGTAAGAGTTCGATAATTTTCTTTTCAATTTTAGTTGGTGATAAAACAATCTTGGAAAGAATTTAGCGAGCTGTTAGGTGCCAGAAATTTTCCTAATGACTGGCCCGAATTCTTACGACTAGTTGCACCTACTTTCAGCTAGTATGGGAGTAAGTATAGACCGTAGAATGGCTACCCGTTACTTGAGGAAGGAACCTTACGCAGTGTCCTCTAAACCACCCACTCTGCTAAGGAAATCCGGACCGTTTACCGGCTACCCGTTAGATCCTCACTGAGAAGTAGCTAATCGTTTTTGGTAGAATTAGTAGTCAATGTGAAAATCCAGGTTTGGGCTCTAGCCTTAAGTGTCATCTCTCGCTCATCTCTCGCTCACTCAGAAATATAAAAGAATCCAAGGTCGGGGTTGCTCTCCCGCAAAAATTCTTGATTTTATGGGTTAATTTAAAATCGTCTATATTTAGCAGTCCCAATTTTAATTAGGTGATCACTTGAAGAATTAAATGAGCACAAATACACATCTACCATCCAGTCCCAATTTCCTTTAAAATTATGTGACAAAATAAGAGGGAGAAATTTCAGGAAAAGCTGATGCACGTGAAAACAATGATGTGTGCTCAGTTAAAGACTTATAGTGAATCCTCACAATCTTCATGTGGGATGCAATACAGAATTGAAAAATTATTCTAAATGAATGCAAGCCGATAAAAAACTGCACCTAGCAGAAAGTTCTAATAGCGGGGAAGAATTGAGTTGAATTTGGCTAAATTGAACGATCTAATGTGTGTCTCAATTAAAGTGCAGTGTGGCCTTAGATCCTACGAGCACAATCAAAAAATATAAATTCTCTAAGAGTCATAAGTGCATGTCTATCCTAAGTGCCACTCAAGTTGGGTCCCACCCTTAGTGGAGAGTGTAACAGGGCACGACACACCACAGAAAAAGTTCAAAGTATTTTACACATGCAAGAGTCCAAACGGACACCGCTATAAATGAGCAATTAATTATAGAAATTAAAATTGCAAAAAATATAATCCTAGACTCTACGCTCTCTCACGACTCGACTCGATCTTAAATTAATTGCAGCTTTTTCGGAAGTTGGTGAAGATGCTTCGGTTCTTGAAAAACCGCTCCACGTACGTCGGATACCTCGCAAGAAAAATAAGAGAGATGGTGTAAGAGAGTGACTCAAAAATAAATCAAAAATAAAATGAGAAAAACAAACGCTCAAAATAAAATAAAATAAATGCAGGAAAAAATGGAATTTACAGTGAAAAATTCGGAGGTCAGACTACCTGAATGCGGAAAACCGAAAAAAATATATTTTAAGATAAAAAGTTGTGTCGTTTGCCTCCCCGGCAATGGCTCCATCTGACGAGTCCGATATCGCACTGTGTTAAAAATATATGTGTAATGGTCGTTTGTTAAAATGATGTTGTGTCATTTCGTTGTAGGTGGCAATCGGAATCGGTCAAGAAAATAATCACAATTATTTAGTCAATTTTTAATCGCATGATTTTATGTTTATTTTACTTGGACGAGTATTAAGGTCGAACACAAGGAGGAAAGGGAACAGTCTAGAATTATGTCTATCATAATTCGTGCGCGGTTTTCGAGACATTTTTTTGTATTTTTTAATGCAATAAGGGATGCAAAATGTAATTTCGACCTATTTTGAAGACTAAAACGCAAATATCAATCAAACGATATCCGAAAAATACGAAGCTTGGCCAAGATGTAAATTATGATGAAATAAATGCACTATATTTTTTTTTGAATTTTTGGATGCAAGATGATTTTTTTATGAATGTTTAAATACAAACAAACTGAATTTCAATATTTAAATATAATAAATATTAACCTTAATTATTTTCAAGGGAGAAAATTATCTAAGTTATATCACTAGGCGATGGATCTCATAAAAATCCTATCCTAAACATCGAAAATAGAAGATTCAATACCTATTAAAAATCAAACATTAAAATATACAAAATGATTTTTACAAGGCAAACTATGCAAGCAAAAACAATTCTTTTTGGGCACGATGTTCATCACAATTAAATCTACAATCCTTGATTTTTCGATAATTTTTAAAGATATGATTAATCAATTATAAATTTCAAAGCATAAGATGGGCAAAATATGCAATTTTTCACAAAATAATTAATTATTAATTAACCAGGAGTCATAAAAATGTCTACAATATGCCACGATGTAGAGAATTAAGCGAGGAACAAAATGCCTATTTTTGAATAATAAAATAATGTAACAGAGAGGTCAAAAACTGAGGGGAAGTACGGGGGTGTTTATGCAATATTTTAATATAAAATAACAATGCAGATCAGAGATAGAAATGTAAATATTTAAACCCCCAAGGGGTCTTCTGCAAAAATACCAAGTGGTCACGTGGTTGGCTGGTCTAGGATGTAATTAGTCGAACATGTGGGGGCCCTTCTGTAAAATCGCCAAGTGGTCACGTGCCAGGCACGTGACCCTTGGTTTGGACTTCGACGCGAATTGGAGGACTCCTGGGGCGCCTTCTGTAATTCTCCCACCCAAACATGTGGGTTCACGTGCGGGGGAGGGGGGAGTTATCTTTTGTCGTCGTTCCCCTAGCCCACATGCAAGGCACGTGGCGGGGGCCTCGAGGTTTGTGCCCGGCCGCTGGGGGTTTGTGGCGAGGTGGCATTTAGCGGGGATCCGACTGTTGAGGCGGAGTTGTTGGAGTTGGTCAGAGGTGGTCGAGGCGCGACGGTGCAGCGACTGTTGGCATTGGTCGGAGATGGTCGAGGCGGAGTGGCGTCGTCATTGGGAGGTTAATGCAGGTGTTGTCGGTGGTTAACATTAATGACGAGGCATGGACGAAGAAGTAGCTTGCGGCGTTGGAGTCAAAGTCGAAGAAGTTGATGATGGTTGTCGGAGTCGTTCGTCGTTGGGGAAGGAGCCGTGGAGGTTGCTGGCGAAGGCGACGATGTTGGAGTCGTGGGCTCTACGCGCGACGGTCAGAACGAAGTAGTGACGACGAAGAGGGAAGCCGTGGGCTGCGATGAGCTGGAGATGCTCGGATCTTGCTGGGAAGGCGACGCGGTGTTGTCACCGTTGCGAAGGATCTCCTGGGTGTAATCGGCGGATGCCCTTCCATGGAGGGCCAGCGGGGCTTAAATAGGGGATGGAGGTCGACAGACATGGAAGGGAGTTGTCGGGGATTTGGAGCGCGATTTAAGGGAGATTTGGGAATGGATTGGATGAGATTTTGATGAGGATTCATGAGGATCAGAGATGGGCGATATCGACGGCGAGATTTACGAGGCAGCGGGCGTCGAAATCTCCGGAGGAGAAGTTGAGGGGTGGCGGCCGAATTTGGGAACGAAGGTTTGGTGAGGAAGATGAACCCTGGTTGTCCGATCAGCTGAGATCGGGCGGCCAAGAGAGCAACACGTGGCGGCTGGGGGGTAAAGGGGCAGCACGTGCGTGGCGCGTGCCCGGGAGGCACGTGCGACGCACATGCCTCGATTTTATTTTATTTTATAAAAAATGAATAATAAAAACTCGAAAAATTGCTGACACATGGCGGCTCCAGGAGCTACCACTAGTCAGCACCACAAAAATCGAAAAATAAAAACTTTGAAAATCCAAAAGAAATAGCAAACAGCCTCAGATTGAAAAGTTTCTTCATGAAAATTGCTCGTCTCGATGAGATCTACAACTTTCATGAAGACATCAAAACCAAAATCGATCATTTGCGCAAAGTGATATTTTTGGGGTATCCCATGTACATAGAATACCTTGATTTTTAGGTTTTATAATTTTTTTATCATTTTTAAACCAGATAAAAATCTGAAACAAATATAGTAAAATCAGAAATAAATATTTACACATTAATCTATTTTTTGGATTTTTATTAAATAAGAAAAAGAGGAAATAAAAAAACACAAAAAAGACCAATTCTGTACAAACAGTTAGTTAAGACTTGGACTCAATTTGTTTCTTTGATTTCAAGCTCAATTTTGATTTGGATTTTTACGCATTTTAATAAAACTTTCATCAAAGAAGATCAATAAAAATGAAATAACATAAAATAGGTTAATTATGTACATAAAATACTAGGTCAAAAACCGTTAAAATACAAATTGTACAAAAGAGGCCCAAAACCCAACTTTCACAGACGAGCTCCGAGTCACTTGAACTTGGTCTTGTTTGGAAGGTAATTGAATGTACATTAGTTCAAAAGTGAGTAGGATAAAAACGGACACTGGATGAGGAAGATATGAGGGTTTTAGTCTGGGAATCCTAGAATTAGGGTTTGTGTTTTTGTCCACTTATTTGGGTTAGTGATTTTTTTTGTATTTTTCAATTATTCTTGTTAGTGATATGTACATAGTGGAGATGGTTTTGTGTCATTTGGAGTTAGCATGAATTAGTTAAAAATCAGAGAAGTTAGGCTATTTACAGGTCAATTTTGGCTGGGATTTTTGGCTTCTTTTTTTGTGCAGAAATACGTGCTAAAATGTGATTCTTATTAATACATGCATGAATGATAATTATGCAGAATAAGTGAAGAAATGCCAATAATTTTGAGGGATTTGAGCTTAATTAGTGAGATTTAGAGTGACGAATATGAGATTCATTATGGAGGTGTCGGTCGTTTCACAACAAGGAGGAGGATTTCTTTGGCTGATTCACATCTCACCGGACCACCTCTGACAAGGTCCCTGCTCCCTGGTCTCCATGTGTGAGCTGTCCTTTTTACTTACTTTCCGTGTAAATTTTCAATCTCAACATTTAGTTTAGTTTTTATTTGATGCATTTACTGGATTTCTATGGTAGATTTAGGTTAATCTAAGTTCATCGGACCTCTAGAGCTCCGACCTTCGTTTATCTCGTGCCTCCCTTTGTTCCAACCCACAATCATCACTATTACTCTCTCCACTCGCTCCTCCAACTGCATGAACCATCAGATTACCAGGATCTTCATGGATCTGATCCTCCTGTGCTCCCTTCGCCACCCTCTGTCGGAGCACTTCATCCCACTCACCAGACCTCCATCCTTCACCAATAAAAGGCAAGAGCATTCACCTTCACACTGCCATTCTTCCTATGTCATTTCTAGGTCTTGAATGACCCATCTGAGGGTCAAAGGCATCAAGAACATCGTCTTCAGGTGTTCGAGCTTCTCCGACCTACGTGGACCCTATCAATGGGCCTGGACATTCCTAAAGCTTCCAGTAGTTGCGGACAACTCCCTCGTGCATATAGAGCTCCTGATCAACGAAGGAGATTATCGAAGTTGATAAAGAAGGGCAATCGAAGGAGACCAACCTCGTTGTTTCTTCCCGTTTGTCTAGGCTACTTCATCACCATCCGATCATAATCCGCTCTCCAGGCAAGCAAGCACTATAAGATAGAGCTCACCAGCTACTGTCATACCTGCCACCGGATCTAATCCTCCCCGCTCATCCATGAACTAGCATCCACCATCCAATGAGTGACGTGTTTGAAGTGGGATATCCAGAGCCATTGAAACACACAAATGTTTTAGAGGTAACTGCATCGATACCCCTCCACCTTCTTTATTTCATTTTTATCCAAATAAATAATATTTGTAATTTAAAAAGTTTTGTAAAATTTGTTAGTGTACCCCCACCTTTATTGTATTTTGCAATTAGGATCATGTCAAGCCAGCTCACGTTGTCTCCCACGTGAGTTGACCATTTTTCAAGGTACCTCCTCTAGGTTCCTTTATTTGATTTTAATTTATAAATTTTATATAACGATGTTAAAACTTTGGGTATTTTGCATGTACACCCTTGTACTTTATTTATACTGAAAGAATACCCCTACCAGCACTATGTAATTAATTTCACGTCTTTTATTTTTTATTAAATAACACTTGTACTTGAAAAATTGTGGAAAATTATAGAATATGCTTTAAATGATATTCATGCCATGAATTTTATTTGTCATTTAATCGCATTTCCTATTTATCAAAATTAAATTAGGAGCTATTTATTCCTTGTCTAAATATAAAATAAAAATTAATTACAAATAAAATGTATGCTATATATTACTATATAATATAACTCAAGACCAAAAATCAAAAAAATATAAAGAAAAATCGTAAAACTTAAAAACCCTCTAACACTAAAAAATAGAAAAAAATATATAAAACCCCAAAAAACTAGTTTTCCTCTATATATTTTTATGTATATTATATACTTCATATTAAAAATAGTTTTAGAAATTTTACAATTATTATCTATTTATATGTCTTAAAACAATTTGGTGTATTTATTAACTCCTTGTTTTGGAGTACTTTAGACTTTAAAAATACTTAAAAATTAGCAAAATTCACAAAATAGAAAATATATAAAAAAGACAAAAATGTTTATTTTACAACTTTTGGATATTTATAATTATATTTAAAAATATAAAACCTTATATAGTATATATATACATATATATACTTATATACTTATTAATGTTAAACTTATTATTATAAAAGAAAATATATTTTAAAACCATTAAAAAATAAAAAGCAGTGTACATACTTGTATTTTCCTTATTTTTTATATTTATATCTTATATACTATTTATATTATACAAATTAATATATACTTATATATATACTTATTACATACTAGAAGTCATAAAAAGGAATTAAAAATACAAAATATAAAAAGAAAATAAAAATTTTTAAATTAAAAACATAAAAATATACAATACTACTAACCATAAAAGTTGAATATACTTAAAAATCCAAAAATTGAAAAAGCAAAAAACGTACAAAAAATAGTTGTTTTTTTCATATAATGATTATTTGCATATCCGTGTAGCTCTCTATGGTTCGACACTCTACACTTATTCACTATACAAATATTTTATTGAGTTAAAATAAAATAAATTTTAACTTACACATTTTCATAGATTTATCTTAGAATGTGGGTTGATTGTTGATTCATTTGGTTGTTGACATCAGAGAGCTGAGAGCGACGCCGATATAATGATTGGCAGACCCGACTTGTCGCTCACCGCATGCCCTCCAAGACTAGATGTTAGGATCCCTCACGACCAACTGATTATCAGTCTTCATCGATGATTTCTCAGTTCATGGTGATTCCTTTGATACATCTCTTAAAAACTTGGACTGGGTTCTTCAAAGGTGTAGAGAGGTCAATCTAGTGCTCTCTCGGGAAAAGAGTCATTTTATTGTTCATGAGGGTATCATGTTGGGGACGTAATCTCCAAAAAGGGAATGGAGGTTGACCCTATAAAGGTGGATGTGATCAATAAGCTTGAGTTACAAACCACTGTAAAATTAGTATATTCTTTCTTAGGGCATGTTGGATTTTATGGGAGATTTATTAAAGATTTTTCAAAGATTGACATACCACTGACTAGATCTTAAGAAAGGACACTGAGTTCATTATAGATCACATGTGTATAGATGCCTTTGAGCTCTTGAAAATAAAGGTTAACAACATTGGCCGACTGAAGTTGGAATCGATGAAGTACTGTTGAGAAGATCCATTTCTTTTCTTTGAAGGACCGAATTATATTTGGAGAAGGTGTATTCCTCATGAGGAATACTAAAGTGTCCTCAGACACTGTCATACTTTAGAAGAAGGAGGACATCGCTCGAGAAAGAGAAGCATTCACAAAGTACTCAAATGTTGATTTTACTGGCTGACCTTGTTTAAGGATGCTTTTAATTGTGTTAGGTCATGTCCGATTTGTCAAAGAATGTGAGGGACGGTTGGTTCAAGAGATGAAAATCCCATGTAACATGTTATATTTTGTGATTTTTTTTATGTATGGGGCATTCATTTTATGGGTCTCTTCCATAATAGTAATGGATATGAGCACATTTTGTTTGTGATTGATTATTTGTCGAGATGGGTGGAGGCTATCCCAACCCGAATTGCATACAATAAGATTGTAAGTTTTTGAAGGATCACATTATATATAGATTCAGGGTTCCAAATGTTCTTATTTGAGATGGGGTAGCCACTATGATTCGAGAAATGAAGAATTTGACAATGGACTATGGTATTGAACACATAGTTACTAGTTCTTACCGCCCACAGTTAAATGGCATGACAGATGTTTCAAATAGGAAAGTTGAGAGCAGATTCAGAAGCTAGTATGTCCTGATAGGAAGAACTAGTCCCAACTATTGGACAAAGTTCTATGGGCCTACAAGACCGCTTATGAGACTCCACTCAACACTTCTCCTTTCAGGTTGATCTATGGTAAACCATGCCATTTGCCCGCTGAATTAGTGCAAAAATCTGAATAGGCAATCAAAAAGATTAATTTGATTATTACCTAGAGAAGTTGTATAGAGACTTAGATATGAATGCACTTATAGATATCAAGAACATAGCATATGACAATAGTGTGGTCTATAAAGATAGCCAAGAAATGAAATAATCAACACATTCAGTGCAAGAACTTTTTCCAAGACAGAAGGCATGATTGTTTAATGAGAAGTTTAATATATTTCATGATAAAATTAAATCCAAATGGATGAGTCCCTACATAATGTAAGAAAAGCGCAGTAATGGCAGTGTAGAGATACCAGATATCACAGATGATGTATGTTCTTTCTTGGTGAACAGATAGATATTGAAGCACTCGGTCGAATCCAATGAACAATTAATTTAGATTGCACAGACATCTTTCATGTGGAGTGACTATTCTAATGCCGCTCCCTCCAACTCTACATGAAGATAACAAGAGTAGACTAAGTTTAGAACAAATTCAGTAGTACATCAGTTCACCCATTCTTTTCCTTCTAACACTACTCATTTCACCTGATTCTTTCCGTTCCCTAGGTTTCTCGACGCCCCTTCTCTAGTTTTTCTTTCTAATTGGCTGGTTTAAAGTCTAAGTATAAGGGTGTAAGTCACTATTTGTATATTCGTTCTGTTTTTCTATTCATTTGGTACCCTATTTTATGTACTTTCTTCCTACACTTAGGTGATTTATATAAAAATTATATATGGTAAGGTTGTAACCCATAGAAAATCCTTGTGGATGCTCCGATTAGATTTCCACTATGAAAAAATCGACGTGTTCAAATTTTTATAGTATCTTAATCGATCGTTATGATAAATTCGTGATCGTATTTCTATCTATCTATAAATAAAAGGATGAAATAAGTCGACTTTACCTAAAAAACAACAACAGAGAAAAAGGAGAGAATTGTATGCATTATTCATTTGAATTGATTTATATTTCCAACCATGTCTGAGGTGACATACCACTGTTAAATCGTGAATTCTCTTGCATGTGTTTCTGCAAAGTTTGATCACGTTCCATTTCATAATCCTCTGTTCTCTTTCAATCCATCTTGCATTATATCCATGTTTCCTTCGTTATCAAACTTCTCAACATCAACTAATCAAATAAAATTATCTTCACCATCTGCACGTTTATTTTTTTAAAAAAAAGGAGGCGTACGTGAAGGCACGAAATATAGGTGTGCCTGTTTTTCTTGCGCAAAGAATTCTATTCCCACAAAAGGATTGCACGCACGTCGTTAATATATATGTATTATTTATTATAGGGTTTTATACGATGGCATTGTTATCTTTCTTGGATTTTTTAAGTAAAAATAAAGGTCTTGATTGAAGGAGAAACATAAATATAAATACCAGACCTAGACATCGACTTCTGAATTTGCAACAACGTATTAAAACTCCTTTTTATCATATTACTGGTACTCACTACAATATAGTATAATTCTTTCAAAAAAATCAAACACAATATCGTCCGTTATTAAACATATAACGACGATATTATTCGCGAAATTATTTTTTATATACTTAAATTAATGTCGCATTTCATATTTGTTGTTGTATAATTAGCTATGACGCATACACCAATACTTATCCGTTGCTATTTTCTAAAATTTAGCTAATTGTCGCTTAATTTTGAACTAAAAAATGAGCAATGAATAGTAGCTGAAACTTTCAAAAAAATAGCAATGGAAAGGTGTGAGTATATGTCGCTAATTGTACAACAACAAATCCTACATTAGTCGCTAATGTTGTGTAAAATAATGTTTTTGCTACAAATAGTATCGTCTTTATATATTTAACAATGGAGGATATAGTGACGAATTTTTAAAAGAACGCCAATACAGACCCATTTTGTTGTAATGATATAATTATAAAACAATTGAAGCATCTACATATCCATATTAGCTTATGAACCCAAGTGCCCTTGGAAGTAGATAGTGAACGTGTCGCGCAGCGCGCTACATGTAAGGGTCCAACCTTGCACATAGGTAAAAAGACGTGCTAATACTAGCAAGATGGATGTTACTATCTACCGTAATTTCTTGTGGTATTTAGTACTTTCTCTGCAGCAAGATGGCGATCTAGCTAATTACCTAAAATGCTTATCCAAGGTTAGCTAAGATCTCCGTCCGTGGATCGCTAAACATCTGACTTTGAAAGAGAAGATTCATATCAAAGTATTCACCAACTGCACTTGCACTACAGGAAAGTCGTGTTTTCCTGACAACTTATTTCGTCATATTTACAGGCTATTTTGTCATAAAAAGGTCGTTGTGACATGTAAGTCGTTGGGTATAATTCGTAGGGAATAATCCCGTAGGGAATACTATTTTAGACAATTTTGTCGTCGGGAATAATATAAAATCCGTCACTATAAAGAACATCAAGTTCTTTTTTTTAAAACTTATTCACGACGACGATCTCGTAGGAAATAATATTTTGTTTGTTTTAATCGATTGCAATTTGAATTCAATATATGACGAGTTGACCGTGGGAAGTGCGATTTTTGATCAGCAATCAAATAGTTGTGTATGCAATTGTCTCTTTTTACGACTCGTGTATATATATAATCTGAAAATTCTTGAACATATAGAATTCTTTCTAGATCTCCATTCGATAAGAACTAGTGGATTATCCTCATTCAAGATACTTTCTTTTCAATGATTTTATCATAATGTACCAGCAAGAAAGAATGTACAGAAATATGAGAAGAAATATGACATATAAAAACTCCACAATGAATATATTGCAACGGATGTGATTTATAAAACATCACATTAGATGCTCATTTAAGTGAATTTCAAAACACTCAAACATACAATTGAAAAATATTCCATTCATTGACATATCCAAAAATACAAGTCATGATCCTAAAAAACAAAATATAAAAAAACATATCCAATAAAAGTTGGATGAGATATAACTCTCGAGGCTCATTCATTTCTTTGTCATATGCCACGTTGCTATCACCATCTTCACTTCAATTACCCCTTCTATTAGCATCAAAAGTTTGACGACCGTCCTGCTAACAAAATAATGATATGATAAGTTATATATTTTATAGCAACTAAATATTCCATCGGTTAGAGAAGAAACTTTTCTATTGATTTATTTCTTTGGAAATATAAAATGTACATATCCAAAAGGCACTGTTTACAAAGCTACTTTCAAATTAAATGCACATACTGAGAAGAGATTTTGCATAATGTGAAGAGCTGGTGGAGATGGACTTTGATTTTGTTGTCCGGAACTTTCACCTCTATTGATTGGTGTTCCTACATTACTTCCGCCCTGCACATAAAATTAATACTTTACAAACTTTTACTGTATGTATCAATATTACATATTATAAGAATCTTACTTGTGTCATGTGGTGCACATAGTTATGAAAATAAGGAGGGAATGGATATGAGCTTGGTGGTTGAGTAAAATGATTCAAAAAAGTTTGGTTGGGAGTACTCTGCAAAAAGACAATCAACAAAATAAATATTTATATATGTGATCATTCGCATGAAATATCCAATGAAGACTTGCATATTTATAATACCTGTGACATTGTACTAACAAATGCATGGACAATATTTTTCAGCTCTGCAATCTCTGTCTTCATTTCTGATCTCATTGCATCTACCTTATTCTAAAAATACAAGGAGTGAGAATGTAAATAAGACTAAATTGATAAAATCTCTAAACGAGCTACCTCAATGTTCTTTGTTGTAGTCTCAGTAATTCATAACTTCATCGCATCTATGGGATTACGTGGACGTCGATTATTAGCACCAATGCCAGCATGTCTAACTCGATGTGGATTTTGTGGATGAGCAAAGATGTTATATGCTTCATTAATTAATGGATCCACATCTTGCATATCATCTCCATCTCGATGAGTATCGACGTAATCATTTATTTCCTTCTACAACATTACATAAACATAATGACAAAATGTATTGTGATAACTTAAAAATTAAATACATACCACAACAGTATTTTCCACGTCATAAAATTCATTGATCATCTCCATCTTTGAAGGAAGTTGTCCATTCTTCTTTGTCTAGTCACAACAAAAGCATCTCAAGTTAATGAGTTGAATAGAAAAGAATATGTACAAGTGTCATTGCATTTCTTTAGCTAGATCAAAAGTCATATATAGTCTCTGTAATCTCGATATAAGTGGAAAGTGCCATACATTTTTCTTTGAAATTCGATTCGACTTTGGTCTACTCTGACTTTCAATAGTCCATCGCGAAGCTCCACATGTATCACAGAACTCTTTATCAATAGATTCTTTCCAATATAACATGCAATTATTCTCGCATGCATCTATCTTAGTATAATCATGACCAAGATCCTTGATAATCTTTTTTGCATCATAATATGAAGTAGGAATTGATGTACTTTTTGAAGAACATCTTTGAAAAATTAACAGTTCAAATGATTTATTGCTCCATCCAGACAATACCTTCATATGAAAAATCTTCACTAAAAATGATAAGATTGTATGATTTTCACATCCATCATAAAGTGGTTTTTGAGCATCTTCCAATAGACGATAAAACTTTTCTACTTCTAAATTTATAGATTCTCTCAAATCTGAATCTTCGGTATCATTTTCACTGGCATTAGAAGATTGAAAATTTGTAGCTGCAAATCTATCATTTAACATGGTATGCATATCATTGATTGCTCCTTGTGAAGGCAATGATGAAGTGGCTTGATTACGACGTTCTCCATGAAGTAACCAATATGTATAATTTGGTGTAAATCCATTAAGTATAATGTGCTCAGAAATAACATCAGGCATATATCGCTTTCTATTATCACATTTTTTACAAGGGCAGATTAATTGACCTTCAGAGACAAGTGTAGAATTCAACTTTGCGTATTCAATAAACTTTGAAAGTCCTTCTCGGAATTGTGCATCATTCACTCTATTTCGTCCATACATACAAGATCTATCAGCATAATAATCCATCTAACGCAAGAAAGTTAGTTAATAAACTAACTAACTCATAAGCACCGGCATTAAATAAACTTTTAAAGTCATTCAGTGTAATACCTTATGAAAGATTGACAGATGCTAGAATATTTAGGACGTAATATATTTGACAAAACATAACTAAATTACTAATCTATTATACTCAAGAAATCATGATGCAGATGGAATCTTAAAGAATTGAAAGAAAAAAATATCATAGATAATGTACCTTTCTCTATCAAAGAACACTTGTGGAAGGAAATTATCCAAGACTCCGACCTATTCAATCATTGTAATAGAGAATTAGTGAGGAGCTTAGACAATCTTCTGCATATAGATCTCTACCCATAGAAAATAGTACTTTTTTGGCATGTTTACCATATTGGTAATGGGAACTAGTAAGATACATACTGATATAAAGATTGCGAGATTTTCAAAAGTAATGGATAAGGCCCTATACAGGGGAAGATGACAGGATTGTGAAGATTGATGCAACTACATGCAATTAACTATAAGAATAATAAAATTGAACCTTATAATCGACCTTGAATACAGAATGGTTGTTTTCTTTAAAATATGAGAACATGGCTAAATGGGGTTACAACACTCAAATCAGAAATAATGGTACCAAGATTTTAAATGAGATGCAAAATCGTAGGACAGACCTGGAGTAATTATTGGAGTTCAAATCGGATGTTAATTGAACATTAGGCAATTTATTCTAGAGGACAACATATTAGTGTTGTCAACGAATCTTGGCCAAACATAACTTCACCAAACATATTAGTGCAGAAAACAACATACTTACTATCCAACGAATCTTAGTGCAACGAATCTTAGTGCAGACAACATCATATTAGGCAACGGAAATCCTTCTTAGCCAAACATAACTCGTCAAACATAACGCGCATAGGCCACAGCAAAAAGATGAGGGGGGGGGGGGGGGGGGGGGGGGGGGGAATAGGAAGGGCAGCTCTCGTT
Source organism: Ottelia alismoides (assembly GCA_037367405.1). Classification (NCBI taxonomy): domain Eukaryota; kingdom Viridiplantae; phylum Streptophyta; class Magnoliopsida; order Alismatales; family Hydrocharitaceae; genus Ottelia; species Ottelia alismoides. The sequence continues at coordinate 106,240 of JAZKJV010011059.1, forward strand.
ACCACATACGACAGCAGCAGTGAGCAGGGAGGAGATGCAACAACTGGGGCATAATTCAGGGCGGCCGAGGCGAGGAGCATCGCCGGGTAGAGCTGTAGCCTTGGCGGCGCGAGTGGGGAGATGGAGGGTGGTGGTGTTGGCGGCCACGGGGTGAGGGAGAGGTGTTGGCGGCGGGGTGAGGGAGAGGTGGTGGCGGCGTTGGCGGAGTGAGGGAAATCGGCAACATCGGTAGAGAGGCAACAACAATTTCGTGACCTATTCTTTTTCTGTGAGAATAGGGAAATAGATTAGACAAAATTTTTAAGGGGGGAAAGGAGTTCGGTGTTTTTTTAGGAATGGGGATTTTTTTAGAAAGGGAAAAGGATGGAAACTGAAATGGATGGGAGGGAATTTTTTTGTGACGACACTAAATACTATATATCACGAAGCACATGTCACAAATAAATGATTCTTTTTCCCATGATTAATTCGTAGAGAATATAACTTTTAAGTGACAAAATGCTTGTTGTCATAAATTTCCGTCATTTATATATCTTTTTCTTGTAGTGTTGGGGGGAAAGGATTTATAGACTATTAAAAAAACTACGACATAAATGGGTAAATATCATTTTCACCCGTCAATAAAAAATGTGTTATCCTTTTTAGGTAGCATCCAACGTAACGTTAATTTTCGAGGGTGCGGCATAATCCTCTAGCTTAAATCTCTATCACAATTTCGAATATGGTCGCCCCATATTTGACTAGAGTTACTTTCCATGTCAGCGTCGTTAAAATGGATCTATTCGCGTGGCATTGAATGCCTTCAATCAGTATTATTCTCCATCATCGACAAGAGAACTTGAATAAGAACGCTATCCAGATTTGGCATTTTTCTTATCCTCACGTAACATATATATTTACTCGCTCGATTCTCGTTGTGCTTAATTACACACAAGGACCGGTTGGACCGGTGAAACTGGTTTGCACCGGTTTAGTCAAAAAGTTCGATTTTCGAACTAATCACCGGTTTAATTAGCTATTTCGAACCTGTTTTGACTCGATTCAACCGAAATCGAACCGCAAATAATTTGGAATTTAATCAAAATAAATATCATTGTTGGTTAACAATCTCATGACCGTCAACAACTTAAATAAAACCTCTAACCAATTACTACATTACAAGTTCTTGTGTTAAAAAGAATTCAAATATAACTTAAAGTATTGGTATCCATACGTATAACATTTAATGTTGCATATTAGAATATATTTAACGTATAATATAAGATATATACATTAGTTGTGTAGTTTGTATCTACTTGGCTTATATTTAAGTGTCATTTTATACATATTTTGATTCATTCCAATTCGATTAGCCGGTTCAACCACTTCTTTTCCACCAGTTCCATGACTCAATCCAATTTTTTAGAACGATGACATCATAATCGGGTTGAAATGATTTGATTGCATGTTTCAACCCAATCCGGCCTTTTCAAGATAGTTTATTTCAAAAAATAATGACACAAGCACACACACAAGTATCATTAAAACAGAATGAAATAACCAAACTACCCTTGCACAATCCTGCATGCATTTGCAAAACTGCTAAACCAGCGATGCATCAGAGCTAACCACGTGAGTTAATATATATTAAGAACGTTGCTGGATGGTGGAAAAACGAGACAACATGAGGAAGCTCCATCCCACATTATATTCCAACAGGAAGGCGTACAGGGAAAGCCAAAGGAGAACATTAATATACCCACATATCAGATTAAAGTCTTTACAGCACAGGAACAAGCACGCACCACCGTTGGCTGCGAATTTAGCTTCCGATTTCTCCCTTCTCTGGATATATAGAGCATGACAGCATTATATTCCAACACGTACGTCCACCATGCAATAATGGGTGGCGGTTGCGTGGGGATAACAGAGACCACTGATGCTGCTGTTCTTCGCAGAAAAGAAAAGTGAAGAAGAACTGGTGGAACAGAACGCGATTCTTTGATTCCTCTTCTCAGGACATTCCCCCTCTGACCTATTTCTTTTCTATGGGTCAGACTGTTTTCTGGTATATGTCCTCTGTATAATTCTGATTTTGAAACTAATAATAAATGGAAAAGGGGCCGTCAAAGCTGTGCAGCTGTGGGGAATAAGTTTCCCTTAATGATATAAATATTGGACATATGTCTTTCAAAATATGCTGATTGCTGTGTAATCTTTTAGATCATAATGCTTCCATCACACGTTCAACTGAAAGCGAAAACCACATATTTCCCTGCAAATTCACCATTAAAAAAACACAGCAAGCAGAGAGAGAGAGAGAGAGGAGACTAAATAGAGAGAGTACATTGTACTTCTTTTGTGTTTTCTCCATTAGGGAGTTTTCTTCTCCAATGATCTTGAGAGGCGACTAAGCACTGTTATATAATGTCCTTTCTTCCATATCATTTTTCGCAATATTGATATTGGAGATTGGAAAGTAATCGTGTTCAATGTCTGGCGTGGTAGGGTGGAGACATATCTACTTGTGCCATGGGCGGAAGACACGAGACATGCCTCTTGCTTCGTCGAACGACAAAATGCTCCACCATATGTGCTTTGATCTACATGCTTTGACGATCTCCGAAAGCATAGATATTTTTTACTTTTGGATCAGAAAAATGGACGTGATATCAACTAGATTCACACAAAAAAAAAGACATGCCAAGTTAACACAGAGAAGAGAGGAAGGGAACATTAAAACTTGCATCTTTTAGTGATTTTTCTTCTAAGATGATCATGGTAAATAACCGATCATGTTCATATCATGTCCTTGTCTTCTGCTTTTATGGTGGTGGACTATTACGCTTAGGGATGCAAACGGATGGATTCATATATAGGTATTACGGTATCCTTATCCGTTTTTAATACAAATACGGTTGCAGATACAGATATTGACGGATATTAAAACTATTTTACTATATCTTTAAAAAACGGATACGGATGTAAAACGGATACTGATTGCATACAAGTAATGTTAGAAATACTCTATAGAATCGACTTAAATATATATGAATATATTGGATGAAAAACACATGATATAAATTTACTAAATATTTTTGTATTATAAAAATTATATAAATGTGGTAAAAAAAGGTATAGAATTCTGTTATATAAGGTTAAAAATAAATCTATTACTACATTTATATATGAAAACGGATATACGGATACGGATGTTTGCGCATATCAAAACGATATACATATCTATATCAATTTTAAAACAGATACGGATACGGATATCAAAATATGTATAAAAAGGTTACAGTAACAGATCGAATACATATATATCCTTAACCGTTTGCACCAATAGTTACGCTCATCTCGTCCCAAAAAAAGATCTGCACATACATAAACCAGCCTTAAAAAAATGGCCTCCTTTTATTTATTTTATTGTATATTTGGGCTCGAAAGTCCAGTCTTGGAATCCATTTGTCTCTATTGACAATATATAGTGTCGGCCCAATATCGTAATGGACTGCCGAATTGAGTGGAAAGTTCATAACATCATTTAATTGCACATTAACTAACTTGGATTTATAGAGAGTTCTTTTCAATTCGCATATTTTTTTTATATTTATTAGGTGCAAGAGTATTTATTATTTTCTGCGTATACATAACTGTATTTTAAGACAAATAGGGACATAGTAGATTCCTCGACACTTTTGTCTTTTGAGACCATTATTCATCATTCTAATACTAATGAACAATCCATCGTTCTAATAATGGTTTTTTATAGAGATAGTCGAATCACATACTATCTCAGAATAACTGTCTGATTACTAGCCTAAATCCATCACTTAAATAAGAACATTTATGTGAAAGAAGAAAACATACAATTTGACGATGTTTATCCGCCTGCAGCAACCACCAAAGAAGAAAAAACACTGCTCTTGTGATAGCTTAAATAGTGTACGACTCTATTCTTATTAGAATAGAGAGAGGGCACGTTTGGATGGGTGAATAAGCAAGTTTTCGACGTGTGTTGATTTGTGATGAGTCAATATTTGTTTATGCTAGAATGGTGTGTGTATGTGTTTGTGGAAACATATATATTTCGAGAAAGTGACCAAATTATGACATTTCTTATGAACGATAGCTAAGGGCATCGACAATATTACTTGGATCTATAAATTACATGGCGATTATAACAAGTTCAATAGTCATAACAGTGATTTAGGGGAAACCTCTCTGATGAATCTCCACTTCATCACCTTTATTCTTTCATCTTGGCCTTAAATCCCTAGCTAAATGCATGTATATAGCATTAATTTGTGCAAAATAACATTCAATGTTTGACCAATAAATATTATATAGAATATTGTATTTAATTCCAAAATAAAAAAAATAATGGAAAGAAAAGAAAAAGAATGAAGACACTGAGTGATCCTAGACACCGAGACCTAGTCATTATAATGACTTGGTAGGCAAGGAATAAAGTATGGGGGAGATAGGGCACCCAAATGTACAGAAAATACTACACAAAAATCCTAATTTATTTGACAATAATAGGCTTTTGGGACCTATTTTATTTTCTTATTTTTACACCTTAAATTAATAAACCTTTAACATATAACTTATTCATAAAAATACAAAGAAAAATATAAAATTTATTTCAATAAAAGATAATACACAGTGTACCCAACAGACACGAAATAAAAAGCCATAAAGAAAACTTCCCAGAATTGTATCTCCTCCATACAGACTCAAAATTGACCAAACTCACTTATATTGTTCATAAAATTAAATCACCTATTTAATGAAAGTATTTCATTTAATTTGAGGTTGAGATGCAAAAGTTGGCTTTTAGGTCCCTATTGTACTCCATACTTGTATATAACAATCAATATATTTATTTTTTATATTTTTAGCTTCTTTATATTTTATATATTTGTAAATATTATACAAAACAAATTTTAATAATAAATTATAATAAAATAATAAGAAATCATTAAAGTAAATAAAGTATTATAATATATAGATAAACTATATCTATATGATAAATGTACATAATTATTTAAGGAAATAAACAAAATAAAAAAACTAAAAATATGTAAATATGTATTTAAATAAATTATAAACATAGAAATTATGTATATAAAACAATAAAATATATAATATAAAATAAAAATATAAAATAGTAAATACAAATGTATATACCCTATGTATATACATGTAAATACTAACATCTAATAAAAATCTTGTAAAAATAAATAAAAATCAGAATAAATGCTACATAAAAAATAAGGATTTTTTATGTTTTGGTTAAAATTAATAAAATCATTTATTATTTTATATATATCTAACAAAGGAATTATATCTTTCATTTTTCTGGTTGGACCGCGTGGACCAACCAGAACCCAACTTTTGTTGACCTAGCAGTCAATTTTACATCCCTCTACCTCTGACTCTATTAGAGCTTCTAACGCCTGAGTTTCTCCCCATTTTTTCCCCTTCATACACGACGATTCAAACCTTGAGCCCTTCAATTCATCTGTTCCCCATACAACCAACAACCACACCCAACTCTCTGATGACCTAGATACTTGGCAAATCAAGCACCACCCCGTGATCTTCACCTACCCTTCTCTTGTGTATAAAAAATTTAACTTTTCCCCTTTTGATTTTTGGATTTCCTTCATCGATTGGAACCCTCAGGTCATTGCATAATCGTGTTGATCTTGGTGATAACACGCTCCACGAGAGATCTACAACGTGCTTGAGGTCATGAGTGGACCGATCCCCATGGTCGGAGCACTGCCGCTGCCATGCCTCTACTCCGTGGTCTAACCCCAGTTCGATTTGTTTTATCGCATTTCTAGGTAATTTTTTTATGACATTTCATTTTCAGCCTTCATTTTCTGCATTTACTTTTTGTTTCTAGTGTAATCTTAGGGATCAATGTATGTTGGAGCTTTAGAGCTCTGGCCACTGTAACACCTGTTCTTCCCCTCGTTTCGACTCCATGACCACCCCATCATCTTCCTTAGACATCTCTACATCTTCTTGAGCCACCAACCCACCTAGTGTTGGACATGCGAGCCCACGACGAGCCATTATGCAATAAATGTTATTGTGAATATCATTCCCTGATTTGAAATGAAGAATAAATAATTTGCATAATAGGTCCCTTAGTACAATTAGGGTTATATACCATGGCCATCTTAATGATCATACATCTGTTGATTCAATTATTGAATCATAGAGGCTGGTGCTTGGATGAATATTTAAAGAGTTAGATTGAGGACTCATCAAGTACCGTCAAATGATTATTAAGAGATGATCTCCAGCCTGAGTAGGAGATGGCAATCTTTTCTCACATAGGCTGATATCTGACCGACCTCTTGATGTAGGTCCTCTGCATAGGAATAGAGATTCGGAGGTGTTGAATTAGTTAGGTCAAAGAGTTGACTTAACGAGATCGAGATAACTAAAGTCCTATATCGTATGCTGTCATGATATAGGCACGCATCCTCTGACCGGAGACAGATGTGTTACTATATGTCCGAGTATGTACATTTGGCAGACCAATAGGTCGATGACCTAACCAAGGTCTATACACCGGCGCGCTGGTGTGCATGCAAGGGCATATGAGTAATACGATCTCTCAAAGGGATCATACAGGTTCATTATTAAACCGAAAGACATGATCTCACTCATGAGATATTGGAAAGAATCAAATTCCGTGTGCACGGTCGTCTCGTTTTGGAAGCTTGACTGAATTTGTAAGTTTGATATATACTTTTGGAAAGTATATGATCATGATCTTGGTATGATATATGATTTTGGAAAGTATATGATCGATACCAACTCCCAATGATCAAATGAGAAACTTACTGGTAAAATCCTGAAGTAGATAATATAAAGTTGATCTAATACTTCGGGTTTATTCTGAGTCTTCTAGTATACAGGATGTACAGGTATTGGAAATACCTGAGGGTGATGTGATCATAAACGATTGTATAACCATGACGCTTCCATTCCTAGGGAGTGATGAAACGGGTATGGATTTTTGTGACTCCTCTCAATAGAGAAGTAATCTGATCTTGGTCCAAATGTTAGACATTGATATGAATGTGATTCAGATGCAATGAGAAGATTAGATTTGCGGTCTTGATTTAATCAAGCATCTATTGGAGGCCCGAGATCTGGATTTGAGATGTGATCTCAATATCCACGTCACTATACGTGGAACAATACAATCGCCCTGTCCTTATCTCCAAGTATCCGCGGAGAAAACACATTATCCTTGAAAGAGTTTATGGATAATTTCATTGTTGATATATGTATCCAAACATCGAGAAAATTGATAATTAAATATGATTTAATTATCATGGATAATTTGAATTTGATTCATATTATAAGAAGAGATATCTAAGATAATTAAATGTGATTTAATTATCGAAGATGTGAATAATGTGAATGTGATTCATGTTATTTGGGCACATGAGAAAAAGGAGATCCAAGTAATTAAATGTTATTTAATTATCATGGATATGAATAATGTGGATAACATTATCCATATTAATCATATATATTATAAATGTGATTTATAATATATAAGAGAGAGCCATATTGTGTTTTATATTTGTTGATTAATTGTTAATGTGAATGTGATTTACATTGAATGATTAATTGAAAATATAGTTACATTTAGTTTTGGGTTATGAATGAGATTCACATTATTTCAATGGCTTGATTGATATTTTCCAAAAGATAATTTGGAATTATTTTTTGTGAAAATTATTTCGACAAGAGATCATGATATAATCATGAGATAATGAGATCTCATAAGATATTGAGATCTCATGAGATGATGGTAGTCGTCCCCTTATTTTAGGGGATTGGTTTAGTCTTCTCATTATCTCTTCTCTAGTCAAATGTGATTTAAATTGGAATTAATTATATTGATTTATCAATATGAATTAATTCAAATTAAATCACTTGTTGTTGTATTTTACCAACAACAATCCTAGCCTTTGAAAGAGACACAATCAATCTCATCCGTTGATTGTGTGTTGTCCATGGATTAAGATCCATGGACTCCCAAAACCCTGTATAAGAAGAGGCACCCCTTGCTCTTCTATACACTCGACATCAATGAATGCTCTCTCTCTCTCTCTTTCTCATATACATGCCCATTCTCTCTATCTCTCATGTGGCCTTCCACCATGGATGCCCTAGAGAGATCCTCCATCGTTGCAGCGTCGTCGTTATGTTGCCCGATCGTTTGCTCGTGGATCTTCGTCTACTTCAACGCGCCTTTCTCGTGAAGAAGACGTCATATCTCATTTGTCGAGATCAGGAGATCCGTGGCTTGGATCATCAACATGGATTGCGAGGAGCACGCGATTCATCCCTGCGCTCGCAAGCTTCTCCTCCGTTGGATCAGACTTGAGACAGGAGGTCTCTTTATTTAGAGACTTGATCACAACCACGCTTCAAGAGGTAATCCTATTACTTGTTTGTGGTTTAGACGAAACGATCCGAGAAGTGTTCTTGGATCATGTGGTTTCATCACATAGAAATGTTTAATTTCCGCTGCATCGAGCAACTAGTGCGACTAGTCGCTCCCGATCACATTCGATGCGATCATCACACTTCCGTGATGTGCTTGAGGATTTTTTCCGTATCCTTCACCTAGATCTTCTCAAATTTATTTTGCATATGCTCCTTCTACTACCCTTCGCCGGAGCACCTCCATTCCACATCACCAACCCTCAATCCTCCGCTAATAATAGCCTAGACCGATCCCAGGGCTCCTTTGTTCCTTATACATAAGTATCAGGCCATGATGGGGCTATTTGAGGCCCAAACTCTTTTAGGTTTGGCTCCTAGGTACCTTGAGCTTCTTCGAGCCTCCAGGACTCAGCGACTGGTCCTGAACACTTTTAAGGGTACCACTAGCCACGGATCCCTTCCAGGAACCTCACGAGCATTTCAACAACAAGGAAGAGGGTCGGACAATGAAGCTTTAACAGATCGAATCTTGGGAGCGGTGGGGTTCTTCCTTGTTCTTCCAAGTTCCTTCTCTATCGTCCCATCAGAAACACATCTCTAAGATGAGCAGCTGATATTGGATAAGGCCAAGCAGCAACCATTTGATCTCACTCGAGATTTAATCGTAGGCATTCAGCAACGAAGGGGTATCACGTAACCTACACCGTCTGATGGGTACAAGTAACCAATCTTCAACTGTTGGATTGCGCAAAATAATGGGGTAATTGCACTCACGCACCCACACTTTTTTTTATTTTTCAAATCTGTAAATATTATTTGTAGTGTAAATAATTGTGTAAATATTTTAAAGGTACCCCCAAGCTTTCCTCTGTATTTTAGAATGGTCCATGCAAGCTCACCTCATGTAGCGGCCCACGTAAGGTGGGTAAATTGCAAGGAAACCCTTCCAAGTTCCTATAGTTATATTAAGTACTAAAAACTTGCAAATTAAATGTTAAATTCATTGGTATTTTGTATGGAGATACCTCTAATATACTTTTATTGCATAAATGCACATGCTAGTATTGTAATTATTTATTTGCATTTCTATTTTCTTTATATAGCTCTTGTGCTCTGTAAATTTTAGAAAAATTGTGGGAGTTGTGTTAAAAATTGATGATGCAAGCATGCATTTTTATTTATCATTTTTATTGCATATCCTATTTATTAAAAATAATATAGGAGCTATTTATTCCTTGTTTGCTTGAAAAATACAAAAATTTACAAAACCAATTTAAAAATTCCTAAAAATTTACATAGTATATAGTACTGTGTAATATAACTCCATACCAATATTCTAAAAAATATATAAAAGAAAAACCTTTAAAATTCAAAACCTCTAAAAATATCATAAAAATCAGTAAAAAATTTACCAAAAAATAGTTTTCTGTTGTATATTCATATGTATTATATACTACATAATAAAATAGTTTTGTGCAATTTAAAGTATTTATCTATTTTAAAACCCAAAACAATTCTGCCTATTTGTTATATCTACTATTTTGTTATTTTTAATACATTAAAAATACCTAAATCTTTGTAAAAAAAATACAAGCAAAATACAAAACCGAGAGAAATTATTAAAAACGCAAAAAAATATTTTATTTTATAATTTTTGAGTATATATAGCTATATATATAATCCTATATAGATTATTTATACTATATATTACTTATATACTTGCTATGATTATTATTATTAATTATAAATACCTAAATTATATTTAATTACTTTAAAAAATAAAAAGAATTATTCTTATTTGTATTTTCTATATATATTATATTATATTTCATTATATTATATTATTCTATTTTTTTACTATATATACATATTATATCTTTAAAAACAAAATGAAACTAAAAATTTGCAAAATTAAAAGAGAATAAAAATTTAAAATTAAAAGCAAAAATATTAAATATTAAAAATCAATAAAATTTTAATATAATTAAAAACCTGTAAAAATAAAAAAGCCAGAAGTACAAAAACAGTTGTTTATTTTTTATGGACAATAATTACCTTATCCCCATTGATCTCTGTGGTTCGACACTCTACACTGATATACTATACACATATCTATACACATATATTTTGTAGAGTTGAAATAAAAATAAAATTTGACTCAGACATTTGCATTGAATTATCATACATTGTGGATTGATTGTTTGTCTGAATTGATCGGTGACATTCTGAGTACCACGAGAGTTCTCGTTATAGAGATTGTCGGATCTGACTTGTCGGACACCGCATGCCCTCCAAGATCGGGCGTTAGGAACCCCTCTCTGATCGATTCAACAAAATGGCACTGTTGTTAGGGAGCAATGTAGGATAGATTTTTTTGCATATATTAGACATTTTTATTTTCTGTCTTTCATTTATTTTATTTAAATAATTATTTATCTACTTATGACCACTTATCTTTATTGAATTCTTTACGAGAGATCACACGATGAAAGAGACTTTTTAGGAGGTTTGTCCACCTGAGCTACATGGAGATCAACCTTTTCTTTGTAGGCTGATTGTAGAGAGCAAGGAAAAGAGACAGAGAGAGAAGCATTGTTTTAGTATAGATTTTTCTTTTATTTTTGTGTGAGAGAGACTTTACTCTATTTATTTATTTATTTTGTAATCAATAGGTACATACAATCAGAGACACTTGAACTCTCCGAAGTCCATTGCTATGTTGATTGTTGACCTGGGGGCTCACCTATTTTGATGTTTTTTCTTGGCCTTTTGACTTTGGTTTCTCCTTTTTTTCCTCTTATTTTTCATTATTTTCCATGATTTGAGCTTTTCGTCTTTCTTTTTATTTATTGTGTGTGAATGATCCCTTAGATTGAGGACTGTATGCTTGATTAATTTAGGTCCAAACCCTTAATGGATTCATATGCCTATAGTCTCTGAAACATTTGGACTTAGATCAAATCTAATTATTTATTGTCCATATATGAAACCGAGTGCTGCGAGAGGTCTTTATACAACACTACTAGGATCTGTTGTGGTAGACACCGATGAGCTTGCAAGACAAAACCTTTAGGTTTTCTCGTCTGAGTAGTGAATATATGGTTCTTCACATTAATATCATTTCTGATCTTAGGACGATTTCATCAGCTTGCATTTTAATATAGGGCAGTTTTCAATTCTGTCTAGCATCCCCCATGGAGAGAGCCGGGAAGCACTATAGGTCTTCTGACTATGCATGCATCATCGATTCCCGACTTGCATTGATTTTGATCACTTAGATGTTAATGGAATTGGAAACTCTTTAGGCGATTGCATTGAAACATACCAAAAAAAGTGATAACCTAAATAAAATTGGAAATGTTAAATCTACTAGACTCTTCAAATTAAATGTAATGGATTCATTATTTTAGGAAGAGCAACTCCCACATTGGTTATAGGTTGTATTCTGACTAAGTGAGGCACATACACTTAAGGACTAGAGCCCCCATCCATAGACTTGTGCCCTAAGCGCTTGGGTAAGCTCTTGGGCCCTATTACTTGCTTCAAGCACTTGCCTCCGACATTAGACGACGTGTCTCGTATTTAAGTAGGTGGTTTGCCGACTTGAGCACTATCACTCTAGGAGACTACATCGATGAGCTTGAATAACTGCTTGAAAGTCACTTAATTGTAAAACTGAAAAGATAAATGACTGTTATCTTTGGTCTTTACTATGTTGAGTAGTGAACATGGAGTTTGCTTTGTACATTGATCGTGATTGAGGATCCGGTTACATTTCATCTTTATTTGAGTTTTCAGATCCTTGGTTCTTTGAGAGCTTTTTGTTTATGATACCTTTTTCCTTTCGTTTTCCTTTGGTGATATTTTCCTTGTTTTCAGTATTGTCGTGATATTGTGTCGCTCTACATTTCAGCCGGACCTTGTGGCTAGGGATGAGCAAAATATCAGGCCAGCCCGACCCAGCCCGGTGCCTATCCCGACAAAGCCCGCCCTTGGCCCGAGCCCGCATCATAAATGGGCGGGACTGGACATGTTTTTTTGCCTGATCCTCTTTTCGGGCCGGGTTTGGGCTAGCTTGGTCCTGAGCCCAAGGCCTATGGGTTGGCCTGAGTTATGGCTCGAATTTTGGCCCGATTGTAGTCCTGAATATGGGCCCGAACCTGACCCTGGTCTAGCCCGAAGTGGGTGGTGTGCCCCCCCTTCAACCGCACACCCCAGCACCCCCTCTCCCCTCCCCTCCCCGACCAGGCATTAGGTGACCAACCCTATACCGTGGCATCACCCACAACCCACCCCCATCCTCGACCCTCCTCACCCTCCTGTCCTCCTGCTCCTGCTGGTAGCATTTGTTATACACATATATCCTCACACATACATGTATGTATGGAGAATCAAAGTTGCAGTAAAATTTGTCGGTGGTGTCTATATGAGTTACAAGTTTTCTTCATACATTTGTATCATCTGTAAGACAAAATTTATTTTATTAGTTATAAGTGCTGAATAAGACTTATATTTTTCAGCACCTTATATTTTTCATGCTGAACGGCAGGGACTTGAGCTTCAATAATTTGAGTGGTCAACTTCAGACCTCTCTTTTATTTGCTCCATCTCTCGAACACATGCAACTACAGAACTTTTCTCTGATTCTAAGCAGCATTATTTCCATTTAATATTTAGCATCAAACTTGTTTATTTGCGGGTTCCTAGGAAACAATAGCTTAACAAGTGTTTTGCCCCATAAAAGGGTCCAGCACTTCAAAATATTTAACGAATCAAACATATTAAATAATATCTATTATCAAAAGAGTTTTTTCTTTCATATTTTGTTGTTTGGTTTAGTTAAAATTGCTAAAGATGTTCAAAATATCATTTTCTTGCAGAGACATCGTATAATGAACTCTCAGGAAGTTTTTTTAAATATAATGGGCCAGCTTGACTCGACCGATCCATCTCTTTGTGGGTCGAGCTCGGGATTGGGCCGTGATTTCAAAATTTGGGTGGGCTTAGGCCTGGCTCGAGAGCATGCAAATTGAAACTGGGCTCGGGCTGGGCTGGGTTGAGCCCAACCCGACCCGACCCGATGCTCATCCCTACATGTGGCTACTCTTCACCCATGTCTCCCCCTTGTCTTTTGAGTTCTTGATTCCTTTTTCTTTTTGTTTTAATCTTCAATTATGTCATGATATCGGGACTCATGATCTTCATCTTGGCTGGGGGGCATACACCTACTTTCTTCTTGCTCATATCACCCTTGATCCGATTCAAGAAGACTCCTTTCTTGGATCATAATTTTATCTATGTTCCTCCTGATCTCACCTGCTCTCTTCGTTCCCTCCTGTGTCATCTCTTCTTTCACCCGAGAATGCTATGCTGAGCTATGAGTGTCGCGTTGAGGCTTTTGATTACATCAATTATATGTGTAAGCTGAGCAAAGTGAGGATGCTAGGATGAGTGTTCTCTCTCTGGCAGATATTGGATCTAATATGTGTATATATATTATTGAGGATTCTGATTTTGCACGATTATAGGTGTGATGCTTTGTTGAGGATTTTTTACCTCGCACACCGGATTGAGGAAGTGATCCATTTCCGATTATTTATTGATGAAATTTATACCTTGAGTTGTGACTGTCAAATACTTTAGTCGCTTCCACCCATCTTGATTCAAACATTTGATGTACGATCTCTTTATGTGCTTCCATACAATGGTGCTCGGAGCCCGCATGGTTTCACTCATCTTCTCGACCATTCCGTCGTCCATCTTGACTTTCCTATCCCTATTAGGCAATTAGAGAATTTCTAACTGATATCTTGAGACATTTCATATGTTTTGGTCATTTGAGGGGTTGCATTGTGACTGACCAGATGATCTTTATCCCTCCCATGATCTTATGCCCTCCTGTTTATGTCAATCGATCGATTTATGAGGACCTAAGACTAGATGTCGGCATTGCCCTGATATTCCTTGAATTAGTTTGCATTACTCTCTAAGGACTATCTCTGGGAGGAACACTCCTTTACACTCAATTTCACTTATTGTGTATGCTTCCGTTCTGGTGGAGCACGAAACCAAGTAATCTGATGTGAGCATTCAATCTTATTGCCTGATTGTGTATCTGATCTATTGGATCACGAGGCCAATTATTCTAGCTGACATGACTCCTTTGAGTCTGCTCTCCATGACCGTCCTCGCAAGGATTAGCTATGTTCTTTTTATCATTCCCCGATTAGTTCGCAGTACTCCTTGAGGGTTATCTACAGGAGAATGCGACATTCTCTTGGTTTCCAGTCTCTTTTCTGTTACGCAGTCGATCTGTCGCCTACCGAGATTGCTTCTTCTGATCTGACTGATGATCTAACTCCTTTGAGTCTGCTTTCCTTGACGAACCTCGCAATGAGGAGTATTGTTCTGATTATTCGTTGCTTTGTTTGTATCACTCTTTGAGGGTTATCTATGGGACTATACATCATTTTATGGGTACTCAGTTTCATTTCTGTTTGTGTCTCTGATCTGGTGGAGCACGAAACTGAGTCTTCTGTCTGTGTACTCGGTCTCATCTCGGGCTATATGATCTAGTGAATCACAAGACCAAGTATTCTTATTTTTATGGGATCTCTGGCTCATTTGCGTATGCTCTCCTTGACGATGATCACAAGGATGAGCCGTGTCTTGCGATATTCGGTTTTATCTTTGATCTTTAGACCTTATGTCCACCAAATATCAAGCTGCGTATAGAGTCTCCCGATCTTTACTTTTCATATCTTTTTGAGACTATGATTGACGTGGTGGATTCGATATTGTTCCTTCCTCTTCTACGTCTTACTATATCACCTTTATCCATTCGCTCTTTTCTCATTAGCCGATAATCTATTTCTTGTTGTCGAACCCTGAATTAGTTGTCGATATGCTTTTCCCGGTAGTCGACACCTACTCGATTGCATACTCAGGTGTTATTTATCTTCAGACTATGTCATCATTCTCATAGGGATATGACAAGAAGAGTACGATATTCGATTGTTAAATATCATCTTGCACTTCACCATTACCTATTGCTTGTATATACTATGTTTTTCTTTTTATCCCTACTCTCTTCTGCATGATGACCTGCACCCCAGATCATTCGCCACATCTGTATGTCTATACTTAGGACGTAATTTGTCCTAAGTATGGGGGTATGGCCCCATGTTGTTCATGTTCGTTTTGTTTCTTCACTTTTATTGTTTCCTATACTTAGATATCTTTTACCCTAAGTATAAGGGGAGTGTTATGTCCATTCTTATTCATTTTTGTTTTATCCATCCCCTCGCATGTCTCCTCCCTTCTTGATTTTCTCTGCTATACTTGGGGATATTTTACTCTCAGTTAGGGGGGGCATGATGAGCCGTTGATTTGGTGCATTCTTCCCACCCTCGACCCTCCCTGCATTTTGCATACAGTTTGTTATATGTAAGATTATTTGATCCTAAGTATAGATGGATGATTGACTTCTTATTCTCTATTTAGTCATTGTAGCATAGACTTTCTTATACTTAGCATGACTTATGTCTTCTTTTTTCTATCTGATCACTATGAGGACATAGCTCAAGCTAAGTATAGAGGGTTGTATATACATTATATATACTTTAGCCATAACTCGTACTTTTGTATTTTTGAATAATATGGCTAATATACTATATGAGTAAGGGTATACAATTAGTTAATAAACTTTAAATATGTATAATTTTTTTCTAAATTATTTGTAAACATGAATAACAAATTGACTTAAAAATATTTTGCACCGATTTGAAAAATGGTTGAAAATGACTTGAAATTCATTTGGAAAGCTTTCGTGAAATGTTTCAAACCTTTGTAAAAATCTTTTGTAAATATTTGCAAAGATCTTTTTCATTTGTTGGATTTTTTTAAAAATCCAGTTACAAATAATTTGGAAAATGGTTGAAAAATCTCATTGAAAAATCTATCTATACTGTTTGAAAAATCTTTGCAAAATGATTTTCAACTTTTTGTAAATGTTTGCAATTTTTGTAAAAATTATTTGCAAAATAAAGTTTTCAAAATGTTTATTAAAATATTTTCAATTTATATTGAGAACCTTATGCATACTTGTAGAAAGTAAAATTCTTTACAAGACTTGTATAGAAACACCTGTAAACAACAACTAACTTAACCTATACATTCCTAGTGTAAATTATACTCCTAACTCGTGTAAATATTGACACACTCCGGGGTAAATGTTTGCATATACTTCTTTTACTAACCTTTATTGAAAAATTAAAAATTTTTAACTCTGTAAAAATTTGCAAAATGTTTTCAAAATTGCATAAAAATTGCATTTTTTTCAAAAATCACATAAAAACTTCAAAATCAGAAAATTGCTTCATAAAAATATTTTTCTGGCGTTGTATATAACACTTGCATTTTTCAGATTGATAATGACAATTAAACTGGTCTAAATAAAATCCGAGAGCTTGGTTGGACCTTAATCCACTTAATCACATGAACCTTATAGAAACTGGAATTGAAGCGTTTAATATCTTCTAGAATTAAATACTTAAGATCGCAAGACTAGGTTCATATGTCATCTTTTCTGTCTAAGTAGAATATTTCAAAACACATGCATGAGTTTTGTCGACAGTGACCTAACTTGGACACCTGAACCTTACACTTTGCCCAACTCAGTTGAAATGGTGGAGGGCTAGATTTGCTGACATGAGACACAAGCGAATGGAAACATATGAAGTTACAATATGTGGCCATTGTACCCCGACTCGATCCAGTAGCGAGAAGGTCCGAGGATATAAGGCAAAGGGTTGCAATAATGCTTCAAATGAGGGATAGTCTACTAGCTCAAGAGAAAAAAGTTCTTAAGTAAATGCTATTGTAAATAGTATATACAAAAATTAAAAATAAAAAACTCCAAAAAGAACATAGGAGCAAAGATCAAAGAAAAATCAATTCACACCTTTTTATGTGATGAAACCCAGTTTCATTGTCATAATTTGCAGTTATTAACCCCTTAGCTTAGACTAAGTGTCGATAAAAGCCAGACAAATCCTTGTTTATATATGAGTCATAGAATAAATTAAAATTACAAAAATAACAAAATGAAAATTCGTAGTATTTTTATACCCTTAAAAACACTCACAAAAATATTTCTCCCTCTGTTTGACCTCATTTCCCATTTCGGTCAACATGAAACTTGTAGATCTCATTGAGATCTACAACTTTCATGTTTTGAGTTTTTTCAAATCCGGCTTCCTTCTTCCTCATATTTCACTTTATTTGTCTGAATAACTTGATTGGGCCACATAGTGTTTTCTGGTCGTGCCATGTGGACCGCTCACAGTGAGCCACCATCCCTTTATTTCCGCCATTCGACATCCACACCGCCCGCTCCAGCCATATCATCCACCCTCCGATCAAGGTCCAGATCAAATCTGGACTGCTCACCTCTGCCTTCATCTTAGTTCGCCACGTGTCATGCCCAACCACCGCCCGATCTTCTCCATCCCAGCCGTCATCCTCCCCGTTGATTCTCACCATCGGATCAATGCATGGACTCCATCTCACCCGTTTTCTCCCGCCTTATCCTTCTTGCGGCATGTGATGCCCCCCGCACCCTTCGATTCGCCTTCCATCGATGCTATTAGAACCAATCATTAGCGCCTGTCTCATAGCCATTAGATCGTGAGATCCAACTGCCATGAGACCGTCTCCTACCTCCAGAGCCCCCTCGCCCACATCGCCCACCTCGCGTACGAACTTCGCCCTTTCCATTTCCCCCACCTCTTCCGCCATCTTCTCCACTTGCGAAACACCCCACGACCTACACCATTCTACCGTCATCCTCACGGACACCATGACTCTCCGCGAAACCCTCTCTATAGCTCCAACTCCTCTACACAACCCACGTCTCCCATCATCGGAACTGCCACTTTCATTCTTCAAATACACCGTCACCTCCGTCATTCCTCTCGGTCCACCTTTACGTGGGGCTCCACCCAGCCCCTCTCCTCCTCCCTGTGACAGGGGAGGACCGATTGAGGCGCGAAGATGACGGTAGCCCCCGGTGATGACCCCTGGCCATAATAGGCCAGGATCGCGGTGCTCTGCCACCGCCAAACTGCCTCCAGTTGCCGTGGGGGTCCAGCGATGACCCGAGGTCCACCTAGGACCTCAAGCCCAAGCTCATTGTCCGCCATATCCCAGGTAAGCATTCTATTCCCCATTTGCGTTTTCCTCTAATTTCTACGATTTTATTAGGTTTCTCCATGCATGTTCGCCCTCCATTGATCGTTGCTTTCACTTCATCACACATCTGCCACCTTTGACGTAAACTCCACTTATCTTCTCGTTCCTCAATCACCTACCCTCACTTCGACCCATCTCTTCTCTGAGCTTGCCGGAGGAGATGACCAGGCCTCCACTCAGTTCTTCATTCCGCTAGGTCTTTCATCCCACTCGACCTCGTGTTTGATCGCTTTGGCTATATCCTAATGGTGCAGCTACTTAAAATCATCATTAGATGGAGCCTTCGCCGGAGCATCCTTGGCGAGCTCCATCTTCGGCTATGGTTCGACATCACTTCCCTCCAGATGTCCCAGATGCTTCACCATGCTTCGATGTCGATATCTAGGCGTTCAGGAGAAGCCTGGGTCTTCGCCGAGCTGAGTAGAAGGTGGCAGAATGTGGGACTTCGTCGAAGTTCGAAGATTGCCGCCAGCCGTAGAGGATGAAGATGGTACATTTACTATTGGATGGCACCCTCCCGGTGCTCATCCAACGGTCTACAAGAGGTGACGTCGACATATCCACGTGTTACAGTTGCCATTCAATCGTCTTGATCGGACGGGCCAAGAGGAGCCACGTCGCCTTCTTCAGGATGCTACAACTGTCGTTTGATCCTCGTGATCGTAAGAGCCATAGGCATCCACATGTCAGCCCCGAGCCTCAGCACCAACCCTTCAGGCTCGGAGCACCCGAGCCTCCTCTGAGCCTAATGAACCACTCTCCGAAGTTGAGCCAGTAGTAGAAGAAACTCCGAGTCTCTTATAAGCCTACACATCTACCGAGCCTAGCTTCCATGTGCTAGTCACGTGCATGCTGGGGAGATTTGCAACGAGGCCCTCACGATTTTTTTAAATTGCATACAGGTCCAGTTAGTTGATGAATATGTGATTCATCACTCTAAACGTTGAAAATAGAGCTTTGTTCCTGAGTAGATAGCAGCATACTTCCACTTATATTGCATAAATAACATTCATGCACGCAAGCATAATATCTGCATTTTAGCATTCATATTTGCATTAAATAAGAAGCCAATTTTACTTGTAAATATTCACCTGTATATTAGATAAAATACCTTATTTGTATATATTTTATACTAACTCCAAAGATAATAAAACCAACTCTATGGTGTATATATTACTAACACTAATTAAATAAAAATATCTAAAAAAATACTAACTTGCAAAATCACCCAATAAAACCCCAATCCAAGTTTGAGACTAGGAACCTTAAAATGTGCATATCTCTCTCATACAGCCTCCAAATTAGGTCTACTCACTTTTAAATTAATATACATTTCAAGACCTTCGAAACAAGACCAATTTCATTAAAATCAGAGCTCGTATGCAAAACTTGGGTTTTGGGCCCCCTTTGTACATTGTACATAATGGCCGTTTTACCCCTGTATTTTATCTTTTTATTTTTTTAATTATTAAAAATCCAAAAAATTAGATTAAGTTGTAAATATTCTTCTCATATTTTCTTTATTTTTATTTTGATTTTTCTCTTAATTAAAAATGACAAAAAATTACAAAAGATAAAATGCGGTATTTTATATATATAAGGTACCACCCAAAAATACATTTTTGTACAAATGATTTCCTTTGATTTTCGTCCCTTCACAAAAGTTGTAGATCTTGTCGAGACGAGCAACTTTCGTGTTGACCACTTTTTGATATAATCCTTTTTGTTATTTATTTTTGATTTTGTTTACATTTAATCTTTGAATTTTCTGGGAGCGACATGTGGCAGCTCCTGGAGCCGCCACATGTCACCCCATTTTCTTTATTTTCGAATTTATTTTATTATTTTCGGATTTATTATTATTAGTATTTTATTATTACTATTTTAATTATTTTTAGTAGCCTATTATATTATTATATTATTTTATTTATTTTATCCCCTTTTACCACTTCTTTTCTTACTCCCTACTCCAAGCCTCCACCTTCCCCACTACCCCACTCTCTCCATCCTTCTCCAACTTCCCTCTCCTCTTTCTTTATATTCCTATCTTCTCCTCCATTGTTAAGCATCCTCCGTTTTCGAGAGAAGTGAGGTCGAGCCCCTTTAACCTTCAGGTGACAGCTGCAGGAGACGAGTCGAGCGACGACAACCTCAAGGCGAGATCCGCGGCATCCCCATTGCCGCGTCGCGAGCTCCAATCGGACTCGCTCAAGCTTCGGAGCAACCGCCATCTCCTTGAGGCGACGACGGAAGCCGCACGACGCGGCTCCACCTTCGGCGACCACAGGTAAATTTTCTATCCTCATCTACTTAATTTATTTTATCTAACATTTTTTTTGTTGTTCACCAAACACCATCACAAACAAATATCATCTCATCTTTTTATCACCACATTTTTTCCACCAAACAACATCAACACAATCATCACATTTCATTTCATTTGTTACATTTTTTTCCACAAAGAAAAACCACAACCAACATCACCATCTTCTCTTCATCTTTGCATTTTTTATTTTCTGACATCAATAAAAAAATTATAAAAAAATATACAAAAAATCAAAATACAAAAAAAATAATTTGCGGAACAGGTGCAGGCGGTGTGCAGCCGCCACCGCCGACCCAAAGCTCCACCTTCGCCCGCTCCAGGTGCGCCGCCGGCCTCGCCCCGCGCACCCGCGTCCCCGTGGCCGCGCCTCCGTCCCCCAAGGCCACCGCCCCGCCCTCGACGCCCCAACGCACCACTGCGCGCCCGCTCCAGCCACCTCGCCGCCCATCGCGGCGTGCAGCCTCCAGCTGCCCCCAGGAGCGCGCGTGGTCAGCCCCGCCTCCAGCCGCTCGCCGGAGAGCGCCCCTGCGCCCAGCCAGTTCGCGACCCCTGCTCCGCCGCTTCACGACGCACTCAGGCCACGCGCCTTCCGCCGGTCACCGCCTCGCCGCCATCCTCCCCGCGGCGGTACGTCGCCTCCAGCCTCCAGAAGCAACCACGCTCGCCGCGCGCAGCTGCGCGCAGGCCCCTCCGTGTCCAGGCCATCCTCTCACTCCGCCGATGTCCCTCCATCTCCGAACACCTCCCAGCCGCGCTCCACGCGCCCCAGCGTCGCCGCCCGACCAGCCTCTCGCGGCCGTGCACGCTCCAGCTCCACCTTGCGTAGCGCCGCCCGCGGCGGCGTAGCCTCCACAGCGCCCGCGCGCCGCCGCCTGCGCGGTGGACGCCTACCGCGCGCCACCTCCCGCCGCCCCGCGTGCCCTAGCCGTCCTCTTCAATTTGTGCGCCTGCTTGCAGAAGAAGAAAAGAGAAAGGTCATTTTATTTATTTTTTATTTTGTGAAAATTACATTTTCTTCCCAGCAAGTTTATCTATCTGCAAATGTGTCCCTATTCTTTGTTTCAGCTTATTATTTCACTTTCAGTATTGCATTGATACCCCTGGAGTTGCATGATTATTTGGACATCAAAATAGCATCATCTGATTCAATGAAAAATAGCATGTTATAGAGCAACTAGTTCTTTATGTTTTGTCTATTTATTTATATTTTTGTGAGCCTTGGATATTTTATTAAAAATCAGAGATTAAAAATCATTGATATTTTGCCTAATTATGCTCTGAAATTCGTACAGACTTATATCGTGCTCCAAAAATTGTGAAAAAATTGTGAATGATGCCTTTTAATGTAGTTTAGTTACTGTTCAAGTTTCGTCCAATTCGGAGTTGTCGTTTGCATAAAATAAATTCTAGAGCTATTTCAGTAATTGATTTTTAATTAATTCCACGAATAACATTTTTAAGAAATTTAAACTCTCTTGGATTCACCATTAAAATATCTTTTTGAGATAAATCAATCTCTGGATAATTTGATTTCGTGGATTTATTAGGAATTAAATACTCGTTATTGCTCTGTTTTCAGTAAAATATTCATAAAAAAATCATAAAGTATAAGAAAAATCCAAAAATATTAGTGTAACTTCATTTCATTATTTTTAACTTTTAGTATATTTTTCATAATTTTTGCATTCATTTGCATAAAAAAATTAATAAAAATTGCATGTTTTATTTTAATGCATTATTGTTTTATTGTGTCTTTGCATGATTTTGACCTATATGCCACTAACTCAACACTTAGTTAAATAAACTTAAATCCGATTAATACGAGAGAGGCTCGTGTCCCTGAATTCGACCTTGGTATCTTACCAAGTAAAAAAAAATAAATTACGACCATCGCATTCTTATTTGACATGTATCAATGAGATGGTCTCTTTGATGACCAAAATCGGCCCGACTACGATGATGATCCCGAATGCTAAAAACACTCTATTAAAAGGCCGATTTTGCGGGTCGTCAAATGGCACCGTTGCCGGGGACACGGCTCATTTCTTTTATTTTTTTGGAATTTTGTTTATTTAATTTCGTGTTTCTTGTATAGGTCAATTTGTTCATCCTTTTTTGCATTCAAAAATTTTCTTTCTTATTTTGATTTCTAACCATTGTTTTTGTTGCAGGGCCCTTGATGGATCAAGGAGGCGAGGAGCAGGACGCTTCCCGCTGCGAGGAGCCGCAAAACATGCATGGAGCAAATAGGTAAGAAAGAAAAAAAAATGTGTTGCATTTTATTTTTATAATAATTCGTCTTTTATAGCGGTCTTCGGTCGAAGACTCGCGTGTGTAATCGAACGAATGTGGTTGTGTGGGGATCGTCCCCACTTGAGTGTCGACCTAGGATAGGCACGCGGCTCTCCGAGCTCATTTTATTTTTTATATTTTTATGTGCTTGATCGTAGGTAGGACACACTAAATGATATACGCACATAATCTCGCATCACTTAGCTAAAATTAATGAAAATCAATCACCGCTAATAGATGCATGATTAGGTGCGGCTTTTTCGACTTGCATACATGTTGGATTTGTTTTCAAAACGGCCCCAGTTTTTCACGTGTTATCGTCAAATCACTGCATGATTTCTCGCTTAGCCTAGATCGCATTTTTTTATCGAATACATGTTTTTCTCGGCTTTCATTTCCTAGATTGATCACCTAGGATTAATGGAAAATGAAATGAACGGTAGACGATGATTTTCTGATTGATGTGCTAACCTTAATTCAGTGATAATGCTAAATAAAATTGGGACTGTTAATTGCAAGTCAACCAAAAAAATGGAATAAAAATCGGTTTTGGGAGAGCAACACCCGCGCATACGCCTTGATTTTCATTTCACATTTTTCGCGTAAATATCTAAGGCTTTATCACCAATAAAACTGACAAGATAATAAACCAACTTCGGTTGGTTTCATGTGTGAGTTGGTGAAACTAAGGGTTTTTGCTTGCTTGAATTGAGCCATGTTTGCTACACAACCCTAAAACCTTAGTCACTCCATTTCATCTCCAAAGATTCAACCGCTCACTTGTAAATACCATTCCTCTTCTTCGTTCACCTTGGGTCCCTTCCAACATCAATTCTCATCTTTATACTTAGGCTAATCTCAGCCTAAGTATAGGGGGACCCAGAAACCCCGTGATTTTTCTCTACTCTTCTTTTCTTGCCTTTATACTTAGGTTATTTCTAACCTAAGTATAGGGGGAGCCCCTCTTAGCTCCCGTATATTTCTCTATATTTAAATGGACCTATGTACTTGTAACATCTTGTGCTATGAGGACATAACAAAGTTTAAGTATAGGGGGGTATACCGTATATACCGTATATTTACTTTAGCTATAATCTGAAAAAATTTGAAAAATTTAAAACTTTTTGGGTAAGGTAAAAATCGTTGGAATAAGAGAACTCAAATGATTTCGCGGCTTTTCGATATTATGTTACGCTATTTTTATAAAAATATTTTCGAAAATGATTTTTGAAAATGTTTTGAAAACTTTTTATTTTGTGTGACATGGTTTTGAAAAATTGCCTTCTCTTTTCAAGGAAAGTTGAGTTTAACTTGTGTTTTAACTTTATTAAAATCCATAAAAATCAGAAAAATCCTAAAAATCCTTTAAGAGTCATTTATGACTACTAAACCCAATTAAGTCAGCCGCGTTCAGTGAGGGTTCGCCCTTAGCAGATTGGATGGTTTAGAGGACATCGCGCAAAGCCCCGTCCTCAAGCAACGGGCTCCGGCCTGTACTTACATCCATACTGGCTGAATTGCAGATGCTCAATTGAGTTTAGGAAGTTCTAATATCTCTTGGAGTTCAAAAAAAAACTGAAATAAAAAAGTGCCTTGTTTTCGAATGAAGAAGTTGGATTAATCCTCTACACCTACACTTTCACCCAGGATCTGAAATGATCAAGGAGATTATGCTTTTTGAAGTCTTTGAGATTTTTGGTTAACCAGCCTTAGCCATCAGGGTCTTAGACTTAATCGTCCATATTTCTCTAGGTTTCTAGATTTGCATGCTATATTCCATGCTTAGTCTCAGACAAAAGAATATGATAAGCACATCACATGCACGATTGCGGTTCTTGATGAGATGAGTTGATTTCTCACCTAAGGGATTGGGATGAGGATGTCGAGTTTGGACTTGATCTAATGATGCTCGAGGATGGGATAAAATCTTTGGAGGCTTCATGAAACCTGAGTGTCAGCAATATTAGCCAGTATGAGAACTTGGTTCTTATACTAAATCTCTTGATATTGACCTAAGTGCCAGGGTGTGAATAAATAAAAAAATTGTTGGTCAGTGTGCGCCAACTCTTGGTAAAAGCAGTGGAGCTAGCCACCAATTATACAAGTCAATGAAATTCAAAGAAAAGCTCTCATTCCACAAAGTCAAATATCAAAGAGCTTCCACCAAAGGCGAGCGCTCCCAACCATTTCAAAGTGTCCACTTGGACCACCGCTATTAGGACCAGGAATCGGGCTTGCACCAAAAAAGGGCTCTGCATCGTAAATGCTACAAGTCTGGGTGTCGAAGGTACGATAGGTACTCAAAAGAGACACACCCCGGTGTACTCCCAGGAAAACAAGTGCAGACGGCTCCAACTTCTCTTGACGGACGCACTGATCAACACCAAAAAAATGTGTTGCGTAAAAGGCACTAGAGAGAATCCTTTTTCCAATGAGAGGGAGAGAAGAATTGACACAATCCCATGCCCTCCATCTTTGGCCTGCCATCTACATTTTCTAAGTCTGACAACTAAAGAGACGGTGGACTGAATGCAAGATTTGATTTATTCCCTAGTGCTGAGGATTGGGTCCTTAGGAGATTTTCTCAGACCAAGATTTTGGGTGACGAATTGACTCTACTCTCAAAATTGCAGTCAACACTAAACTTCATATCCTTTAGCTTATATGTACATCAGAGAGAGTCTAGAGAAGTAGAGGAATTGGAAGCCTCTTGATTAAGGCTGGGTTGAACTTTAGAATTTTGGATCTCTAAAGTCGAGTCGACTTGATCAGATTGGATCTTGTATTCACATGCACAAGGGGGTTAATCCAACTTAGTCATTCTTTTTGATGCTCGAGGACGAGCATAGTTTAAGTATAGGGGGGTGATGAACCTCAGTTTCATCATCTTTATTTCCTATAATTAACCCCCTTGCTTAAAGTTTTGTCAATAAAACCCAGTTAAAGTGTTGTAATTAACATAGTCCTAAATAAATTAAAAACCACAAAAAAATGGCAAAACAAAAATTTGTGGTATTTTTAGACTTAAAAATATCCTCAAAAATATCTCGGGTCTTCATTTGATCTCTTCTTCAGTTTTGGTCAACATGAAACTTGTAGATCTCGTCAAGATCTACAACTTTCATGTTTTGAGCTTTCTCAAATTTGGCCAATATGACCCTCAAAAATCAGAAAAACCTTCTGAATAATCTGATTGGGCCACGTGGCCCATTCTGGGGGAGCCACGTGGCCCAGCTTCCTTTGTCTCATCCGCCACCACCTCTGACCGTTGGATCTCGTTTCAAATCCAACGGCCAGGCCTCATCCACGCATGCTAAATTCCTTGCCATCCGATCATTCCTCCGCCTCCATCATTACCGCACGCTTGCGCCGCACCAGGAGCGCGCCACGTGGCGCCTTGAATACCCTCTGATCGGCCTCTGCCTTTCCATCTCAGCCACATTTTCCGCCTTTTCTTCTCAGCTGCTTGATCAAGTCCTCAGTCTCATCCAAGCCGCCCGATGGCGCTTCGCCCTCAATCCGACACGCGGCATCCCCTCTGCCATCGATCGCTCCGCCCCCTGACTCAATCACGACCGCTCTTTCGCGCTTAGATCTCCACCGTTGGATCTCCAGATCCAACGGTCGGAGGTCATCGTCAACCTCCGAGACCCTCTCTCTCTCCCACGATCCAGCACACGCACACCTCTCCCCCTTTCCATTTTCTCGCCCTCACCAACCTCCATCTCCCATCGCTAACCACCTCACAATGTTCCCCAGTCTTCCCTCTACCTCGCGAGTCACTCCACGTTCTCCGTCGTGAGTCCACTCACTCCAGAACACCCTCACAAACCACGCCCATCACCTTCTCAACTGCCGAACTCGACCTTTAAATACACCGATCCCTCCACCGAGTTCCAGCGTCCACCTTTACATGGGAGGTCGCCCAGCCCTCCTCCGTCTCCCTGTGACAGGGGGAGGCGGAGGATAGAGCGATGATGACGAATCCTCCCTGGTGAGACCCTCCGCCTTGAACGGCGGAGCTGCGGTGCCCTAGTGCCGCCCGAGCTCGCTGGGATGGCCGCCCAGCATGTTGAGAAGACCCGAGTTCCTTTTGGAGCTCAAGCACAGGCCATTCGACCCGCCATTGCCCAGGTAAGGTCTCTGATCTTCTCTTGTTTTTCTTCTTATTTTTGCCTAATTTTTTTAGCTTCTTCACGCACTTTCCCGCTCCGATGGTCACCCATTTAGCTCCGCCACGCTTCCCCCTTCTACGTGCAATATCCGATAGCACCCTTCCCCTTCTTCATACCTCGAACATCGCCGACCCACCTCCTCTCCGATCACCGGAGATGGAGCCCCGGTTCCTCGTCTCCCCTCACCCGCACGGAACCTCATTTCGCTCGCACACGCCTTTCTCTCGCTTCGGCTATGCGTACTAACCCTGCAGGTGTCCTATCTAATCAATGGCCGGAGCCTGGTCGGAGCTAACTTCATCGACGCCGCAGCTGTCCTCCGAGCCTCGGCGAGCAGCACCAGAGCCTTCTGGACCTCCCCCGAGATCTCAGCTTCATCGACGACTTGTCTTGAGCTCGGGGGACGTCCACCATAGCCGGGAGCGAACGGCGGAGGAGGAGCTCCTTCGCCGGAGCTCCAAACTTGCCGCCTGCTACGGATGAAGGAGGAGGAGCAACAGTCGTTGGATGCTCCGCCCCGGAGTTCATCCAACGGCTACGATGCAGCCACGCCAACGAGCAGTTCTCCTCCAGGTGCCGTTGGATGCACATGATCCAAAGGCCCAGAGCTAGCCACGTGTCCTAACCAGAACACAGCCGAGCCTCGTGCCCGAGCCTCCAGGCTTGGCTACTTCCAAGCCTCTACGAGCCTGCACCGAGCTTCGAATCTCCCGAACCTGGTCGAAGCTGACTCGAGCCTCTGCCGAGCCTGCCCCGCCTTCCGAGCCTGGATGGCACATGCCTGGCACGTGCGCATCTGGGAATTTTGCAGAGACGCCCGTGACTTCTCCAGATTTGCAATTAGGTCCTGATGCACATGCAGCACCTGCGCGCCTGGGGATATTTTCATTCATACCCTTGCGGGTTTAAATAATTGCAAATATGCCCCCGCGCGTATGGTTTAATTACAGGGAAGGCCCCGCAATTTAGTTTTATTACATTTAGGCCCTCCCGGGGACCTGTTTGCAATTATCTTTTCATGTTTTTATTGCATTTATGCCCCTATCTTCTTTGATGCATATCTTGAGCTACATAGCTCCAATCGAGTTGATTTCAGTTTCATTTCGAAGCTCGTTTGACGTACTTTCTCATGGCATGATCATTTCATATAATGGAAACTTCAATGTTGATTTATTATTTCGATAGCTATGAGTCTTTTGTTATTTAATCCATGCTTTGTTCAAATTGAGTTTGACAACTTAATTCAATCTGAAATTGACTCGTTGTTGACTTTTGCTCATCATTTCGTACATAGGGCATATTTGTGATACTTTGCATGTGCATTCATTTGCATAAAAAAATTAATAAAAAATGCATGTTTTATTTTAATGCATTATTGTTTTATTGTGTCTTTGCATGATTTTGACCTATATGCCTCTAACTCAACACTTAGTTAAATAAACTTAAATCCGATTAATACGAGAGAGGCTCGTGTCCCTGAGTTCGACCTTGGTATCTTACCAAGTAAAAAAAATAAATTACGACCATCGCATTCTTATTTGACATGTATCAATGAGATGGTCTCTTTGATGACCAAAATCGGCCCGACTACGATGATGATCCCGAGTGCTAAAAACACTCTATTAAAGGGCCGATTTTGCGGGTCGTCAAATGGCGCCGTCGTCAGGGACACGACTCATTTCTTTTATTTTTTGGAATTTTGTTTATTTAATTTCGTGTTTCTTGTATAGGTCAATTTGTTCATCCTTTTTTGCATTCAAAAATTTTCTTTCTTATTTTGATTTCTAACCATTGTTTTTGTGGCAGGGCCCTTGATGGATCAAGGAGGCGAGGAGCAGGACGCTTCCCGCTACGAGGAGCCGCAAAACATGCATGGAGCAAATAGGGAAGAAAGAAAAAGAAATGTGTTGCATTTTATTTTTATAATAATTCGTCTTTTACAGCGGTCTTCGGTCGAAGACTCACGTGTGTAATCGAACGAATGTGGTTGTCTGGGGATCGTCCCCACTTGAGTATCGACCTAGGATAGGCACGCGGCTCTCCGAGCTCATTTTATTTTTTATATTTTTATGTGCTTGATCGTAGGTAGGACACACTAAATGATATACGCACATAATCTCACATCACTTAGCTAAAATTAATGAAAATCAATCACCACTAATAGATGCATGATTAGGTGCGGCTTTTTCGACTTGCATACATGTTGGATTTGGTTTTCAAAACGGCCCCAGTTTTTCACGTGTTATCGTCAAATCACTGCATGATTTCTCGCTTAGCCTAGATCGCGTTTTTTTAGCGAATACATGTTTTTCTCGGCTTTCATTTCCTAGATTGATCACCTAGGATTAATGGAAAATGAAATGAACGGTAGACGATGATTTTCTGATTGATGTGCTAACCTTAATTCAGTGATAATGCTAAATAAAATTGGGACTGTTAATTGCAAATCAACCCAAAAAAATGGAGTAAAAATCGGTTTTGGGAGAGCAACACCCGCGCATACGCCTTGATTTTCATTTCACATTTTTCACGTAAATATCTAAGGCTTTATCACCAATAAAACTGACAAAAAAATAAACCAACTTCGGTTGGTTTCATGTGTGAGTTGGTGAAACTAAGGGTTTTTGCTTGCTTGAATTGAGCCATGTTTGCTACACAACCCTAAAATCTTAGTCACTCCATTTCATCTCCAAAGATTCAACCGCTCACTTGTAAATACCATTCCTCTTCTTCGTTTACCTTGGGTCCCTTCCAACATCAATTCCCATCTTTATACTTAGGCTAATCTCAGCCTAAGTATAGGGGGGACCCAAGTCCCCGTGATTTTTCTCTACTCTTCTTTTCTTGCCTTTATACTTAGGTTATTTCTAACCTAAGTATAGGGGGAGCCCCTCTTAGCTCCCGTATATTTCTCTATATTTAAATGGACCTATGTACTTGTAACATCTAGTGCTATGAGGACATAGCAAAGTTTAAGTATAGGGGGGTGATGAACCTCAGTTTCATCATCTTTATTTCCTATAATTAACCCCCTTGCTTAAAGTTTTGTCAATAAAACCCAGTTAAAGTGTTGTAATTAACATAGTCCTAAATAAATTAAAAACCACAAAAAATGGCAAAACAAAAATTTGTGGTATTTTTAGACTTAAAAATACCCTCAAAAATATCTCGGGTCTTCATTTGATCTCTTCTTCAGTTTTGGTCAACATGAAACTTGTAGATCTCGTCAAGATCTACAACTTTCATGTTTTGAGCTTTCTCAAATTCGGCCAATATGGCCCTCAAAAATCAGAAAAAACTTCTGAATAATCTGATTGGGCCACGTGGCCCATTCTAGGGGAGCCACGTGGCCCAGCTTCCTTTGTCTCATCCGCCACCACCTCTGACCGTTGGATCTCGTTTCAAATCCAACGGCCAGACCTCATCCCCAGCATGGGGATGATTGCCGACAAGCTTACCATGGTCGAGCAGATCCACAAGAGAGTCGCGGAGATGGAGTCTCTTTCGAGCCTTCCAAAGAAAGTGAAGGAACTCTATGAAAAGGTAGCTAGGATCAAGCTACCTACCCCTTCTGCACCTCCTGTGCCTGTACATCGAGTCCATCTTGTACAGGAACAGGCACCGGGGTCTCAGAGCAGCTGGGATCAGACTTATACCCAACAGAACCATCATGCACCCCCACAAGTGGAAACATAATACGAGGAGCCTCCGCCAGTATACGAGATCAACGGGCTTTGGTATAGCCGTGACCCGATAGTCCGGCAAATCGAGATGGGGAAGGATCAGCCACACCGCCCATCCCCAGTCTACCAAGAAACCAGGCCCGTCACAGTCCCGCGCTTCCAGTCTAGGCCAGAACAGGGGTACCAGCCGCAGCAGCGCACATATCAGCAGGGGCCAGCACCGTCCCATCAGCAGCAGCATCAGCACGGCCAGCAGGGCCAACACAGGACCGCATCCACACAGCAGCCAGCCCAGCCCACCGAATTGGAGTCCCTCACCTTGGCGATCCAGACCCTGTCTGATAGGGTCCAACAGATGCAGAATGACTACCTGGACATGAGAACCGACATCAATCGGGTCTCTCGTGCCCAGGACCAACAAATGGCGCCAAGGACCCCAATTCCCGCACAGGTTCCGGCCAACCCAAACATCTTACACCAGGGCCAGAACCGACCTCGAGATCAGGTATATTATTCAGATAATTATTTATCTGAACATGAGATCCTTTCGTACGATAATGTAAATCATATGTCCCTCAGGAGCGGAAGGACCGTGACCATACCTGATCGGGCACGGGCGCAGAAGGAAGGAGCCTCCGAGACTCTACCTGAGGAGAACTCGGAGGAAGAAGAGGAGGAGCATCACCACCACCATCGCCAGCGGAAGAAGAAGACATCTGAGTCCTCGAAGCAGCATTCTCGCATTTGCACAGAGTCAGACAACACCGATGAAGAGCCCGCACCTCCATCTGAGGAGGATCGTCCAGAAGAAGCGGAAGAAGCGTCACCGGTTTCGCCTCAGCATTTTCCTTTTAGTCAGAGTCAGAGTCCGAGTCTGTATCAGAGTCAGAGTCATGTCAAGAACTCAGTTCCCGAAATTAATGAGAAGATTTCAGCTTCCGAACCTGGGTTGGAGTCAATAATCCCTTTCCCCTGAGCTCTCAAAGGTGGAAAGAAGAAAACAAAGAAAATCCAAAAAGATGACCCTGAGATGGCTGAATTTTGCAATAAACACATCAAGGTCACAATCCCTTTTGATAAGTTCGTGGAAATGACCCCTGCGTTCCAAAAATACCTTAAGGTGAGATGCACACCTACTAGGGTTAGCAGGAAGACCAAAAGCCGTGTTGAGAAACACGTTTTATCAATAGCCACGACTTGTGCAATAAAGAACTCGTTTCCTCGGAAACGAAGAGACATGGGTGCACATTATGTAGCGAGTCATGTTGATGACATCGCGTTTGCACGCACTCTCCTGGACAATGGTTCCTCGATCAATTTGATGCCCACGACCCTCTATGAGTGGCTTAATCTCGGACCTCTTAGGAAATCTAGAGCTCTTCTACAGTTCGCTGACAAATCAACTAAGAGGTCCCAAGGAGAGTTAAGGAACATTGTAATCAAAGTCGAGGGGCAAGAATACATGGTGGACTTCACTGTCCTAGATATGGAAACCCCTCGCAATTGGAGAGATTCCCAGATCATCCTAGGTAGGCCCTTCCTCAGAATAGCGGGGGCCTTATTTGATTATAAGAATGGGAAGATTCAGTTCCAAACTTCAGGCGGAGAGGAGGAACTTGAAATGAAGCAGACAAGATGGCAGAGACCGGACTCCGAATCCAGCACCGAGTACTCTTCTACCGGAACAGACTGCGAGCATGTAGACTTAGTTGGGCCATGGAGACAGAACCCAGCCAACACCATCTCCTTCGAAGATGATCCAGTGCATGAGACAGTCTGCGAGATCCTCAGGAACGAGTACAGCTCTGAGCCTGCATCGCCCTACATCTTCGATGACGTAGAGGCCCAGTTGGGCCTGTCAATCCTTACATCTTTAGGACATTCGGAAGATGAGGATGACGAGTCGGACGAGGCGTTTGCCGATTGTATGGAAACTTTTGACGATCCGACTCCAGAGCTGCGCTTGGTGGCAGCTATCACAGAACACGATCCAGCCACTTCCAACACTGAACCAGAGCAGATTGAGCCAGATTTCTTAGACTATCACACTATTCCTGAGCTCAAACCCCTACCCACAACCTTGAAATATGCCTTCCTTGCGGGCCAAGACAAGAAATTTCCGGTCATTATCAGTTCGCAATTGACCGAGGAGTAGGAATCTCGCTTGCTAGAGATCCTGGAGAAAAACCGCAAGGCGATAGGCTGGAGCATTTCCGATCTCCACGGGAAAAATCCCGCTCTGTGTTCGCACCATATTTACTTGGAGAACGAAGCCAAACCCTCTCGTGAATTCCAATGCCGGTTGAATCCAAATTTACGAGAGGTCGTGAAAACAGAGATAGAAAAATGGTGCGACGCGGGTTTCATTTACCCAATCTCCGACTCTAAGTGGGTGGCCCCAATCCATGTTGTCCCGAAGAAGTCGGGAATTCAGACGACCACCAACGAGGACGGAGAGGAGATCGTGATGAGAGTACCCACGTCGTGGCGCATCTGTGTGGATTACAGACGCCTGAATGCCGCGACGAAGAAGGATCATTTCCCTCTACCATTCATTGATCAGATCTTAGAAAGATTAGCGGGGAAAGAATTCTTCTGCTTCCTTGATGGGTTCTCGGGCTACAATCAAGTAGCCATAGCTCCGGAGGACCAGGAAAAGACCACGTTTACATGCCCCTTTGGTACCTATGCTTTCAGGCGCATGCCTTTTGGGCTATGCAATGCTCCAGGTACTTTTCAAAGGTGCATGATTGTTGTATTCGCCGAAATGGTCGGCAAATTCCTAGAAGTCTTCATGGATGACTTCTCGGTCCACGGCGATTCTTTCGATTCCTATCTTAGGAATCTGGACCAAGTCCTCAAGAGATGTTGTGAGGTTAATCTGGTGCTCTCCTGGGAGAAAAGTCACTTCATGGTGACGGAGGGCATAGTGTTGGGGCATGTCATCTCCAAGAGAGGAATGGAGGTTGACCCTGCCAAGGTGGACGTGATCAGACGACTCCGGCCACCAACCAACGTGAGACAGTTGCGGTCTTTCCTCGGGCATGTTCGATTTTATCGGAGATTTATTAAGGATTTTTCTAAATTGCCCGACCGCTAACTGAGCTTTTAGGCAAAGACATGGAGTTTATTGTAGATCACAAATGTCTTGAGGCCTTTAAGCTTTTACAAGGAATGATCATGGACGCACCCATCCTACAAGCCCCAGATTGGTCTCTACCTTTTGAGATCATGACGGACGCCTCTGATTATGCTGTTGGGGCTGTGTTGGGACAAAGAAGAGATGGCGTCCCGTTTGCAATTCACTACGCAAGCAAAGTGCTTGATTCTGCCCAGCGTAACTATACAGTTACAGAAAAGGAAATGCTTGCGGTAGTGTTTGCCTTGGACAAATTCAGATCTCACCTAATTGGATCCAAGGTAACTGTGCTCACAGACCACACGGCACTACGGTATTTGATGGAGAAGAAGGACGCGAAGGCGCGTCTTCTTCGTTGGATTTTACTTATCCAGGAGTTTGATTTGGACATCCGTGATAAACCTGGAAAGAAAAACGTAGTGGCCGATCATCTTTCTCGTCTCGAAGATCTTAATACTTCTGAGGTTTCACCAATTCGAGACTCCTTCCCTGACGAGTCGATTTTTGTTATCGATTCCCTCCCATGGTACGCCAATATCGTGAATTATCTTGTCTCCAAGAAAGTTCCCGAAGATTGGCCCAAGAGCCAAATCGACCGACTAAAGTCGGATGCAAGACACTACCATTGGGAGGATCCGATCCTTTTCTTTGAAGGACCGGATTGTGTCTGGAGACGTTGTATTCCTCAGGAGGAATACCAGAGTGTCCTTTTTTTTATGCCATAGCTTAGAGGCAGGAGGACACCACTCCGGGAAGAGGACCGCATGGAAGGTACTTCAGTGTGGCTTCTACTGGCCGACTCTGTTTCGCGATGCCACCGCCTTCGCGAAGTCGTGCCCAGTTTGCCAGAGAATGGGAGGAACCGTTGGTTCCAAGGATGAGATGCCAATGCAGCCGGTCATCATTTGTGATGTCTTTGACGCCTGGGGCATCGATTTCATGGGCCCATTCCCTGTCAACCAAGGGTTTGAATATATCCTTCTTGCGGTAGATTATCTGTCCAGATGGGTGGAGGCTATCCCAACCCGAGCCGCAGACAGCAGGACTGTCTGTAAATTCATTAGAGAGCACATAATCTCTAGGTTCGGGATTCCCAAAATGATGATATCAGACGGGGGTAGCCACTTTGTGAATCGGGAGGTGAAGAAACTCCTGAAGGAATACGGCATCGAACACCGTGTCGCGAGTCCTTACCACCTACAAACCAATGGTATGGCTGAGGTGTCAAATAGGGAGGTGAAAACCATATTGCAAAAGCTTGTCCGCCCGTACAGGAAGGACTGGTCTCAGATTTTGGATCAAGTCCTCTGGGCGTATAGGACTGCTTACAAGACACCGTTAGGCACCTCCCCATTCCGAATGGTATTCGGAAAGCCGTGCCATTTGCCCGCGGAGTTAGTGCACAAATCAGAATGGGCAATAAAGAAGGTCAACTGGAACACACACCTGGGTCAGAAACAGAGAGACATGGATCTGAATGAGCTTGTGGAAGTCAGAAACCGAGCATACGACAACAGTTTGGTGTACAAGGACAAGGTGAAGCGTCGGCATGATAGATATATCAGACGAAAGAACTTTGTTCCTGGACAGAAGGTATGGTTGTTCAATGCTAGGCTGAAGATTTTCCAAGGCAAGTTAAAGTCTAAGTGGACGGGACCATTTGTCGTCCGTACGGTGCATGATAGTGGATGTGTCGAGATCTCAAATCTCGCAGATGACGCACCGACATTCCTAGTGAATGGGAAGTTGTTGAAGCACTTCGTCGAATCCAACGAACAGTTAGTCCATGTTGAGGAGATTGTATTCATGCGCGAGACAGATACAACAGATTCACATCGAGCCGCGTATGAGACCTTGCAGCAATGAACTCCAGCCATCAGCAGCATCTTGAAAGATTCACACCGACTCATCTGTGTATACCATCAATCTTGTACATCCTATCCTTTACCCCCGCGATTCTAGTAACCCATCCGCACATCATCGAACCATTATCTTGGACTATACTTAGGATGACCAGATCCTAAGTATAGGGGGGAGGGGTCACCTGAGTCGGTTCACTGTACATTCTCCAGATCACATTGGTCCTCATACTCATCTCCTACCGATACTTAGACTGACCTGAGCCTAAGTATAGGGGGGACCGATGTCCGCATTGATACTCATCCACTTCCCATCCCTCCCTCGTCCGCCCCATTTTTTTCTGATCTTCTGCTACACTTAGGCTGCCAGAGCCTAAGTATAGGGGGGCGAGACGACTTCTATACTTTTTGTTCCTTTAGCTCTCCTACGGTTAGCACGAGCTATGTCTTTTTCCTCGCTCTTCGTGCTCTGAGGACATAGCACACGCTAAGTATAGGGGGGCGTGTATATATTACATATATACTTTACCCACAGCTCGTACTTTCGCGTATTTTTGTATATATACTTTACCCACAGCTCGTACTTTCGCGTATTTTTGTATATATATATATATTTTTACAATAATTACGGGTGGGTAAAAAAAATTAAAAAGAAATGATGAAAAATAATAAAATAGGCTTCTTATTTACTCTTGCATATCATCTCTGCATCCAAGAAAAAGAAAAAGAGTCTTGCATTTTCATAGCATAACATCTCATCTCATCTGCATATGCAAAGTGAAAAGCTAGTGGGTTCTGAACCAAGTTATGAGTAGATATTAAGGATGGACTTGATTTGACCTTAATCCACCTAAATTCAGAGGAACCTTATAGGAACCGGAGTTAAGATTTCTCAGGTCAAGTGACTTAATTCTTTGAGTCCGCAAGTCTATGTTCACATGTCATCTTGATTAGTCTAAGTAGAATATCTCGTGCATACGCAGTATTCTTTTAGATAATGACCTAACTTGGACAAGCACTATGCACGTAGCTCTTCATTGATGAGATGGTGAGGAGGTAGAATCCTTTAGCTTGGAGTAGCACACGGGTGGAAACATCCGTCCTCCTCTAGGGAGGGTAGTGCATCTCAACCTAGTCTGGTGGTGTTGACTTCTGAGGACAGGACGTTGTGGGTTGCAATAATGCTTCAAAAGAGGGATAGTCTACTGGCTCAAGAGGAAAAACTCCTGATGTACATGCTGCACCTTGTATATAGTTCCAAAAAAAAAGAAAAAAAAAGAAAAAAAATGCAAGAACTCCAAAAAAATCAGACAGGTCCAAGTGAAAAAAATAATACCTGTCGGAGTATGTATATTAGCAAAGAAAATGCAGCAGGATGACTTGGCTACACTGGTCAGGCATCCCAGGATAGGTAGCTACACTGACTACCGTCCATTCTTTTCTCTACCCCCTCCTCTTGAGTTGGTCGCACTTGAACTTAGAAGGGAATACCCCGCTCCTCGAGGAAAGAGTTACTGGACCGGGTTATTGAGTTACCTTGTTAGGGGAGGCTGGTTCCGAGCCATTTCTGATGTGGAGAGTTACATTTCACTTACACAGTACAAGTAAGAATCATAGTCATCAGAAATTTGCGTTTGAGGATTTATTCTGACCTGACTGTTGAGGCGTCTTGAATAGAAGACTTGTGGAACTTGAAGTCTGTTAGGTCTTAAGTTCAGGTCCCAATAAGGTTCCTCCACACAATTAATCCAAAGGTCGAGTCAAACTCCATTTTCAACTTTTGTTCATGACCTTGGTATGGAACCCAAAATCATTTCACTTTTGCATTTCATTTAGTTGCTCGAGGAAGAGCAAGGTTTAAGTATAGGGGGTTGATGAATCTGTGATTCATCACTCTAAAAGTTGAAAATAGGGCTTTGTTCCCGAGTAAATAGCAGCATACTTCCACTTATATTGCATAAATAGCATTCATGCACGCAAGCATAATATCTGCATTTTAGCATTCATATTTGCATTAAATAAGAAGCCAATTTCACTTGTAAATATTCACCTGTATATTAGATAAAATACCTTATTTGTATATATTTTATACTAACTCCAAAGCTAATAAAACCAACTCTATGGTGTATATATTACTAACACTAATTAAAAAAATATCTAAAAAAATACTAACTTGCAAAATCACCCAATAAAACCCCAATCCAAGTTTAAGACTAGGAACCTTAAAATGTGCATATCTCTCTCATACAACCTCCGAATTAGGTCTACTCACTTTTAAAGTAATATACATTTCAAGACCTTCGAAACAAGACCAATTTCATTAAAATCAGAGCTCGTATGCAAAACTTGGGTTTTGGGCCCCCTTTGTAAATTGTACATAATGACCATTTTACCCCTGTATTTTATCTTTTTATTTTTTTAATTATTAAAAATACAAAAAAAATTAGATTAATTTGTAAATATTCTTCTCATATTTTCTTTATTTTTGTTTTGATTTTTCTCTTAATTAAAAATGACAAAAAATTACAAAAGATAAAATGCGGTATTTTATATATATAAGGTACCACCCAAAAATACATTTTTGTACAGATGATTTCCTTTGATTTTCGGCCCTTCACGAAAGTTGTAGATCTTGTCGAGACGAGCAACTTTCGTGTTGACCACTTTTTGATTTAATCCTTTTTGTTATTTATTTTTGATTTTGTTTACATTTAATCTTTGAATTTTCTGGGAGCGACATGTGGCAGCTCATGGAGCCGCCACATGTCACCCCATTTTCTTTATTTTCGAATTTATTTTATTATTTTCGGATTTATTATTATTAATATTTTATTATTACCATTTTAATTATTTTTAGTAGCCTATTATACCCTTTTACCACTTCTTTTCTTACTCCCTACTCCAAACCTCCACCTTCCCCACTACCCCACTCTCTCCATCCTTCTCCAACTTCCCTCTCCTCTTTCTTTATATTCCTATCTTCTCCTCCATTGTTAACCATCCGCCGTTTTCGAGAGAAGTGAGGTCGAGCCCCTTTAACCTTCAGGTGACAGCTGCAGGAGACGAGTCGAGCGACGATAACCTCAAGGCGAGATCCGCGGCATCCCCATTGCCGCGTCGCGAGCTCCCATCAGACTCGCTCAAGCTTCGGAGCAACCGCCATCTCCTCGAGGCGACGACGGAAGCCGCACGACGCGGGTCCACCTTCGGCGACCACAGGTAAATTTTCTATCCTCATCTACTTAATTTATTTTATCTAACATTTTTTTTTGTTGTTCACCAAACACCATCACAAACAAATATCATCTCATCTTTTTATCACCACATTTTTTCCACCAAACAACATCAACACAATCATCACATTTCATTTCATTTGTTACATTTTTTTCCACAAAGAAAAACCACAACCAACATCACCATCTTCTCTTCATCTTTGCATTTTTTATTTTCTGACATCAATAAAAAAATTATAAAAAAATATACAAAAAATCAAAATACAAAAAAAATAATTTGCAGAACAGGTGCAGGCGGTGTGCAGCCGCCACCGCCGGCCCAAAGCTCCACCTTCGCCTGCTCCAGGTGCGCCGCCGGCCTCGCCCCGCGCACCCGCATCCCCGTGGCCGCGCCTCCGTCCCCCAAGGCCACCGCCCCGCCCTCGACGCCCCAGCGCACCACTGCGCGCCCGCTCCAGCCATCTCGCCGCCCATCGCGGCGTGCAGCCTCCAGCTGCCCCCAGACGCGCGCGTGGTCAGCCCCGCCTCCAGCCGCTCGCCGGAGAGCGCCCCTGCGCCCAGCCAGTTCGCGGCCCCTGCTCCGCCGCTTCGCGGCGCACTCAGGCCGCGCGCCTTCCGCAGGTCACCGCCCCGCCGCCATCCTCCCCGCGGCGGTGCGTCGCCTCCAGCCTCCAGAAGCAACCACGCTCGCCGCGCGCAGCCGCGTGCAGGCCCCTCCGTGTCCAGGCCATCCTCTCACTCTGCCGTTGTCCCTCCATCTCCGAACACCTCCTAGCCGCGCTCCACGCGCCCCAGCGTCGTCGCTCGACCAGCCTCTCGCGGCCGTGCACGCTCCAGCTCCACCTCGCGTAGCGCCGCCCGCGGCGGCGCAGCCTCCACAGCGCCCGCGCGCCGCCGTCCGCGCGGTGGACGCCTGCCGCGCGCCACCTCCCGCCGCCCCGCGTGCCCTAGCCGTCCTCTTCAATTTGTGCGCCTGCTTGCAGAAGAAGAAAAGAGAAAGGTCATTTTATTTATTTTTTATTTTGTGAAAATTACATTTTCTTCCCAGCAAGTTTATCTATCTGCAAATGTGTCCCTATTCTTTGTTTCAGCTTATTATTTCACTTTTAGTATTTCATTGATACCCCTGGAGTTGCATGATTATTTGGACATCAAAATAGCATCATCTGATTCAATGAAAAATAGCATGTTATAGAGCAACTAGTTCTTTATCTTTTATCTATTTATTTATATTTTTGTGAGCCTTGGATATTTTATTAAAAATCAAAGATTAAAAATCATTGATATTTTGCCTAATTATGCTCTGAAATTCGTACAGACTTATAGTGAAAAAATTGTGAATGATGCCTTTTAATGTAGTTTAGTTACTGTTCAAGTTTCGTCCAATTCGGAGTTGTCGTTTGCATAAAATAAATTCTAGAGCTATTTTAGTAATTGATTTTTAATTAATTCCACGAATAACATTTTTGAGAAATTTAAACTCTCTTGGATTCACCATTAAAATATCTTTTTGAGATAAATCAATCTCTAGATAATTTGAGTTCGTGGATTTATTAGGAATTAAATACTCGTTATTGCTCTGTTTTCAGTAAAATATTCATAACAAAATCATAAAGTGTCAGAAAAATCCAAAAATAATAGTGTAACTTCATTTCATCATTTTTAACTTTCAATATATTTTTCATAATTTTTGCATATCATTTGCACGAAAAATTGCATAAAAACCCTAAAAAAGTTTGTTTTTTTCATTTGTGCATTTTAAAGCCAAAAATTCCAAAAAAATACATTTCGCACTCATTGTTGGATTAGGTTATAAGGAAAAATATCACTTGGCTAATTTGGTTCTATTTCACGTTAAAATTAAATTTGGCTAAGTTGGTTCTTTTCGTATTAACTTAATCCAATTCATAGCTTGCATTTGGCATTTTATCACATAAAAAAATCCCAAAAAAAAACCACTTTGGAAAACCGTAATCTAATCCCTCTAACTTAATCACGAGTTGTTCCTTTGCCTCCTTGAGTCGACCCTGGGGCTTGCCCAGGCTAAATAAACATAAAACCGCATTAAACTCATTCGACGAATCATCCATTTTGTGCGGTTATTTTTGACCGATCGCGGATCTATCCGACTGCAACGTACTAGTCTAATCAGACAACATATAAAGGGTAGATTCCGCGGCTCGTCATTAGTACGTGCCCCCACGCACGTCTGGGGTAAATTGCACCTAAACCCTTGTAAGTTTTAATAATTTCAATTATACCCCTACGCGTGTGGGATATTTAAAGGGAAGGCCCTGTTTTTATTTCTATTTGCATTTTCATCCCTCGCAGGGACCTGTTTGCTAGTTATTTTCACGTTTTCTTACATTTATGCCCTTGGTTTCCTTTGTGAATATCTAGAGCATCTGAGCTCCGTTTTAATTGATTTTTGTCTCGTTTCGAAACTAGTTTAATTCTCTTTTTAATGACATAGTTCATTTTCTATTTTGACACTCTGATTGCTGATGTTGTAATTCAAACTAGGCATCTCTCATCTAATGCTTTACATGCCTTGTATATCTACATTAATAAGACTAGCATCATAATTTGAACCTGATTTGACTAGTGATTAAATGGCTCAAATATTCTGACTCATTGGTCATATTCGCATTATTGTAACATTGCATAACCTTGCATCCTGTTGCATACTAAAAAGCAAATAAAAAATTATTTCTCATATTTCTTTATGCATCGTGCCTTCATGTGCATTCATTGACCGATGTACTTATAATTCAACACTTAATTTAAGTAACAAGAGTCTAAATAATACTTAAGAGGCTCGTGTCCCTAAGTTCGACCTTGGGCCTACCCATGTAAAATATAAAAATTCGACCGCTTCCTTCGTGTTAATTGATACATTATTTAAGCGGTCTGACAAATCCAATTTTACCCAATTGCAACGAAGTGGTTAATTCTACATACTAAGAAGGGTAAAATTTTGGTACGTCAAATGGCATCGTTGCCGGGGACATGGCTCATCTTATGTTTTATTTGGATTTTTATTTATTTAATTAAGTGTTAATTTCTGATCCATAGGTCATGTTATCATTTGCATCATTTATCTTTTTCGAATGATATCTAACGTTTGTTTTTGTGGTAGGGCCCTTGTTGTTCAAGGAGGAGAGGAGCAGGAGCTCATGTTGTGAGAAGCCGTAGAAGCGACCTTGGAGAAAAATCGAAAAAAGTGTTTCTTTCATTTTATTGAAGTTCATGTAATAATCGGTTTACAATGGTCTTCGATCGAAGACTCGTGCATGTAAATGAACGGAGTTCTCCGTGATTGTGTAGGGATCACCCCACTTGAGTGTCGACCTAGGATCAGGCACGCGACTCTCCAAGTTTCTTTTACATTTCTTATCTTACATGTTTGATCGTAGGTAGGACACACAATAATTCAAGATGCACGTAGACATCGCTTCACTTAGCCAAATTAAAAGATATTCTTCCCCGCTAATAGAAGCATGTTAGGTACGGTTTTTCATCGACTTGCATACATTTGGATTTGATTTTTAAATTCACTCCGAGTTTTCACGAATTTTTGCTCAAGGCACTGTCAGTTTTCTCTCTTAACGTAGTTCAAGATTTCATCGACTGCATGGCTTTTCTCGACCTCCCTCCCTTGCTTGATCACCTAGGTTAATGGAAATTGGGAATGAGCGGTAGACGATGATTGCTTGATTTATGTTCACATTTAATCGGTGATAACCTTAAGTAAATAATTGGGACTGTTAAATGCAAGTTGATCTAAAATGGAGTAAAATAATATTTTGGGAGATCAACACCCTCGTTTACGTAGGATGGTTCTATTTGACATTTTATTATTTTTTACGTAAACTAAATGTTTTAATCACCAATAAAAATGACAAGATAATAAACCGACATTTGTTGGTTTCACGTGTGAGTTGGTGAATTCAAAGGGTTATTGCATGCTTGATTGAGCCTTGATTGCTCCGACACTCTCCCTTAGACCTTAGGTACATATTCTTTTCTGAAGATTCACTCGCTCACTTATACATCCATCCTAACTTCTTTGTTCCCCTCGGATCTCCCCAACATCAATTATCCATCTTTATACTTAGGTTACTCTCAACCTAAGTATAGGGGGGCCTGAGATCTTGTGATTTTCTTACTCATCTTTCCTTGCCTTAATACTTAAGTTATTTCTAACCTAAGTATAGGGGGATCCCACCTCAGTTCCCGTATTTTCTTCTATACTTAAATGGCTCTATGACTTTTTATCAACTAGTGCTATGAGGACATAACAAAGTTTAAGTATAGGGGGGTATATTGTATGTACAGTATTTATACTTTAGCTATATTTTGAAAATTTTTAAACTTTTTAGGCTAATGTATATTCTTATGAACTAAGTGGACAAAATGGTTTCAAGGTTTTTTTATACTATGTTACACTATTTTCAAGAAAATATTTTTGAAAATGATTTGAAAAATGGTTTCACTTATTTTGAAAATCGTTTCAAAAAAAATGTTTGTAAATTTCTGTATATGTGTGGCATGTTTTGGAAAATATTTTCTTGATTTCAAGGAAAATGACTCTAACTTGTGTTCTAACTTTAATTAAAACCCATAAAAATTATCAAAACCAAAAATCCTTTGAAAGTCAAATTGACTACTAAACGTAAATAAGTAGCTACTTTTCAGTGAGGGTTTTCCCTTAGCAGAATAGGTGGTTTAGAGGACATCACGTATGGCCCCGTTCTCAAGCAACGGGTTCCGTTCTACGGCCTGTACTTACACCTGTACTAGGATGAAAGC
The DNA here is from genome assembly GCA_037367405.1 of Ottelia alismoides. Classification (NCBI taxonomy): domain Eukaryota; kingdom Viridiplantae; phylum Streptophyta; class Magnoliopsida; order Alismatales; family Hydrocharitaceae; genus Ottelia; species Ottelia alismoides. The sequence goes on from JAZKJV010011059.1 coordinate 150,485, forward strand.
ATATGCATCTACTCATTTGAGTTTAGGCAGTCATTAGGTCTTTTAAAGTTAAAAAAATTCAAAACTTTGATGAAGGAGTTGGATTAAATCCCCTACATTTTTCACTTTACACACAGGATCAGAGATGTTCGAGAACACCTGATTTATGAGATCTTGAGATTTCAGGTTAACCAACCTTGACATCTGGGTTTTAGACTTAAATATCCACATTTCCCTAGTTTGCCAGATTTGCGTGCTACATTCCATGTTTAGTCTCCAAACTTAAGAATATGATCAGCACTTCACATGCACGACTGAGATCTTCATGAGATGAGTTGGAATTTCACTTAAGGGACTGGGATGAGGGATTCAAGTCTGGACTTGATCTAATGATGCTCGAGGATGGGATACAATCATTGAAGGCTTCATGAAACCTGAGTGTCAACATTTTAGCCAGTATGAGAACTTGGTTGTTGTACTAATCTCATGATATTTACCTAAGTGCCAACTCTTGGTAAAAGCAATGGAGCTAGCCAAAAATAATACAAAGCAATATCGATGTTGAAAGAAAAGCTCTCATTCCACAAAGTTAAATATCAAAAGAGCTTCCACCAAATGCGAGCTCTCACAACCATTTCAAAGTGTCCACTTGGACCACCGCTATTAGGACTAGGAGTCAGGATTGCACCAAAAAAGAGCTCTACATCGTAAATGCTACAAGTCTGGGTGTAGAAAGTACAATAGGTACTAAAAAAAGGCACACCCCTGTGTATTCCCAGGAAAATAAGTGCATACGACTCCAACTTCTTTTGACAGACGCACCGATCAACACCAAAAAGATGCGTTGAGTAATAAGGCACTCCGGAGAATCCTTGTTCCAATGAAAGAGAGAGAAGAAATGAGACAATCCGAAACCCTCCATCAACTGGCCGACCACCTACACTTCGAAATCTGACAACTAAAGAGACGGTGGATTGGACGCAATATTTGATTTATTTCCTAGTGTTGAGGATTGGGTCCTTAGGAGAATTTCTTGGACCAGGATCGTGGGTGACGTTGTGACTCTACTCTCGTGATCACGGTCAACACTTTAATTCAAATCCTTAGTTTATATGTATCAAAGAGAGTGAGTCTCGAAAATTAGAGAAATTGGATGCCTCTTGATTAACCATAGGTTGAGCTTTGAGATTTTGGATCTCTAAAATTGAGAGTTCTTGAACAGATCAGATCCCGTACGCACACACACAAGGAGGTTAATCCATCTCATTTATTTTTGACATGCTCAGGGATGAGCATAGTTTAAGTATAAGCGGTTGATGAAACCCAGTTTCATTGTCATAATTCGTAGTTATTAACCCCTTAGCTTAGACTAAGTGTCAATAAAAACCAGATAAATCCTTGTTTATATCTGAGTCATAGAATAAATTAAAAATACAAAAAAATAACAAAATCAAAATTCATAGTGTTTTTATACCCTTAAAAACACTCAAGAAAATATTTCTCCCTCTGTTTGACCTCGTTTCTATTTTTGATCAACATTAAACTTGTAGATCTCATCGACATCTACAACTATAATGTTTTGAGTTTTTCCAAATTTGACCTTCTTCTCCCTCATATTTCACCTTCTTTGTCTGAATAACCTGATTGGGCCACGTGGCGCTTTCTAGTTGCGCCTTGTGGCCCGCTCACATAACCGTCCCTTTATTTCTGTCGTTCGATCATCTTCTGGAGACTCCATCCACGCCGCCCGCTCCAGCCATATCATCCACCCTCCGATCAAGGTCCAGATCAAATATGGACCGCTCACCTCCACGTTCATCTCAGCTCGCCACGTGTCATGCCCAGCCACCGCTCGATCTTCTCCATCCCAACCGTCATCCTTCTCGTTGATTCTTACCATCCGATCAATGCCTGGACACCATCTCACCCGTTCGCTCCCGCTTTATCCTTCTTGCGACACATGATGCCCCCTGCACCCTTTGATCCGCCTTCCATCGATGTTATCAGAACCGATCATTAGCGCATATCTCATAGCCGTTGGATTGCGAGATCTAACAGCCATGAGACCGTCTCCTACCTCTGGAGCCCCCTTGCGCACGTCACCCACGTCGCTCATGGCCTTTGCCTTTTCCATTTCCTCCGCCTCTTCTGCCATCTTCTCCACTCGCGAAACACCCCATGACCTACACCATTCTACCGTCATCCTCGCGGATACCATGACTCTCCGCGAAACCCTTTCTATAGCTTCAACTCTTCCACGCAACCCATGCCTCCCATCATCAGAACCGCCACTTTCATTCTTCAAATGCGCCATCAACTCTGCAATTCCTCTCAGTCCACCTTTACATGGGGCTCTGCCCAGCCCCTCTCCTCCACCCCATGACAAGGGGAGGACCAATTGAGGCGCGAAGATGACGGTAGCCCCTGGTGATGACCCCCGGCATTGGTAGGCCAGGATCGCGGTGCTCCGCCACCGCCAAGCTGCCCCCAGTTGCTGCGGGGTCCAACGATGACCCGAGGTCCACCTAGGACATCAAGCCCAAGCTCATCGTCCTCCATATCCCAGGTAAGCATTTCGATCCCCATTTTCATTTTCCCTCTAATTTCTAGGATTTTATTAGGTTTCTCCATGCAAGTTTGCCCTCCATTGATCGTTGCTTTTGCTTTATCACACATCTGCCACCTTCGCCGTAAACTCCACTCATCTTCTCGTTCTTCCATCACCTACCACCACTTCGACCCATTTCTTATCCGAGCTTGCCAGAGAAGATGACCAGGCCTCCACTCAGTTCTTCGTTCCGCCAGGCCTTCCATCCCACTCTACCTTACGTTTGCTCGCTTCGGTTATATCCTAACATTGCAGGTACTTAAAATCATCATTAGCCGGAGCCTTCGTCGGAGAATCCTTGGCGAGCTCCATCTTCAGCAATGGCTCGACGTCACTTCCCTCCAGATGTCCCAGATGCTTCGTCGTGCTTCAAGGTCGATATCCAAGCATTCAGGAGCAGCTGGGGGTCTTCTCCGAGCTCGGTAGAAGGTGGTGGAACATGAGAGGCTTCGTCGGAGTTCAAAGATCGCTGCCAGCCGCAGAGGATGAAGATGGTATAGTTATCGTTGGATGGCACCCTCCCAAGGATCATCCAATGGTCTACAGGAGGCCACGTCGACATCTCCACGCGTTACAGTTGGCGTTCGATCGTCATGATCAGACGGGCCAAGAGGAGCCACATCGCCTTCTTCAGGATGCTACAACTGTCGTTTGATCCTTGTGATCACACAGGCCACATGTATCCACATGTCAACCTATAGCCTCAACGCCAACCCTACAGGCTCGGAGCGCCCGAGCCTCCTCTGAGCCTAACGAACCACTCTCCGAAGCTGAGCCAGTAGCCGAAGAAACTCCAAGCCTGCGCATCTACCGAGCTTACCTTCCACATTCTAGTCACGTGCATGCTGGGAAAATTTGTAAGGAGGCCCTCACGATTTCTTCAAATTTCTTACAGGTTAGTTAACACGTGCCACCCACGCTGTCTAGGGTAAATTGCACCTAAACCCTTGCGGGTTTTAATGATTGCAATTATACCCCCACACGTGTGGGTTATTTACAGGGAAGGCCCTGTTTTTATTTCTATTTGCAGTTTCATCCCTCCCAGGGACCTATAGTTATTTTCATGTTTTCTTGCGTTTATGCCCTTGGTTTTATTTGTGAATATCTAGAGCATCCGAGCTTCGTTTTAATTGATTTTGGTCTTGTTTCGAAGCTGGTTTAATTCTCTTTTTAATGGCATAGTTCATTTTCTGTTTTGACACTCTGATTATTGATGTTGTAATTCAAACTAAGTCTCTCTCATCTAATGCTTTACATGCCTTGTATCTCTACATTAATGAAACTAGCTTCATAATTTGTACCTGATTTTACTAGTGTTTAAATGGCTCAAATATTCTGACTCATCAGGGCATATTCGCATTATTGTAACATTGCATAACCTTGCATCATGTTGCGTACTAAAAATCAAATAATAATGTATTTCTCATGTTTCTTAATGCATCATGTCTTTATGTGCATTCATTGACCTGTGTACTTATAATTCAACACTTAATTTATGTAATTAAGAGGCTCGTGTCCCTGAGTTTGACCTTGGTCTTGCCCAAGTAAAATATAAAAATTTGATTGCTTCCTTAGGTGTTAATTGATACATTATTTAAGCAGTCTTTGACAAATCCGATTTTACAAGACTAGAGCGAAGTGGTTAATTCTACATACTTAGAAGGGTAAAATCACAGTTCGTCAGTATGTAAGCTTGATTGTTCTTCAAAGTCAAAGATTTATGTGAGCCTGCAGCGAGATGACTTGGTTACACCGGTCAAGCTTCCTAGGATAGGTATCTACACTGGCTACCATCCATTCTCTTCTCCACCCCGTCCTCCTGAGTTAGTTGCACTTGAACTTAGAAGAGAATACCTTGCTTCTTGTAGAAAGAGTTGCTACATGGAGGAATTACGGTCTCCATGTTGGAGAAGACTATCTCTTTACTGCTTCAGCTGAGAGGAGCTACATAACACTTACACTCTACAAGATAGACTCATAGTCACAAGGGTTTGCGTATGACATAGACTTGCTCTGACCTAGCTTTTGAGGAGACTTGGGCAAAGTTTTGTGGTTCTTAGAGGTTGTTGAGTTTCAAGTCTACTTCCCAACCAGGCTCTGACCAAACCTGAAATCCAAGGGTCTAACTAAGCTCCAAACATTGATTTTATAAAGATAAGTTAAAAAGTTAAAATCAAACCAATTTATTTCCTTTTCTCTTCTTTAGTTTCTATTTATGCGCTTATTATTATAGGTGTTTGCTAGGGAATAGAAAATGCTAGTATATAGGTGTGATGAATCTCCACTTTCACCTTTATTCTTTCATTTTGGTCTTAAATCCCTACTTAATTCATGTATATGGCACTAATTTGTGAAAAATAATGCTCAATAATTGACCAATAAATAACATATAAAATATTGTATTTAATTATAAAATAAAAGAATAAAGTAAAGAAAAGAAAAAGAATGAAGTGTCAAAGACACTGAGTGACCCTAGAACCCGAGACCTAGTCATCATGATGACTTGGTCGATAAGGAATAAAGCAGGGGAGATAGGGCAACCAAATGTACATAAAACACTACGCAGAAACCCTAATTTATTTGACAATAATAGGCTTTTGGACCTATTTTATTTTATTAATTTTACACCTAAAATTAATAAACCCTCAACTTGAAACTTGTATATAAAAATAGAAAGAAAATACAAAATTCATTTCACTCAAAAATAATACGCAATGCACCCGAGACAAACAAAACAAAAAGGCGCAAAGAAAACTTCCTAGACCAATATCTCCTCCATACTTACTCAAATTTGACCAAACCTACCTTTATTATTCATAAAATTAAATTATCTATTTAATGAAGGTGATTTCATTTAATTCGGAGTTAAGATGCAAAAGTTGGCTTTTGGGTCCCTATTGTACTGTATACATCTATATAAGAATGGCTATTTTATTCTTTATATTTTTATCTTCTTTATATTTTTATATATTTGTAAATATTATACAAAAAATATTTCGATAATAAACTAGAATAAAACCATGAAAATTCATTAAAATAAATAAGGTATTATAATTTATAAGTAAACTACCCCTATATGATACATGTACATGATTATTTAAGGAGATAAATAAAATCAGAAAAATAAACTAAAAACATGTAAATGTCTATTTAAAAAAATTATAAATATATATATTATGTATATAAAATAATAAAATATACAGTACAAAATAAAAATAAAATATACTAAATACAAGTGTATTGACCATTTTATATACATGTAAATATTAACATCTAATAAATAGTCATGTAAAATAAATAAAAAAAGAATAAAATACTACATAAAATAACAAATATTTCTTATGTTTGATTTAAAATTAACATAATCAATTATAATTTTATATATATTTAACAATGGAATTTTGCCTCCCTTTTTTCTGGTTGGTCCACATGAACCAATCAGAGCCTGACTTTTGTTGACCTAGCACTCAACTGTACATTCCTCCACCTCTGACCTATGTCAAAGCTCCTGATGCCTGAGTTTCTCCCCATTTTTTGCCCTTCATGCACACCAACTCAGACCTTGAGCCCTTCAATTAATCTCTTCTACATACAACCATCAACCATAAATTGCTCTTTGATAATCCAGATCCCTTGGCAAATCGAGCACCACCCCGTGATCTTCACCTACTCTTATCTTGTGTATAAATAAAATCTAATTTTGCCCTTTTGATTTTTGGATATCCTTCATTGATTTGAACCCTCGAGTCATTGCATAATCACGTTGAGCTTGGTGATAGCTCACTCCACGAGAGATCTACAACGTGCTTGAGGTAACGAGTGGACCGATCCCCATGGACGGAGCACTAGCATTGCCATGCCTTTACTCCTTGGTATAAACCCTAGGTTTGAGCTATTTTACCACATTTCTAGGTAACTTTCTTTATCGCATTTTGTTTCCAGCCTTCATTTTCTGCATTTACTTGTTGTTTATAGTGTAATCTTATGGATTAGTGTATACAGGAGATTTAGAGCTCCGACGACTGTAGCACTAGTTCTTCCCCTCGTTTTGACTCCACGAACACCCTATAATCTTCATTAGCCATCTCTCTATCTTCTCAAACCACCATCCTGCCTGGATCTTCTCGGATCTGGTTCGTCTGTGTTCCTTTCGCCAACGTTTGTCGGAGCACCTCCATTCCACCTCACCAGCTCTCAATCCTCCACCAATAATAGCCCTGACCAATTGCCAGAGCTCCATCTTCTTTTTATAAATGTATTAGGCCCTAAAGGGGCCATCTGAGGCCCAAGTGCTGTTAGGTTTGACTCTTAGGTATCCTGAGCTTCATCGAACCTCCATAACCCCATCGATGGGTCCTAGACACTTCTGAGGGTATCACTGGCTACGGATCCGTTCCAGGAATCTCATGAGCATTTCTGTAGCAAGGAAGAAGGTCAAACGAGGAAAGCTTTAGCGGATCGAAGCTAGGAAGCGGTGGGGTTCTTCCATGTTCTTCCAAGTGGCTTCTCCATTATCCAATCAGAAAGACGCCTCCAGGAGGACCAGCTGATGTCGAATAGAGCCAAGCAACAACCGTTTGATCTCACTTGAGATCTAATCACAAGTGTTCAACAACGAAGTGGTATCACACAATCTCCATCGTTCGATGCGTACAAGTGACCGATCTTGAGTCGTTGGATTGTGTGGAATAATGGGATAATTGCACTTGACACCCCTACCTTTTTTCTTTTATTTTTCAGTTTTGTAAATATTATTTGCAATGTAAATAATCGTATAAATATTGCAAATCGGTCCCCAAGCTTTCCTCTATATTTCAGCTTGGTCCAAGCTAGCTCAATTCACGTGGCAACCCACGTGAAGTGGGTAAATTGGAAGGAAACTCTTCTAGGTTCTTATATTTTTATTTAGTACTAAAATTTGTAAATTAAGTGTAAAATTTGTAGGTATTTTGTATGGATGCACCTGTAATATATCTTTATTGGATAATTGCCCTTGATAGTATTGTAATTATTTATTTGTATTTCTATTTTCTTTAAATAGATCCCTTGGTTTGTAAATTTTGTAAAAAATTGTGGGAGATGTGTAAAATGACGATGATGCGTGCACGAGTTTTTATATACCGTTTTGTTGCATTTTCTAATTATTAAAAATATAATAGGAGATATTTATTCCCTATTTTCTTAAAAAATACAAAAATACAAAACTAACTTTAATAATGCCAAATAATTTACGTAGTCTAGACCGAAAATCACAAAAAGTATTAGAGAAAAACCTTAAAAATTGAAAAACCCTAAAAATATCATAAAAATCACTAAAAATTGTACAAAAAACCAAAATAAAATTATTTTTCTATTTCGTATTTTATTTATATTGTAGAGTACATATTAAAAATAGTTTGGGCACTTTGAAATATTTATATATTTTCAAAACACAAAACAATGCGACATATTTATTATATCTACTTTTTTACAATATTTAATACATTAAAAAGACATAAAATTATCATAACTTATAAGAAAATCATAAAAATCAAGAAAAATTATAAAAATGTAAAATCATTTTAATGTATAACTTTTAAATATATATAGTTATATTTATAAATATAGAACCCTATATAGACTACGTATACTATATATTACTTATATAATTACTACAACTATTATTATTAATTATAAATATCAAAATTATATTTAAAACCTTTAAAAAATTATTAGGATTATTATTTGTATTTTACATATGTGTATATATATATATTATATTTTTCTATTTATTACTATTATTATTACTATATAGATATACACATACATATTATTTCTTTCAAAATAAAAAAACTAAAAATTTGCAAAATTTAAAAAATTAAATATTAAAAACAAAAAATATAAAATATAAAAAAATACATAACATTTTAATATAATTTAAAACTCACAAAAATTAAAAATCCAAGAAGTACAAAAACAGGTGTTGTTTATTTTTAATAGACAATAATTACCGTTATCCCCATTGCCCTCAGTAGTTCAACACTCTACACTTATATACTATACACATATATTTTTTAGAGTTAATAAAGATAAATTTTAACCCATACATTTGCATTGAATTATCATACATTATGGGTTGATTGTTTGTCTGAATTTATTAGTGATGCTGCAAGTACCGCAATAGCGACCGATGCAGTGATGGTTGAATCTGACTTGTCGGGCACCACATGCTCTCCATGACCATGTGTTAGGAACTCCTCTTCGATTGATTCAACACTCTCTAGCCAATATCTTTCTTTAGTTGAGTAACGTGTACTTACATGATGCTCGTTATCCTAAATTTGAGGCATGACTGAGCGAACCTACTCTTATTTGACCTAAAGATCAAGTAATTTGGCCAATAATGGGTCAAGAAATGTGGGAGGATGGATGGGTTCTTTATTCCTCATGGAAGATGGAACTTGGAAAGGATTTTCTTTTTTTCTCATATTTATGGCTCTTTTGCTTTGAGAAACACATACAAATGTCATCTTTGTTGGTAAAACTTTGATATCACCTCACCTCTGATATAATTTGTTAGAGATATGGAACTCATCAGATATTCAATAGATTACCACCACAAAACACGTGAAAAATAAAACATCATGATATATGATGTTGGCCTGTCACCTCTTAATACAATTAGAGAAGAGAAATCATTATGAAGAAGAACAAATATAACTCTCAGTATTGCGTCACTATATTCCTTCTCTTTACCCAAGTATCTATGTTTTGTTGTTTCTTTTATTGAGATTCGATGGTAATTCCCCCACCATCTATATATGGTCCAACTACAATATTTATAGTTCTATTCGTAAATGAACTCTACATGAAATACAGTTCAAGTCTTATTGGGAATACGAGTCGAATCCCTACTATTCCAATTATAATGGCTCTTAATTAATCCTAACAATATACATGTTTACCGACTGGAGTGAGGCCTAACGTCCGATTTAGGAGGGTCTACAGTGTCCAACAAGTTAGATCCGACAATCGTTGTGTTGATCGCTCTCACGACACTCGGTGCTCAAATCAATCAATTAGACAAACAATCAACCCATGATATAAATAGATCAATAAAGAAAATGCAGAGTGAAATTTATTATACCCTACAAACGATGTATTATGACAAGTACTAGGGGTCGAGCCATTGAGAGCAAATGTGGATAGGTATATTATTATCAATCAATAAAAATTAATAGTAATTATTTTTTCATTTTTTCTATTTTTTAATTTTATAAGGAATTTTAGGTATATTTAGATTTTATGATTTTTTAAATTCTTTTATATTATATTTTTAATATATATAGTTTTTTATTTTTTTTAATTTTGCAAATTTTTAGTTTCTTTTTTAAGGTATAATATATATATCCATACGGAGATAACAATAATATAGATATTATAAATAATATATATGGGTATATAATAATAAATTTATTAATAAATTAGGAAAATATATATCGGAAAAATCCTTTTTATTTTTTAAGTGTTTTTAAATTTATATTATATTTGTAAGTAATAATAATAAGTATATAAGTAATATAAGATATATATAGAAAGTTTTATAATATTAAATATAACTATGTATAGTCTAATTTACAAAATAAAATGTTTTTTATTTTGGTTATTCTTCTCTATTTTTGTGATTTTCGTATAATTTTTACTAATTTTATGTATTTTTAGAGTATAAAAAATATAAAAACATGTGGTTATATAAATAAACCAAATTATTATGGGTATTAAAAAAAGATAAATAATCTAAAAATTCCCAAATCATTAATATATGCTATATGATATAAATAAAGATAAGAGCCAGAAACTTATTTTTCAGAAAATTATATATTTTTATTGATTTTTATAAGTTTTTCGTGGTTTTATAATTTTTATTGCTTTCTTTTTATATTATTTTATGATATTTGGTCTGGAGTTATAATATATACTGATATATATTATATTTTTTTGGAATTTTTAAAGAAGGTTTTATGTTTTTTATATTTTTATAGGTAAATAGGGGATAAATAGCTCCTATTCTATTTTTTTATAAATGAAAAAATACAATAAAATGCTATCTAAAAATTATGGGTATGCATTTGCATGATTTAACACATTTACTATAATTAACCACACTTTTAGAGCACATGAGCTCATTAAGAAAAATATAATACATAAATAAAAATATACATACTAGCATGGTTACTTTTACAATAAAAAACTACAAGGCTATCCATGAAAATATACCCAAAATATTACACGTATTTTATAAATTTAAGTGTTAAAACTAAATATTAGACACCAATAGGGCTCAAGTGCAAAATACAAGGTCCCTCAAGTGGCACAGAACTTTTTGTAATTTACAATAAGTTTGAGGAGTCTTTTGGAATTTTTACAAAAGTTTTTATACTACTTAATATATTTACAATACTAAAACAAAAAAATACAAAAGAGTAGGGGTACAATATGTAATTACCCCATAGAGGCGCTTCATTGGATGGCTCCCTTTGCACCACATAGCTCGCTTGACCAGATTCAATGGGCAGGCAGGTGTATAGATTTGATTTAATTCCACGGTCCAGATTATATCTGGGACGAGTGCTCCATTCGATGACGAGGAAGGATTCAAGAAGAACACCAAGAACATGCCAGGATGCCCTCTTGAATAGCTGATATCTTTGATCTCTGAACTCCTCCGTCTCCTCTGACAAGCTCCTTAGATTCTTGGGACTTGGTAATGTCAACAAGAAGGCTCAAATGGGTCCGAGCCCATCGATAGCGGCCTGGAGATCGAAGTAACCTGGAGGTGCTACTGGGCTTTGAAGTCTCACTCTAAGTGGCTGTTCGAGTGTCTTATCTGCACAAAAAGGTAGAGGAGAATTAGAGGGATGCTCTCCTCCCTCTGTTGAAGCTTGAAGCAAGGTGGAGTATATGGTCAGTTGAGCTCCGATGGAAGGCAGTGAAAGGAGCTCTAATGTCCCCAATCTATGTAGGATTGAGGGTGATATGATGGGAAAAACATGGATAAAATGAAGAGGAATGAAGATGAGGTGAAGAAGCGGGTCAGGGATAGTCAAAGCACAATGAATTCAAGATGGAGTTGAAACTCCAGCATATCTAAATACTAAAATTAAGCTAAACAAATGGATATCGAACGCGACTATTGTTAAATCTATGCTACGAATAAAAAATGCGACTAAATTAACTACTCTTAACAGCTCTTACCTGGGGGTTCTAGGGAGCAGAGGAAGCTCTAATGGAGGAGCTCCGACTAAGCTCAGATCTCCTCCTATTTCCTTTTCCACGTCGGCAAGGCCAAGGATTAGCTTTTTGTCACCTGGCAATTGATTTGGGAATCCTATTGGGGTTACGACTAGGCTAGAGGGGATTAAAACAAAAGAGGCATGGAGGGTTTATTTATAAACAAGCGATGGGGGGATCTTCGAGGAGCGATGGTTTGCTGGAGATGGAGGGTTGGTGAGGTCTAGATGTCCGGCGTGGGCTAAGGGAGATGGAAGGTCTGAATGGTGGATGTTGCGAGGGAGAATGCGACATTGAGGAGTGGAGGAAATTTTGAGAAAGTCAAAAAGACTTCTGACAAAGGAGGCGGAGGGGAAGGGGTCTAAGCCCCCTGGTTGGTCCACATTGACCAACCTGAAAATAGGGATCCAAAAATACCTTATTAATTCAATATAAAATAACAAATGAATTTATTAGTTTCTGGTCAAAATATACCTGACGTCTTCTTCCTATCCCTTTCTGCTTTCATATGCTTTAGCCCTCTTCTTAGTCGCGCGGTCGCCTTAAATAGATAGATGTGAAAAAGCTCCGCTTTTTTTCCTCCTTCGTCATAGGCTCGACTTTCATTCTACCTTTGACTAGTGCCCTGACCAACTAGATAGCATGGGATTATTAGATGAAAGACAATCCGCTTTGATATTACTAGTTGGCAATGCGCATTAATAAAAGAGGGCAATGTTGTCAGACCCTGAGGATGCCTACTTCCTCATGTCCTTGCCTTGCGAGGCCTACCTCCCCGTACCGCTCTGGACTGGGGCTCGCACCTCAAAGAGACCTTGCCCAGAGGGCCCTACTTGAGAATTCTAAGTCCTATCCTAATAGTCTGGCAGAAGCAGAAAAGAAGTCAACAGAGAGCTTTTTTAAGTAACCAAAGAGGAATTGATTAAGTAACCAAGTAGTCGTTTCAGCCTTAAAGCTCTTTTTCCTCATTCCGGGAGCCTCTTCAGAGTGGCTTAATTTTTACATGTATATACATTGGTATTTATACCTGTATTTAGGTATTTTTATTTTTATTTTATATTTTGTTATTATATTCAGATATTTTATATATTTAACTTATTTAATTACACATTTACATATTTTTATTATATTTTCTGATTTTAAATATTTACTTAAATAAATATGTACATGTATTATATAGGTAAAGTTTACCTATATGTTTCTTATTTTATTTATTTTAATTTTTTCATGGTTTTATTCTATTCTCATTATTTTAATGTATTTTGAATAATTTACATGCATATAAAAATATAAGGAAGCCAAAACTATAAAGAATAAATATAATGAATATTATATACATGTATATAGTACACTAGGGACCCAAAAGGCAACTTTTACATCTCAACTCCAAATTAAATGAAACCACCTTCGTTAAATAGATAATTAACTTTTATGAACAATAAAAATGAGTTTGGTCAGTTTTGAGTCAGTGGAGGATGTACAAGTCTGTGAAGTTTTGTTTGCGGGTTTTTGTTCTGAGTATCCCTGATGCACTGTGTATTATTTTTCATTGAAATAAATTTTGTATTTTTCTTTGTATTTTTTCATACAACTTTCTTGTTGAGTGTTTTTATTATTTAAGGTGTAAAAATAGGAAAATAAAATAGGCACCAAAATGTGTTTATTGATGAAAAAAATTAGGGTTTTTGAGTGTTCTCTGTACAATTGGTCTGCCTTATCTCCCCCTACATTGTTCCTTATCGACCAAGTCATCATGATGACTGGGTCTCGAGGTCTAGGGTCATTCAATGTCTTTGACATTTCATTTCTTTTTATTTTGTTTCATTTATTTTTTATTTGGAATTAAATACAAATTTGTATACAAATATTGATTATCAATTATTGAGTGTTATTTCTCACAAATTAATGTTATATGCATGCATTTAACTAGTCAATTAAGGCTAAAATGAAAGAATAAAGGTGATGAAATGGAGATTCATCACTTGCCTTTACTAGTCATAAGAAAACACTTATGCTAATGAGTGCAGAAAAAAATAAAGAAAAGAAAAAGAAAGGACTTGGAATAATGTTTGACTTTTAAACTTGTCTTTATGAAATCAATGTGTGGAGCTCGGTTAAGAACATTGGATTTTAGGTTTGTTCGGAACTACATTCAAGTTACGAAGTGTGAGACAACAACCCATAGGTTCCATGCTCTTATCATTTAGTTCAATTCACATCTTGGTCAGAACCATCCTTTCAGTCGCATACTCTCGCAACCTTGAAATGATAAGTACTATGTGAGTGAATTGGGTTAGCTCTTCTAAGACAAATCATTGAACTATGAAGTGGTTTTCTTGTTGAGACAGAAGTCTGAGCTGGTCTGATATTCCACACAAGATAAGAACACAGTCTTTTTGGCGACCGTTGAAATGGCCCAAAAATAATCTCGGGAGCAATCTTGTGGCCCAGACAAGGCGTGACCAACAATCGATGTGTTGAAAACTCCCAAGGATATCCGACTAAATTTAACAAACCCACGATATAAAAGTTGATCAATGAAATCAATGTGTGTGGATCAAAATTTATTATAACCCTATAATAAATGTGTATAGTGAACAAGCAGGTAGGGTGTTGAACACAAAGAACAAGTCGGTGTAGCAGGTATATTATTTATAAATAAACATTAAATAAATAATATAGTATATTTGTAAAATATACATTCACTTAATTAATTATGTTTTTTGGATTTTTAATTAAATATATTATTATATATATTACCTTTTATCATTATATATATTAATTTTATAGTTTTATAATTTTTATTTTGCTTTTATATTTTTCTGATATTTAATTCCCTCTTTTCTTTTGAATTATATAATAAAAGTATAAAAGAGTATATATGAATAATACGAAGACTATATAATACAACATATATAATAAATGCATGCAAATCAGAAAAATACCAAAAGAAACACACTTTTTATTTTTTTAAAGGGATTTAAAATATTTATAAGATATTTATAATAAATATTATTAATTATATATCACCATATACAGGTATATAATACAATATAGATATATAATCAAAATTTACGAAATAAAATGTTTTTGTGTTTTTTATATTTTTATGCTAATTTTTTTATTTTATGGGTATTTTTGCTAATTTTTAAGTATTTTTGAAGTCCAAAATATTCAAAATGAAAGACCTAATAAATAGGTCAAATTGTTTTGAGATGTAAAAATGGATCAGAATATCTCAAAACTAATTCTAATAGATAATAATATGTATAAAGAAAATATAGAATAAAAACTATTATTTTTGGAAATTTTGAAAAAAAATTATAATTTTTGTAGGGTTAGCAATGGTTTTCTAATTTTGGGGGTTTCTTTTGAGATTTTTTGTGATTTTTGGTCTGAAGTTATAAAATAGAATAATAAACACTTGGTATTTTTTTTAGATTTTTAGTTATGGTTTTATTTTTTTTGGAATTTTCTAAGGTAATCAGGGACTAAACACCTCTTTTTATATTTTAATAAATATAAAATACATATGAATGCAAAATAAATTACATGGAATGAACAAGCATATCATCAAGTATATAATATTATTTTTTTCAAGATTTTTTAAGCATGTGAGGTATTTATGGAAAATAGAAAACATGCACAAAAATAAGTAAGCTGGTAGGGGCATTTTTGTAATTAAAAATAAATGTGTGAGGGCATGTTCACAAACACCATAAGTTTTACACTAAATGTACGTTTTTATACATTATTTTGAAATACAAAGAGTCGTATGGGTACAAGTGCAAAATACCTAGCTCACGTGGGTGGGTCACGTCGGCTGAGCTAGCGTTGGATCTACTTATTATTAGCAATGAATACATGGGATTTCTTGCAATTTTCCACAACTTTTTGAACATGATAAAATATTTACAATACTATTTGCAAAATATGAAAGGCGGAGGGGGTATGTGATATTTACCCCACTTAAGTGTCATTCATCGTGGACTCTCATGCAGACATGTGGCAGATCTGATGCTCATGGGCTCGTACCACTTCAAATATATTGGACGGACCAGATTAGATATGGGTCGTGTTCTTGATCCAATGGCTCCAGATGGTGTTGGATAAACATCCCAAGAATAAGGCTTGGGCATACTTCGATCGAATTTTCCCGGCATCTCCGACATCTTCTTTGAGATCCGACCATGGCTACAAGTTCTTAGTGTGCCTCCACATGTGCTGGTCTACTCAGTTGAGTATGAGGTAGCTCACATGATGATCTGGGGTGCCTCATGTTCAAAGGTGTCCTGGAGGTACTCCAAGAGCTTTGGTCAGGTCTGGAAGGGTTGCCGAGATCTGGACCTGCACAAAAAGGGTTACCCAGTTCGAGAAAAACTACCTTGACTAATTATCTGAAACTACGAGCAAGGGGATGGAAAGATGGCGATAGAGATCCTACGTTCTAAAGGAAGAGGAGCTCGATTCGTCGGGTCAGAGTGAGATCCGAGTTGGAACGATGGGTCTTTTGTATAGAAAACGAGGGTGAATGAAATGGTGAGTAGATGGGATTGGGTCACGATCGGCAACAAGGTAATTTGGCATGGAGCTCGAGCTTTAGGTCAAATTCTAGGGTGGCTAAGTAATCCTAATCCTATTGATTAACTGTGAAATTAAATGAAGAAATAGAAACATAGAGACTAATTATTACCTAGGATGTGAACAAGAATGACCTCAATCCGGCTGGTGGCCGAAGAGGCTAGACCTGCCAAAGATCTCCGATAGTGGTTGTGGAACCACCTCCTACTCCCCCCTCCTCACTGTAAATCAGTGGAGAAAGTCTCCTGTCACCAGACTCTCACCTTCAAGAACAATATGAGGGACTGATGTTAAGCAGGAAGGGATTAAAAATCAAAATGCCAGATCTGAAGTTGGATTTATACACAGCTAATGAGGATATGAAGATCATGGGATTCCTGGGGATGGAGTGATCATATGGAAGATTAGAAGGATGGGTGAGTTGATGGTTTGTGTAGAGTACAAAAGAGGTGAGGGGCTTGAGGCTCCTCGAGCCTTGGTTTATTACCAAAAAATTAGATAAGAAGGGGGACAAGCCATGTCTTACACAAGCGAAGGAGAGGTCTGAGGATTCAATCTGGGGTCAACGGCTTGAGAGTTCCCATTGGTCCATCTGGACAACTAGTAAAATAGAAAATGAATTAATTAAATAAATTAAAATGTAAAAAATGTCATTATTTTATGTAGTGTTTTATTATGATTTTTATTTATTTTTGGTTATTTTATTAGTAGGTAATAATTACATGTAAAATATAGGTATAAATGCATGTATTTTGATAATAATTTTATTTTTATTTTGTATTATACATTTTGTTATTTTGTATAAGTATTTTATATACTTTTTATTTATTTTAATACAAATTAATGTATTTTTATTGTATTTTTCTTTGGTTAGATGTACACTTTATTAATTATATATATACATTATAGGTATATACATGTATATTTTACCTATGTGTGTAAATGTATTATTTATTTTGATTTTATTTTGATGGTTTTAGTTTATTGTAATTATCTAAATATGTTTCAAACAATATTTACAATTTTATAAAAAAAGAATTTAGAAAATAGGAAGAATAAATATATTGAGTAAAAATGCATGTATATTGCACAATAGGGGCCCAAAACCTAAATTTTGCATCTTAACTCCAAAATAAATGAAACCACCTTTACAAAATAACTTATTTAAAGTTATATACAATTAAAGGTGATTTTGGTCCATTTTTATAATGTATAGAGAAGATACAGGTCTGTGAGGTTTTTATTTTATCCTTTTACTTTGTGTGTCCCGAGCATAATGTGCATTATTTTTCAATGAACTCAATTTTATATTTTTACTACAATATTCATGTACAAAGTTTATTTATTTGAGGTATAAATAATAAATAATAAAATAGTTCCCAAAAAGTATTTATAGATGATTTAAAAATTAGGGTTTAGTGTATATTTTGTACAATTCATCTGCACTATCTCCCCTACTTTATTCCTTGTCGACCAAGTCATCATAATGACTGGGTCTCAGGGTGTAAGGTCACTCAACACCTATGGTGTTTCATTTCCTTTTCTTTTCTTCTGTTATTTATTGATTTTAGAAATAAATACATTACAAATAGAGTATTTTATACAATATTATGTACAATTTACATAGTGTTTATTTTGGTAAATTAATGATATATGCATGCATTTAGCTAGGGATTTAAGGTCAAAATGAAAGAATAAAGGTGATGAAATGGAGATTCATCAACCGTACACAACCCCTGAATTCCAACAACAATAAACCCACACAGATGAATAAAGCAATCAAAGTGATGCGAGTCAAAATTTATTACAACTCTACAACAGATGTACAGTGATGAGTAGTAGAGTATCAAACACAAGGAGCAAAAGGGAGGGGAGAAAAAAATGGATAGCCTACTTAGGTGTTTTTGCGTGTTTTAGGTTTTTTGAGATTTTGTGGGTTTTTGATATATTTATTTTTTTATGGATTTTTTATATTTTATATTTTTATGTTTAAAATTTTCAATTTTTATTTTTAATTTTTAATTTTCCTGATTTTTACTTTCTTTTTCCTTTCAATATGTGATAAGCATATAAGAAATTCTATATAGAATAATATGTAGAATATGAATAGAATATATGACATATATCATAAATATATAAAAATTTAGAAAAGACAAATAGGAGTAGTCCTTTTTATTTTTTAAAAGGTTTTAAATATTTATAGTTATATATAAATATTAATAATAATTTTAGGTAAAATATACAATAATATTAGCTATATATAGGGTTTTATATTATAAATATAGATAAAATTACTCAAATTTTTCAAATAAATGTTTTTGTCTATTTTTATATTTTTCTCTATTTTGTGAATTTTTATGTCATTTTTTAAAATTTTTATGTATTTTTAATCGATTTCAAAAGTCAAAATAGGTAACAAAATAGTAACCTGAATGTTTTAGGGTTTTAAAAATAGATAAATATGTCAAAATTCCCCAAAACTAATTTTTATATATGTTATATAGTATAAGGAAAAATATACAACAAAAAACTTTTTTTTTGGATTTTGTAGTTTTTTGCTAATTTTCTCGGGTTAGGAGGATTTCTAATTTATGATTTTTCTTTTGTTTTTTAATTTTTGGTATAGAGTTATAATATACAATAATAAAGATACTCCAATTTTTTGGAATTTTTAAATGTGATTTTATAATTTTTTTGTGATTTTATAACTAAAAAAGGAATAAATAACTCGAAAATGATTTTTAATAAATAGAAAAATGCATGAAAATGATGATAAAAATATGGTGATCAGCAGAATATTATCACACATTCACACAAATCTTTCCGTAAATTTTGAAGAAATGGAGCTATTTAAACAAAATAGAGATACATAATTAAAATAAAATAACATGGAAGGGGTATATTTGTAATAAAAATAAAGTTTAAGGTCCCAAAAAATATTATACTAATATTTGAATTTTCAGTATTAAAATGAAATAAAAGAAACTACAAGGGTTTTCTTGCAAAATACCCGCGTATGTGGGCCACCACGTAAGATGACGTGGTGCAGACCAAAATGTAATTATCAGAAAGTTCAGGGTCTATAGTGCAATTAATAAAAGTATTTTACTATGCAAATGAATGATTTAAATATTAAATACTATATACAAGAAATGGGAGGTTGAATATGCAAACTACCCCCTACCGGCATGCTATCGGACGGTTGGGTGTGCTCCATGTCAGCTCCACTTAATCGATCAATGGTAGGGGTGAGGCTTCGTTTCACCTGATTTGGACAACCCAGATTAGATCTGGGCTGCTCTTCTTGATCCAACGGTTCTTGAGTTATTATGAAGAACACCCCAAAGAACACATCATGGGCAAGCTTGGATCTGTGCTTTCTCTATCGTCCGGCATCTAATCCCTCGCTGACGGTCTCCCTAGATTCTTGGAGTCACTTCACTTTATTAGATGGTCTGAAACGAGTCCATGCCCATCGATAGGGGCCTGGAGGTTTGAAGTGTTTGGATCTCTAACTGGAGCTCTGAATCATCTCCAAGTGTCTCGTTGAAGTCCAAAACCTGCACCAAAAGGGTCATTGGCTCGAAACGAAGAGCCTCAACCAATAGTTGTTGCTTGGAAGTACGTGGATGAAGGGGGCGACGAAGCTCCAGTGATTGGAGGTGGAGGGAGCTCAGATTCGCCTCGATTTTTGCAAATCAAGGGGGAAACATGGGGGTTTTACGGAGAATGTGAAGTGGAATGAAAGGGAAGTGGGTGCGGGTTGAAATGAGGGTTGGATTATAGTGATTTTAACCTGGCGCTCAAGCTCGAGGTGAACGATGAAATTGGAAATTACTGAACCTCAAAGCCAGAAAGATGAATTTAAGGATTAACATATGCTATTGGAAAGAAATCATGTTGCACTAATATAAAACCATATCTCATACCTACGAAATATGGAATAGATGAACCACCTCCTGAAGTAGCTTTGAGAGGAGGTGGACCTCTTCTCCAACCACCTTTCTCCTTGTCGAGACCTGGAGGTGCTTCCCGTTGTCACCATGATGTTCACACACAATAGGGATAAGGGTCAAAGAAGTATCAAGAATAAAATGGAGGCAGAGAAGGTTTATTTATAGACAGAGCGAGGAGGGGTATTGCGAAGCGAATCTTGGCCGATTCGATAATGATCGATGGGTTTTGATGATCTGACGTGAATTAGGGAGATCCCATCAGTGAAATTTGTTCAAGGCTCAAGGCATTTAGATCATCAGATCGTGCAAGGAAATGGGGAGAAGAGGGAGGCTTGAGGCTCTCTTATAGGTCAAAGGCGCCAAAGGGGAAGTTGACCCCATGTCATTGAATAACGAGCTCCCATTGATCCAATTGGACCTTTAAAAGACAAAATAATATAGAAAAGAATAAATAAATAAATAGAAATAAAATAATAAATGAATAATTACATAAAAGTTAAAACTTGAAAAATGTTTATTATTTTATTTATTTTTACGAGTTGATTGATTATGTATTAACATTTACATTTATAATTATAGATATTTTTACCTATACATAAGGTATTTTACTGTCAATTTGTATTTGATATTTTATTATTTTATGTACATGATTTATATAATTAGAACTTATTTAAATACATATTTGGATATTTTATTGTATTTTTATGATATTATTTATTATCTTAAAGAATTAAGTATATAACTTATATATATACATATAAGTATAGCTCATCTAGATATTGCACTATGTTATTTTTTGTTGAATCTTTAATGATTTTATTTTAGTTTTAGAATTTAAATATTTTTTGTATAATATTTACAAATATCTAAAAATATAAGAATATGAAAAAATAAAGAATAAAAATAAATTGCATATTATATACAAGTATATTGCATAATGAGGGCCCAAAAGCCAACTTTGGCATCTTAACTCCAAATTAAATGAAACTAACTTCATTAAATAGGTAATTTTATTTTATGAACAATAAAGATGAGTTTGATGAATTTTGGACATGTATGGAGAAGATACAGGCCTGGAAAGTTTTCTTTGCAGCCTTTTATTCTGTATGTCCCAAGCACACCGTGCACTATTTTTTGAATGAAATCAGTTTTGTATTTTTCTTTATATTTTTATGTACACTTTCATGTTCAAAGTTTATTGATTTGGGTATATAAAAATAAGAAAATAAAATGGGTCAAGGCTTATTATTGTCAAATCAAATTAGGGTTTTCAAGTGTTTTATGTACAACTTTTCTGCCCTATCTCCCCCCTACTTTTTTCCTAGTCGATTAAGTCATCATGATGACTGAGTCTTAGGGTCTAGGGTTGCTCAGTATCTTTAACACTTCATTCTTTTTCTTTTCTTTCCTTTATTATTTAATTTTGTAATTAAATTCAATATTTTATACGTTGTTTATTTCTTATATTTTGTGTTTTATTTTCCCAAATTAATGTTATGCACTTGTATTTGGATAGGTATTTAAGGCCAAAATGAAAGAAAAAAAGGTTAAGAAATGGAGATTAATCACCCCCCTATACTTGCCTTTACTATTCCCTAACAAACACTTATGTAGTAAGTGCATAAAAACTAAAAAAAGAAGAAAAAAGAAATAAATTGGATTGGTTTTAACTCTTATGCTTATCTTCATAAAATCAAAGTTTGGAGCTTAGTCAGACCTTTGGAATTTATGTTTTGTTGGAACCTTATTGGGAAGCGAACTTGAAACTCAACAACATATAAGAACCCCAAAACTCTGCCCAAGTCTCCTTAGAAGCTAGATCAGAACAAGTCTATGTTAGACACAGTCCCTTATGACTCTGAGTCCATCTTGTACAGTGTTAGTGATATGTATCTCCTCTTGACTAAAGTGGTAAAGAGGCAGCCTTCTCCAACATGGTGACTTGAATTCTGCAATCCTGCAACTCTTTCCTCGAGAAGTAGGGTATTCCCTTCTAAGTTCAAGTGCAACCGACTCAAGAAGAGGAGGTGGAGAAGAGAATGGATGGTAGACAGTATAGCTACCTATCTTAAGATGCTTGACCGGTGTAGCCAAGTCATCCCATTGTAGGCTCACATGAATCTTTGACTTCGAAGCACAAGCTTTCTTATTGAATATATACATACTCCAACGAGAATTGAATTTTCTTGAACTTTGCCTGTCTATTCTTTTTTGAGTTTTTGATTTTGTAATTTCTTGAATATTATTTACAACAACATTTACATAAGGACTTTTGCCTCTTGAGCCTATAGACTAGCCCTCTTTTTGAAGCATTATTGCAACCTACAACCTTTTGTCCTTGGACCTCATGGCTACTAGATAAGGTTGGGGCATAATGTCCATAGATTTGTGACTTTGTATGTTTCCATTCTCTTGTGTCTCATGCCGGAAAATCCAGCCTCTACCACTTCAACTGAGTTGAGCAAAGTGTAAGGTGCATGTGTGCAAATTAGGTCATTGTATATAAGAGTTATGTGTGTGTATCGAAACATTCTACTTAGGCAGTCAAGATGACATTTGAACCTAGACTTGTGGTCTCAAAGAATTAAGTCTAGCATACCTAAAGCGCCATAATTCCATTTCTTCTAAGGTTCCTGTGATTAAGTGGATTAAGGTCCAACCAAGTTCCAATCTTCAGGTTTTTAGTAAACTAGTTCAATTTTCATTCTCAATCCGAAAAATGCAAATGCAATGTTATGCAAAGAAAATGTTTTTGTGAATCAATTTTCTGATTTTGAACCTTTTTTGGGATTTTTAGAAAATAGTTTTCCAATTTTTTATGCAATTTTTAAAACATTTTGCAAAATTTTATGGGTTTTGAAAATTTTGAAATTTTTAGGTATTTTCAATAAAAGTTAGTGAAAGAAGTACGTGCAGATATTTAGACGGGATTGCATCTATATTTACGAGGAATTAGGTGAAGAATTTACACCGGAAATTTATAAAAGTGATGTTAGTTGTTTTTATAGGGTTTTATAAACAGGGTTTGTAAGAAATTATGTATAGGGTTCTCAAAATAATTTGAAAATATTTCATCAAACATTTTAAAAATTTTGTTTTGAAAGTAATTTTTTACAAACACTTTTTGCAAACATTTTCAAATTCTGAAAATCATTTTCCAAATATTTTTCAAACAACATAGATAAATTTTCAAGATATTTCTACAACTATTTTCCAACTCATTTGCAAACTAAATTTCCAAAAATTTTATTCAAATAAATGAAAAAATGGGCAAATATTTGAAAAATAATTTTATAAAGGTCTGATAACGTATTTCACAAATGTTTTCCAAACAGTTTTCCTAAAGTTTTTTCAAAGAATTTTCCAACCATTTTTCAAATAATTTTGCAAGATATTTTTAAATCGATTTATGAATAAAGAATTCTACAAGATTGCATATTTAATTTAGTTATAATATTCAAAAATACAAAAGTACGAGTTATGTTTAAAGTATATGCAAAGTATATACGACCACCCTATACTTATCTTGAGCTTTGTCCTCAGAGCGATCAAAGAGAGAAAGGAAGATATAACTCATTCTTAGTATAAGAACTTCTATAATAAAATGACTAATAAATGAAAGAGTGAGAAGTCGACTGTCCCTCCATATGCTTAGGATAGTTTAATCCTAAGTATAACTGACTGTACACTAAATGAGGATGATCGAGGATGAGAATGCTCAAACAATCAGCTTGACATGTCTCCCCCCTATACTTAGGGTAAAATATCCCTAAGTATAGACAAGTGTGGAGAGAGGTGAGAGAATAGATGAAGAGCAACTCGAACACACTCATCCCCCCCAATACTTTGATTAAATATATCCTAAGTATAACATAAATGAATGGGATTAAAGAAGTAACAGAAGAAGAAATGAAAAGAAGAAAAGAAGAAAACAAAAGGCAATTTTGATGCTTATGTGTCTGAATTGTCTGTCTCTGGAAGCTCATATGGAAATGCCACATGTATCGAATCAATCACAAAAATGAACGTATCATGATCAACATATGGTTTTAGCAACTGTCCTTTCATGACAAAAGGTTGTGCATCAGCTGGCAATCCAGATATGACGATGCTGCAATTATCACGTACATTCTTGACAATAAAAGGTCTTGATCAATTGCTTTTTAACTTTCCTAGAAACAATTTCAGCTTCATATCAAACATCCACACTTTTTGATTTGGCTCAAAACTCTTTCACTTGATATTTTTGTTGTGCCACCTCTTGACTTTTTTTTTATACATGAGGTTGTTATCATAGACAGAGTCTCTGAATTCTAACAAGAGATTTAGGTCAAGCTTATTGTTCTTTCCTACATTCTCCTAGTCCAAGTTGCATATACTGACTTCCCACAAAGATTTATAGATGAGTTCGACGGGAAAATGACATGGCTTGCCGTATACAAGCTGATATGGAGACATTCCCAAAGGAGACTTATACGTTGTGCGATACACCCAAAGAACTGAGTTAAGAAACTGGGATCGATTCTTTCTGTCGAGACATACAAGTTTCTACAAAATATAATCGATCTCCCTGTTAGAACATTCAGCCAAGCAGTTAAACTGTAGGTGGTAAGGAGATGTGACACGGTATTCGATGTCACACTCCTTAGTAAGCTTCTTCACTTCTTTGTTGATAAAGTGGCTACCTCCACATGATATGAGGATCTTTGTGATCCCGAACTGTGCAATGATGTTATATTTAAGGAATCCACACATGGTGTGACTATCTGCAGATTGGGCATGGATAGCCTCCACCCATCGACTAACATAATCAACAACGAGCAAGATGTACTCGTATCCCCGACTATTAGGAAACATGCCCATAAAATTGATTCCTCATGCATCGAAGACGTCTGATATCTGAATGTATTTGAGAGGCTCTCTGTCTCGTACACTGATAGTTTTTCCCATCTTCTGACAGTCAGTACAACCTTTAACATATTCAATAGCATCCTTTAAAAGGGTTGACCACTAAATGCCCCCATTGAAGCACCTTTGATGATGTACGCTTTCCAGAATGGTGCCCTCCAGATTCTAATTTTCGACAATGGTTCATGACACTTGTGAACTCCTCCTCAAGAATACATCTTTGCCAGATACAATCATCACCTTCATAGAACAAGTAAGGATCCTCACACTGATAGAAATGTATCTCAGACATGAACTTGTCCACTTTCAATTTTCGTTAATCTTGTGAAACTTCCTTGGAGACAAGGTAGTTGACAATACTAATGTATTAGGGGAAAGAGGTGACGTCCATGATTGCTTCATCTGGGGAAGTTTCAGTAATGGTCATAATTTCCTATTTAGGAGCTTCTATCTCGATTCTGGAAAGATGATCTGCCACAACATTCTTGACTCTAGGTTTGTCATGTATCTCTAAATCAAACTCCTGGGAGTAGAAGGATCCATCACAATATTCTTGATTTCACATCCTTCTTGCTTTGCAAGTATCTTATAGAAGAGTGGTCAATATACACAAAGACTTTAGATCCGAGCAAGTGTGACATGAATTTCTCCAGCACAAACACTACAACTAGCAGCTCTTTCTCGGTGATTGTGTTGTTCTTTTAGGCGTCATGCTAGAGTAATGAATCGTAAATGGTAGTCCATCTCATCATTGTCCAAGTACGGCCCCAATAGCATAATTTGAAGCGTCTGTCATGATCTCAAATGGTAGAGACCAATCCGGTGCTTGTAGGATAGGAGCTTGGGTTATAATTTCTTTCAACTGATTAAAGGCTTGGAGCACTATGTCATCGATAATGAATTTCATGTCCTTGCCTAGAAACTCTGTCAAAGGTCATGCAATCTTGCTAAAATCTTTGATGAATCTTCTGGAAAAGCCTGTGTGCCCTAGAAATGACCTGCCTTCCTTCAGAGATGTAGGTGGCTCATGCTTTGAAATGACCTCCAACTTGGCTAGATCGACCTCCATGCCTCGCTTGGAGACGATGTGGACCATCACTATTCCATCAGTAACCATGAAGTGGCTCTTCTCCCATGAGAGCATAAGATTTACCTCACAACAATGTTGAAGAACTCGGTCTAAATAGTTCAAGCATTGATCAAAGCTATCTACGTAGACCAAGAAGTCGTCCACGAACACCTCGAGAAAACTGCCCACCATGTTTGAAAACACTGCTAGCATAATCTCTAAAGTAGTGATGGCATTACACAACCAACAACATCTGTCTGAATGCGTAGTCCCAAATGGACATGTGAATGTGGTCTTCTCTTGTTCTGGTGCTATTGCAACTTGATTGCATCCCAAGTAGCCATCCAAGAAACAGGAATACTCCTTTGCAGACAGTCTTTCAACTATTTGATTGATGAAAGGATGTGGAAAATGATCCTTCTTGCTAGAAAGATTCAAGCGTATGTAGTCTACACAGACACGCCATGATGTTGGTAGTCGAGTCGGAATCTCCTCTCCTTTCTCGTTCATCATGATTGTGATTCCCAATTTCTTAGAAACCACGTGTAACAGACTCACCCATTTAGAATCCGAGATGGGATATATGAAACTCGCATTGCTCCACTTGGTAATCTCATTCATTACAACCGTCCGAAGGTTAGGGTTTAGACGACATTGAAACTCATGGGAGGGTTTGTTGTTCTCTTCCAAGTAGGTGTAGTGCGATCACAATGAGGGGTTAATCCCATGGAGATCTAATATTTTCCAGCATATCGCTTTGCAGTTTCGTTCAAGAACCTTAGGCAGACAAGATTCTTGGTCCTTCATCAACGGTGCATTGATGATGACCAGAATATGTTAGGCATTCCCGCAAGAAAGGCATACATCAATGTTAACGACAATTGCTTCAGCTCTAGAGGAGTGGGAGTTGGCTCTATGGAGAACTCTACAACTGTGGCATGTGTAGGATTATTCATCAGGTGATTGTCCACCGTGGTAACATTTGGCTCTGAGTTTAGTGTATCAAAAAGAGCTGCAATGAATTCATCATGCTCCGACGAGATTGGACGCATTTCATTGAGCTCGGATAGTGCATCGGCATGCAATTCATCATCACAGATCTCAGGGAATTAGATTGTGCTTTCTTGAGACTTCTCCTTGGAGAGAAATTCTTGGGTTCCATCATCATTAAAAAATAATGCAGTGTATCTGATCTCTGCTAGAAAATCACAATCTTTGTTGCATTCAGCTTGGGCATGCACTTGTCAGACATAGATTCTGCAGGCTTCAGTACATGGATAATCTCCACGTGGACATTGTCGCTTCTTAAGGAGAAGTTGATTGTGTCGATGCCATAATCCACTGCTCCCTCTGTAGTTCGAAGGAATGACCATCCCAATATGATCGGGGTTTGAAGCAAGGGGATTGAGGTGTCCATATCTAGGACAATGAAGTTCATAGGAAACTGCATCCATTATATGGTGACAATAACATCCTCAAGCAAACCATGTGGCCGCTTAAATAAAGTATATGCAAATTGTAGAATCACTATGGTTGGCTTCAGTGGTCCTACCTCAAAAATTCCTTGAGCAGTGACGTAAGCATAATATTGATAGACGACCCACTATCAAGAAGTGTTCATTCGAACTCTTGGTTGAAGATCATGCATCAAACAAGTGGTACTCCCTTGTCCTTTTTCGTGGCGAGAATATTCTGATGGCGCTCACAGTAGCCATGATGAAGATATGTTTTTCCGCACGATTGTATCAGTTTTTGCATGGCTGACACTTCGTAGTACATGCCTCCTTCAGAGCTTTCTTCACAGTCAGCATGTATTCCATGTATTTTAAGAGTGGCATTTTCAGGATAATATTATGCAAGATTTCAATCACACCTAGATCAGATAAATCATTATTTTTTTATTTTTTTGTTGTTTTTCAATGCGTACAGAATATGATATTTACATCATTCAAAAAGTGTTCTAGAAAAGTAACTTTTACATGCAAATGATCAAAAGGGGCACAATCATTTGCTTTATTAGAAAAGCTAATAAAAGGAACATCGACATCGCTGACTCACACTAGATCTGCTACTAGTACTGGTGTCTCATTGGCTGCATTGACATCACCTTGGCTTTTATTGCTTGAAGTGGCTTTTTGGTTTTCTTCATTTTTTTAGATTTTTTTAATCTGGTGTTGCAGGTATTTTTTTTATATCCTCCTCCTCCCAAACTTGATGCAGGCACAACTAATGAAGACTCACCCTATGAAGATTTATTTTTGCCCTTTGTGGTCGCAGACGACTGTAGTGTCCTACCGCACCTGAGAGTCAAAGAATTAGAAAATATAATCGGACCATTCATACTTGATGATGAATATGTGATTTATCACTCTAAAAGTTGAAAATAGAGCTTTGTTCCTGAGTAATTAGCTGCATATCTCCATTTATTTTGCATTATTCCCATTCATGCATTTAGAATTAATGTCTGCATTCTAGCATGCATATTTTCATTAAATAAGAAGTCAAATTCTCTTGTAAATATCACATGTATATTCACCTTATTTTCCTTATTTTTATTTATACTAACTCCAAATCCAATAAAGTCAAATGTATAATATATATATATATATTACTAACACCAATAAAGGAAATATATCAAAAAAATACTAACTTGTAAAATTGACCAATAAAACACCAACCCTAGTTTAAGACTAAGAACCTTAAAATGTGAATATCTCTCTCATATAGTCTCCTATGGAGCCCTATTCACTTTTGAATTAATATACATTCAATTACCTTCAAAACAAGACTAAATTCAAAAGAATCGGAGTTCGTATGTGAAACTTGGGTTTTGGGCCCCTATTGTATATTGTACAAATTGACCAAATTAACCTTTATTTTATCATTTTTATTTTCTTAGATATTAAAAATAAAAAATAGATTAAGTTGTAAATATTCCTTCGATATTTTCTCTATTTTTTTTAATTTTTTTTCTTATTTTAAAAATGACAAAAAAATCTACAAAAGATAAAAATGCGGCATTTTATACCTATAAGGTACCCCCAAAAACACTTTTTGTAAATATGACTTCTTTTGATTTTCTATCCTTCACAAAAGTTATAGATCACGTCAAGATGAGCAACTTTTGTGTTGACCACTTTTTGATTTTACCCCTTTTGTTATTTCTTTTTTATTTTTCTTCTGAATTATTTTTTTATTTTTCAGGGAGCGATAAGTGTTAGCTCCTAAAGCTGCCACATGTCATCCCCATTTTCTTTTAACTATTTATTTCTACATTATTATTTACTTATTTAATTTAATTATTAATTATTTATTTTAAGTATTATTTATTTTAATTATTTATTTTATGATATTACATAGTTATTATTATTTATTTTTATTTTTATTTTAATCGTTATTATTTATATATTTAATTAATTTAAAATTCCATTTTCTCTACCACATCGCAATGTCTTGCACGTGCCACGTAGCCATCTCATTTCCCTCTCGCCCCCGTATTTTCTCTCTCATTCCCTCACGTTCTCCATCTTCTCTCTCTCTAACTATCCATGCAACCCATGCATTCTCTCTCTCCTCCACCTTCTCCTCCTCTCTATCTCCACTACCCATGCAAACCGCACCCCTGATCCCCCCTCTATCTCTTTCTCTCTCCGGCTAACTACCCCTGCCATGACCCACTCCTCCTCACGCGTGTAACTTCCCTTGTCCCATGCACCCACTCCCTCTTTGACCTTGCCTCTCCCTCGAATCCAACCATATCTTCGACCAACCACAACAATGCCATCTAGAGACCTGCATCTACCCGTGCACGTCACCGACTTCATCTCTCGGCTCCCACCAATTTCCTATAAAGAACCTCCGCACACGCTCCATCCTGCCCATCCATCATTATCCCAGAGAAGATGCCACCGGCTCCAAGCTCTTGCAGGTGACGACTGAAG
The DNA here is from genome assembly GCA_037367405.1 of Ottelia alismoides. Lineage (NCBI taxonomy): Eukaryota > Viridiplantae > Streptophyta > Magnoliopsida > Alismatales > Hydrocharitaceae > Ottelia > Ottelia alismoides. Next base: position 180,797 of record JAZKJV010011059.1, read on the forward strand.
GAGGACTTATCGAGCGATGATAGCCATGCATGTCCGGCGAGATCCAAGGTCTTCTCCGACCTTGTTGTTGTAGCCCCTGGTGCAGCCGAGCTTCGTGGACAATGCCAAGCCACTCGAGGCGACAATCGGGAGAGACATTACTACGCTCCACCACTCCAGTGAATCCGACCATCTCCGTTAGGTAAATCTTCCCCCTTGTTTCTTTCTTTCCATTCCTTCCTTCATTTTCCTTCTTTTCCTCTGTGTTTTTCTTCTTCATATGCACCCCATCATCACTCACCACCTTCGACTTCCACCTCAACCTTCACACTTTGACTTGCCTCCACTAACTCACCAATCTTCCTCGATCGAGCCAGCTCCACCTTTTCACCCTACTGCCTCACCAAATCTCCCTTGCTCTTGATGCCTCACCACCTCGGGTCACGTGCTCCACCTCTATGCATGAACCCCCAAGTGTCGCCTTGCTCCACCATCGACGAGCATCGCTTCATGCAACTCGCTCCACCCGAGTGCTCCCCCGACACCTCACCCTCATCCTCGCACTACCTCGAGCCCCGTGCAAGGACCACGTCGTCATCAACCGGCTCATCCATTACTGTAGACGAGCAGCACTTCCTGACACTCCCTGTAGCAGGAGGTTGCCCGCTCTAGCCACCCACGCAGCCAAGCATCTTCACCGCTCATGCGTGTGGGTCATCTTCCACCCTCGCCACCTCGGACCCCCATCAATTCCAATAGCCCATGGGACCATTGACTCCTTTGCCATTGCACCCCCGTGCCAACTACTGCCATCTCCTTCAATGCCCAAACATAATAGCCCCGTTCCCTCAAGCAAGTCTCCATGCTCCAATGTGTGCCTCCCTTGGAGCTGCGCCTCCCCCTCAGTTCTCAGGCATGTGTCGCCTAAGGGCCGAATTCCGCCAGCACGAGCCACCTCACCTCCCGCTCGCAACTCGCCACCTCCCTCAACCTTCAAGCAGCTAGTAGAGACCCCACTTCTACCTCCCTTTGCATCCAGGTCCCACCTTCTATAGGGAACGTGCAAGGCAAGTCCCCTTTGGAAAAATTACGTCGTGGTCCTTGCAAACCTAGGAAATCATGGAAAGACTCCCCACCAGAAGTATCACGTGAGGGCAGTGTGCCTCGATAGAAAAATTTTGCAATTGCCCCTAGACAACTTGGTAATTAATGAAGCACCCCATAGCACTATTTAATTTATTTTACTTTTATTTTCTATTTTGCATAAATACCCATGTGTTCAGAAATTTATTTGAACAATCATTTCGCATCATTTTTTATTTCAAAAATAACATGTTGTAGAGCAGCTCATTTTCCATCTAATGAGCATTTTTTTTTACATTTTTGTGACCCGTGGATTATTTATTATAATTAACTTGATTGAAACATGTGTAGTTTACCCATTTTATGCTCTGAAATTGATATTTAATTATTCATTAATCTAAAAATCCCAAAAATTCACAATAGATAGATTTTTGGTTGTTCTACATTGTGCCCAAATTTCATCTCATTTGCATGCATATCGTGGTCACAATAAATGAAATGGTAATTCTAGTAATTGATTTTTAATAAATTCCACACTTAGTATTTTTAGGAATTAAAATTGTTCTGGATATCTCTCATATAGATCTATCTATGATAATTTAATTTCTAGAAAGTATTGATGTTTGGTATTTATTAAAATTAATTTTCTCAAAATCACCTAGTCTGCATACTTTAATTCATAATTAATTCATAGTTCATCCAAAAATTACAAAAAATGCAGTAGACTAATTTCATCATATTTCACTTTCTTGCCAAGTTTCATAGTTTTCGGACATTGTTTGAATGACAATTGCATTTTAGTCTCCGATCTTCACCAAAATTACATGTCACTCATTAATTGCATTTAAAAATACCATGAAAATGCCTCTTTGAAACCCTAACATCTAAATAGACTATAAATCAACCTAAGGAGACAATGGCCTCCCTGAGTTTGATCTTGGGCTTGCCCAAGTAAAAAAATTGATCGCTCACTTTAATTGGATAATTAATCGATTTAGCAGTTTTTGATTAATCCGAATTCCCTCGATTGTAACAAAAAAATCAATGTTAATCCCACAAATTAATAGAAGACCATTTTGGTCTCATCACCTACCTTGATCGGGGATCGGACATTGCAAACTACATATTCCTTGCATAGGAAATTATTTGGACTTGCTTTAACCTGAGTTGGGATGACTATTTTGGTTGCGGTGAGTCATCCAATTTCTCGCTCATCTCACATAAACTGTTCACCATTTGCGCTAGGCAGGCAAGTGCAGGATTCACGGGAGATACCTTTGAAATCTCAGTGTGATGAGATTGATAAGGATGGTATTGTTGTGTATGTTGAGGCTGAGACTTATGACTTTGATATGATAGAGGAGGGAACTGCTGATAATTGTGATGAGGGGGGACTGGTACTGGTTTTGGTAATAACCAATCGGTTGTTGATGGTACTACTACCGATATGGTTGTTGCTAGTTTTTAAAATTTTATATCCATTATGGGTGTGCCATGGAGACTGCTGATTCTAACTTGGCTAGAAGCTACTTCCTATTTGCTGAGAGTGGTATGGCCTGATCACTAAGTTTTAACCCTAGTTTTGTCCATCGGGATGGGTCAAATTTTGATCATTTACCCTTGCAGCATTCACCTCCTAGATTTAAGGTGGAGGTTGAAAGAAGGGCTCAACATATGTTGGGGCCTCTGGGTGATATACCACCATCTAGGTCTATCATGGAGACAATGATCCCTAGTCTTGTGCTTGCATGTAGTACATGTGTTGGACTGTCTGGGGTTGCCCTTGACTTGACTGCACAGATTGTTGCGGTGCTGGTTCTTTTGGCTTAACAGGAGTCTTGGCTTGTTCTACCACAGAGTGGCAGAAGTTAATGGTACTCACAAGAAGCTCTAGTCGCTTCGAGATCTAGTCCAACATATCCAAATGTTTGGTCCTCTATTCGATGACATTTAAATTTTCAAGATCTTATGAACATTTTTCGATGATATCGACCTTGGAGAGATGGCTCCTAATTATGCTGAGATGGGAGCTTTCATCTTTCTATCCTTCATATAATGTTGCAATGTGAACAGGTTTAGGAGGGATCTGGGAGTGCTTATGGAATGCTTTAGACAAATACAAGGAAGTCGATCCCTCGGCCATCTCCTCGAAGATTTGCCACACCACATCTTCATCTTTGTTAAAGTGAGATCCTCCATAGGATGCATCAACCGGCTTCTGACATTCCTGACTCAACCCACCAAAAAAGTTTTGTACCAAATGGGTCTTCATAATATCGTGGTGGGGGGACTTCTCTTATAAGTCCTTGAACATTTCCCATGCCTCATGGATAGGCTTATGGGATAAATTTGAGAAATTGGAGATGAGTGCTCGCATCTGATGTAAATGACCTAGAGGATAGTATTTTTTAGGATAATGGATTTGAGATCCTCCCAGGTCGTCACTACTTTCCCCGGGTGATTTATCTAGTAAAACGCCTTGTCTTGCAAGCTGAACATGAAAGTAGACATCTTGGTTATCTCCAATGGGATGTTGGAGTAGTGCATGGTACCACAAATTATGTTCTTCATTTGTATTCCCATGGAAGTGGGAAGAAGTGAGAGCAGTTGCGGCTTGAGTTCGATGTGGCTTTGAATAGCAGGGATCTGAATCCACTCCGTGATCTGCATGGCTCCCAGATTGTATGTTTCCTTGAGAGACAGCTTGGGTCGCTCTCTCACCTCATCCTCACCTCTAGGGTTCTCTCCAGTATGTCTGTCATCTCTACCATTCTGTCTTCTTGTCCCTCGATTTCCTTGGTTCCTCCTCATCTCATTCAACATATCCTAAAATACAACTTGAGCTAGGGCATGGTCTATCAACTGATGTTGGATTGCTTGAATTGAAGCAAGCAGCTAGTTGTTGACCTCATTCTAATCGACTTGCGGACCCTTGCCTTTGGGTTCCATCTCAGGTTTAGAGTCTGAACTGATCTCTAGATCGAGATCAATGTCTGTAGTTGGAAAATTAGCCTAATCAGTCTTAAAATAATACCAGATGTGGAGAAGTGTTTATTATCATGGTCAATTCTGAACTTTATTAAAGATGGAAAAGTGTAGGGAGTGAAATTAATATCATCCAGAAAGGAGTGAATTCGAGATAAGGGAGATCCTGATTTATTTGAGGAGGAAGTGAGGAGTCTTAAGAGTGGTTCACAAGGTCCGAACCAAGATCTCGAAAATCACCCTGATTTATTGGAGATGTTGGCTCAACAAAATTGATGTGAGTATCGACGAGGTCTTGACTAATCCATCCTTGAGTCGACATCTTGTAAGTGAAGAGGTAATAAAAGAGGAATAAAGGATCACAGTGATAATAAGAGGATGAAAAGAAGAAATGAAAGGAGGCTCAAAATGAGCAAGACAAAGAGAAATGAAAACATAGTAAACGAAAAATGGCGCAAATGCGCATGACTTATCTTTGACCTAAAAACTAGATGAAAACAAACACAAAGCAAAGAATTCACCAACTCACGCAAAGTGAAGCTATCAGAGTTCTACTATTTATAGTTTCGATTTAATTTTGTTTTTAGGTAAATCTTGTAACAAGTACTTAGAGGGCTAGCCCTATAGGAGAGTGAGTATCGCCAGAAAAGTATCCCTTACTTTCCACTTCCTTTATAACTTGTGATCTGTGCTTTTTCAGGTCCTTAATCTCATGACTGGGGGTACTCATCCAAAGAATAAGATAGGAAGCCAATTGGAGAAACCAATACTTCCCTAAAAAATGAGGTACTCTGACACAAGAAGAAGAGATAAACACACCCTTGAGGGTGTGTTCTATGCTAAATTTTTTGAAACAGATCAGATGTTCTAAACAGGTGAGAACACATGGCCCTACTCGCTTACGTACGATAGAAGCACTAATACTTCCCTATCCCAGGTGATAATCAAGGTAGCCATAGATCAAGATTTGTGGCTCTATTTATTTAAGGGTCGCACCTCACTCAGTCTGTAATGTACCTGAAAACAGTGACGGCTTTGTGAACCCAATATAATGAATGTTCATTACATATTTTTTTATCAAAGTTTATTAAGCAAGCCCCTTGCTTTAATTTTTTTTATTTTCAATTTTTGAGTATTTTTCATAATAATGTTCCTAACGATTTTTTTGAATTTTCTTTAAACCTAAGTTTGCAAAAATAGAGGGAGATAGCAGAAAAGCAATGCAAGTTTACACTAGCATGGAAATCTCACCCTCATGTCAGAATGATGTATTATCAGCAAGATGACTCATAGTGCTTCCCATCATTCTCCATGCGGGATGCAAGACAGAATTTAAAATTACACTATATGCAAATGCAATAGCAGTGAAATCACCCTAAGCAGGAATTGCGATTAACTTGAAGAACTGATTTGTTAAATTACTTAGATAAAATACCGAGAGTCTGATCTTGGAGAGTCATCAGTGTCCAACACGTCAGACCCTGCAAGCGATGTATCGTCTCTCTCACGACACATGGTATCAAATCCGGGCAATCAACCAAACTTTGATCTAAGTCCAAGTGAGGAGACTGAATCTGCATGCAGATAATTAGGGCTTTGAACCTAAATTACCGAGTCAAGCAATCCTAGACCTAGGGTCTCAATCATAGAAAAAAATAAAAGAAAGGCGGAAAGCAAAAATAACGAGAAACAAATAAAAATAAGAGGGAAAATAGGGTGGAATAAAGTAGAAGGTGAAGAAAACTTGAGAAAAATCAATGAGGCCCCCAGGTGAACAATCACTCGGGCAATAGATCTCAGAGAGTGTTAAATTTAAGTGTCCTTAGGTACCTGTATTATTACAAATTATGCACATATATATATATATCACAAAAATTACAATATCTCTAAGCTAAACTACTCTGAAAATTTATTGTCTTCTTCTGCTGCTCTCTTCTGATGGAGGGTGAAGAACCACCAATCTTTATGTCTCTTAGATGAAGTAAGTCTCCTAAGAATCTCTCCCTTGATAGGAGGACCCTTGTAACAAATTCAAATAAGAAATGTGTCAAACCAAAATAGATAGAAAATAGGATAACGAGAGAAATGTGCAAACAATAATGTAGCAAAGAATGACAATGAAAATAAGCATGTTAATCTACTCTACTCAATCATTGCTCCCCAGCATTGACACCATTTGTTGAGACAGAAATCTGAGCCAATCCGATGTTCCACACAAGGCGAGAACACTCTCATTGTTGCGACTGTGCACAATAACTGATTTCCAACAACAATCAACCCACACAGGTGAATAAAACAATCAAAGAAATGTTAGTCAAAATTTATTATAACTCTACAACAGATGTATAGTGATGAGCAGTAGATTGTCGAACACAAGGAGGAAAAGGGAGTGGAGAAAAAATGAGTAGCCTTGATAAATCTACGTTTCATCATCTTTATTCTATCATTTTGGCTTTAAAAACCCTGGTAGATGCGTGTAAATAGCGTTAATTTAAAAATTTTATCATTCATGCATCATTGTGTAAATACTGTATAAAATGCGGTTTTTAAAGCAAAAATTATAGAATAAAGAAAAGAAATGAAAAAAAAGAATAAAATATTGTAAATATTTTATTACCCGAAACCCCGAGACCTAGGCATCTCGATGACTAGGTCGACAAGGAACAAAGTAGGGGGAGATAAGGGCCAAAATACAATAAAATTACCTTTTATTTTATTCATTCTTTATTCATTTTGGGACCTATTTTTGGTTCCACTTTTTATACCTCAAATAAAGAAACTTTGTACATGAAAGTTGTAGATAATTAAATAAATAAAAATATAAAATTGATTTCACCTAAAAATAGTGTACATGTCAAAAGTTATGATCTGAATAAGATTCCAAAATCCCAACTTCCCAGACCTGTATCTCACTCTAAATGTATCAAAATCACCTTTAATTGTATATAATTTTCAATAATCTATTTAATGAAGGTGGTTTCATATTTTTCGGAGTTACAGTTTGAAAGTTGAGTTTTGGGCCCCACTTGTATACTTCTATATATTAAAATATTCATTTTAATTATTATGCATTATTTTTATAATTTTATATTTTTATAATTTTGCAAATAGTACTTATAATATATTTGTACATTAAAACATGAATAAAAATCTCAAGAAAATACAAAATAAAATACTTGTATATTACATACCTAGATATTGTACCTATAAATATACCTACACAGAATATAATCCTATTTTATTAAGTGTATAAAATACTTCAGAAAAATAAAATAAAAATATATTTTAGTGTATAAAAATATTTTATAAATATATAAAATATTAAACAAAATAAATAAAATTAAATTCACAAAATAAAAAAATATTAAAATATACATATATATATACCTTTATAGCCTATAGATGGAAACTTGCATTTTTACACCTCATAAAAATAATTAAAAATCATAATAAATTAATTTTTTAAATAATAAACATTTTTTATTTTATAACCAAAAAATAATAAAATCATTTGATATTTTTAATTAAATTTCCAATGTTTTCCCTAGTCTTTTTCCTGGTTGGTCCACGTCGACCAACCAGGGGGCAGCAAGAGTTGACCTATGGTAAACTCTCTGCCCAACGTCTGGGCTGTGTCAGAAGTGTTTTTTGTCCGATTTTCTCGATTTTTTTGAGGGCCTTCCCTTCATATTTTCGTGTCGACGACTTCTGAGCTTTTGTTCCTCGAGGAACGGACTTTCACGCCCTAGGTTTTCTTGGGCCAAGAGTCGGCGATTCGGCAAGATACGCCTCGATCTTTGACGCTGGTCGACCACTCAGTCAACCCTTTTAAATATTTCTCCCAACTTTCCTCTTTTTTTGATCCCTCTACCATCCGTGAATTCCTAATCCTTTGAGTCCATCAGCCTCCTAGTGACAACAAGGAGCCGTAGGGCTCGGTTTAAAGATCATCGGTGTCGAATCGAGGTGTGATCCACCTCACTGTCGGAGATCCGCCACCAAGCCCGACCTTAGTCTCCCAGTGAGAGTTTCGCCTCTTTCCTCTTTCATTCTGTAGCTGTAGCCTTAGGTAGCTTAGATCTGTAACATCTTTTGATTCCGTCGTCTCTTTCACTGTAAATCTGCAAATCACTTCACGGTGGAGCTCCGCTCCGCCCCCGTGTTCCGCCTCATCCACCCGTTCATTCAACCCGCTTCCATCCTCATTATCTTGCCCTTCGACTCCTCTCGCCCCGACGCACCTCCAACCACCGAGATGTTAGCAATGTGAGCCCGAGGCGAACCATTCCTACAATAAATGTTATTGTAATAAATGATTTATCAATAAAAGTTATTGATTTTTTGTTTCACTCCCTTTATGATATTGAATGAATGAATGCACTATAAGGTCCCTCTGTACAATAAGGGTTATGCACCATGGCCAACTTGATAATCATACAGCTGTTGATTCAATGATTGAATCATAGAGGCTGATGCTTGGATGAATATCTAAGGGGTTAGATAGAGGACTCATCAAGCATCATCAATGATTAACAAGTAGTGATCTCCAGTCTGAGTGGGAGATGGCAATCCCATCTCATTAGACTGATATCTGATCGACCTCTTGATGCAGGTCCTCTGCATAGGAATATTGATTCAGAGGTATCAGATTAGTTGAGTCAATGAGTTGACTTAACGAGATCGAGATAACCAAAGACCTATGATGAATACTGTCACATCACAGGCAGACATCCTCTGACCAGAGACAGATATATTACTATATGTCTGAGCATGTACATTTGGCAGACCATTAGGTTGATGACCTAATCAAGGTCTATACACCGGCGAGCTGGTGTGCATGTAAGGGCATATGAGTAATATGATCTCTCAAAGGGATCATACAGGTTCACTTGTGAACCGGGAGACATGAGCTCACTCATGAGGTATTGGGATTGGCAAATTCCATGCATGGTCATCATGCTTTAGAAGCATGATATGAATTTGTAGGTAAGATATATGCTTTGTGAAAGCATATGATCTGTACCATATCCAAAGGACCAAGATTGAGAAACTTAATGATCAGACTATGAAGATGACAGTGTAAAAGTGATCTTTATCTTTATGATGATCATGAGTCTTCCAGTATGCAGGATGTGCAGGTATTAGGAATACCTGAAGGGTGATTTGATCATAAACGATTGTATAACCATGACTCTTCCATTCCGAGGGAGTGATGAAACAGGTCTGGATTTTAGTGACTCCTCTCATTAGAGAAGTGACCTAATCTTAGTCCATGTACTGGACATTGATATGAATGAGATTCAGATGCAATGAGAAGATCAGGTTTACGGTCTTGATTTAATCAAGCATCTATGAGAGGTCCATGGGATCTGGATTTGAGATGTGATCTCAATATCCAAGTCACTATGCATGGAACAATACAATCGCCCTGTCCTTATCTCCAAGTATCTGAGGAGAAATAGCATTGTTCTTAAATGGTTTAAGAACAATTCCATAAGATCTAAGCAAAGAGAAGTTGATAATTAAATGTGATTTAATTATCATGATGTATGAGAAATTATCCAATATAATTAAATGTGATTTAATTATTATGGATAAGAATAATGTGGATAGTAATATCCAATTATTCATAATATATTATAAATGTGATTTATAATGTATTAGAGAGAGTTAAATATAATTTATATTAGTAGATTAATTATTAATGTGTATTGGATACACATTGTCTAATTAATTGAAAATGTAAATTACATTTTGTTTTGGGTTGTGAATATGATTCACAATATTCCAATGTCAAGATTGCAATATTCCCAAAATTAATTGAGAATTATTTTGGTGAATTAAAATACCAACAAATTGTTGTTGGAAAATAGGTAGAGAGAAAATCAAGGAGATGTGCAATCTCATGGGAATCATGAGATTGCACTCCTCATTAGGAATGAGGGGGGCGGCACCCAATTCCCTTGGGAAATTGGTGGCCGTCCCATCTTCCATATGAGGAGAGTATCTCCTTTGCCTTCTCTCTCCTTATTTGATTGATTTAAATTTGGTATTAATATTTATTTGATTTATCAAATATATTTTTATTAAATTAAATCACAAGTTGTTGGTTTTTACCAACAACAATCTTGACCATTGGATTGACATAAATCAATCTCAACCATTGATTTTGTATGACACATGGATTGAGATCCATGGATCCCAAAACCCTATAAATAGAGAGGCATACTTGGCTCTCTCTTTACATGCTATTGTAGAACTCTTCTCTCTCTCTCTCTCTCTCTCTCTCTCTTTCTCCATACTCGACAGCCCTCTCTTCCCCTTCCTCTTGGTGGCCGTCCACCTTGGTGGAGAGAATCGTCGTCGCCCGCGCCCTCGTGCTGCCGCTTCAACGCTCTGCGGTTCTTCGTCTACTTCGAGTGCTTCGCCCACGAAGGAGACGTTCGATCTTGTGCGACGAGATCAGGAGCAACCGTGCTTGGATCAACTTTTTGGATTGCGAGGACTACGCGGTTCATCCCCCGACGATCGGACTTGAGACAGGAGGTCTCTTCTCTTAGAGACTCGATCAACCACGCTTCAAGAGGTATTGCATTATACTTGTTGTGGTTATAGATGAAACGATCCGAGAATTGTTCTTGGATCATGTGGTTTCATCGAATAAAATTTTTTAAATTCTGCTGCACCGAACAACTAGTACGACTAGTCGTTCTTCGTCGTATCCGATATGACGCTCACGCTTCCGTGATGCGCTTGAGGATTTCACCATATCCTTCAAGTGGTATCAGAGCCTTAGGTCGACGGTTTCAAATAGTGATTCGCTAACCGAGGACGACTTGGGTTCGTTAAGGTCGCGAAAGTTTTCATCGCATTTGATTTCGTAGATCTGTTTAGTAAATAAATTCGGCACTGTTTAAATTGTTTAAACACGAATTTTATACTTGGATTATGTTTCCTATAAATAAGGAAACCATAAGATCTGAGTTTGCGTAAATCGGATTTCGTATGCTCGAGATATGGTCGTTTTAATGAACATGTATGCACTGTAGCGGGAACTGTGAATCTGAACGTGATTAAAATGTTAATTACTGTTTATACTTGCCTCGAAATGCGTAATACATCACTTAGTTTCTGTCCTAAATCAAATTAGCAAACTTTAGAAATTAACTTTGCTTAATTTGGATTTAATATGATTGAGATATGCTAATTTTAGTAAGTAAGGGTCACTGTTGAAATTTCTTTCCTAATCAAGAACCATGTGATTCTCAATTAATGAAATTAATTGTTAATTTCGAGAAATAATTATGGAAAATATTTGTGAAATATTAGAAGATGATTATTTCCTCAATTGACTTGGCCCCAATCATTTAATTGATTAGATTTGATCTAAATCTTAATTGAAATCACAATCATCAAACTTCTTGCTTGAATATGATTAGGGAATTTGTCTAGCAAATTTCCTTATAATCAAAATTGTTTTGATTACTATATGGTATAATTTCGGTTGAAGAACCGATGATCATCTCAAGTACAAATTAATCAATTTGGCATTATCCTTTCCCGAGGCGGATATGGTGTCTAGTCGGGGATCGTTGGGGTAGCGGGTTGCAACGTATGCGGTCCGTCCCACTCCCGCCGGTACTGGCCATGACAGCGGGTAGGGCCGGGATAATGTCCGAGGGATTATGATGTATTTTTCTAATTATTAAAATACGAATAATACGTACTTTGAGAATAATACGATATATATATATTCAAGCATAAAATTAAGTTTGATTGATTAAATTGGATTGATAATTAATTTAATATGATTAAGTTAGTTATATCCAATTAAGAATACTCTAATATGATTAGAGTTAATAATTCCCTTGGAAGAATTAATTATATGAATGTGATTCATAGTAATTAATTAAATTTGAATAAGAGGTGGAGGATCACATAAGTGACATCCATGGTCTCCCGTCAAGGCGAAGGGTTTCCGTCGCCAGAGATTGTATATAGGAGACGCCTGTACGAAGTGACAACTCCTATATACAAGCGCATCTGGATCGGACTCTTTGCTTCTCGAAAGAGTAAGGCCGTATGCGTAGTGACCCCAATATCGGATCCTCATATTATTGGGGCGATATTGGATTGCGTATAGCGAGTTCTAATCTTGTTGACGGTTGGTTCAATTAATGATAGGTCAACATCACCTTAGGGGTGGTGGGCCTGGGTATTAAAGACCGAATTGGGAAATGCAAGTTGGACTTGCAAGGCGGAATGTGTTCCCGCTTCTCTTTATTGGAGTTGCAGTTTCTCATATTATTGGGATGTAACAAAGATAAGGAGGAGATCCTAGTTTTTGCTTGAGATATATCGGTAAGTATATCTCCTACTTTGAAAGTGAACAAGGGAATAAACTTTCATAGTTGACATAGCAAGACTAATTTGATTTAAAATGCCTTAATCAAATAAAATTAAATTGAATATATGATTATATGTTCTAATATAGTGCATTCTCAATTTCAGAAAATGAAGGCCATGAACCCACTGAGCAGGCTTCTGGAGGTCAACCAATTGACCGGACCAAATTACTCGGATTGGATCCGTAATTTGGAGCTTGTGCTTTCGGCAGAGCGCATCAGCTATGTGCTCTCTGAAAAAAAACTTGAAAACCCTAAATCTAAGGAAGATAAAGCATATAATGACAAGTATGATGAAGATCATGTCTTGGCTAGATGCTACATCTTGGGTTCTCTCTCCAATGTTCTTTAGAAACAACATGTGGAGATGAGTACTTGCCAGGATATCATGCAGAATCTAAAGGATATGTTTGGTGATATTAACCGCACCCAGCGGTACAATGTTATGAAAGAACTAGTTCGCTGCAAGATGCAGGAAGGGACTTCGGTCCGTGAACACGTACTCAAAATGTTTGGGTACTTGTCAGAGCTGGAGACTCTGGGGGCAACGATGGATGCAAACATGCAATCTGATTTCATTCTGCTGTCATTGCCCAAATCTTTCAATAACTTTGTGGTGTCATTCCACATGAATAAGCTGGAACTGACAAATGCTGGGCTTCTTGCTACATTAAAGTCTGCAGAAGACATAATGAAGAAAGATGGTCCCACTGGCACTGCAATGGTTGCACAGGTCAAAGGGAAGCGCGGTCGGAAGCAAGGTTTTCGGAAGGGCCCGACCCAGAAGAGAAAGAAGAAGGGACAAAGTCTTGGCTCATCTTCCAATGCATCCACTTTAATGGCGTCGAAGAAAACCGACGTCTGTCACCACTGCAAGAAGCCGAGGCACTGGAGGCGTAATTGCCCGGATTACCTGAAGTCGGTAGACAAAGCTAAAGCCCCAGCAGGTATGAAATCTACTTTTATCATTGAAACCGGCTTTCTCGTCGGACGAGAAGGAAGTTGGGTTGTTGATTCTGGTGCTTCTGTTCATGTATGCAATTTGTTGCATTTGTTTCAGGAAACTAGAAAGCTTGAAGAAGGGGAGATAGTCATCCAGAAGGGATCTGATGCAAGTGTTGCAGCAGTCGCCATCGGGACTTGTCGACTATCATTATCTAGTGGTAGAGTCCTAGTACTTAAAGAGTGTCTTTATGTACCTGAAGTCAGAAGGAATTTAATATCTGTATCTAGGCTAGTTAGAAGTGGGTATTCATTCCTGTTCTGTAATAAATTAGTCATAAACCGTTATGATAAATATATTGCAGATGGTATTTTGACTTCTGGAGGACTCTATGAATTGTGCATTGATAAATGTGTTATGAATGTTACAAGCACTAATAAAAACCCTGAAAGATCCAGGGAGAATGAAAATCTCTCAAATGAGATTTGGCATCAAAGGCTTGGTCATTTGTCTGTTGATAAGATCAATAGATTAATTAAGGATGGACCTTTAGATTTTCTACAGGTTCAACCTTTGCCTACTTGAAAGAATTGCATTCAAGGAAAAATGACCAGGATGCCTTTTCGTAACAAGGTTACAAGATGTGAAGGTATTATTGACCTAATACATACTGATGTATGCGGTCCCTTCAGTACCGCGACCCGAAATGGATATCGATATTATTTGACGTTTATTGATGACCATTCGCGATACGGGTTTATCTTCCTATTACGTCATAAGTCTGAAACCTTTGAAAAGTTCAAAGAGTTCAAGGTTTTGGTTGAGAACCAAACCGATAGGAAGATTAAACGAATTCGATCTGATCGAGGTGGCGAGTACCTATCAGATGAATTTAAGGAATACCTTAAAGAGAATGGAATTATTTCCAATCTCAATCCTCCTGGAACTCCCCAACTTAATGGTGTTGCTGAAAGACGCAACAAAACCATCATGGATATGGTTCGTTCAATGATGAGCAAAGCACATTTACCACTTAGTTTCTGGGGATATGCAGTAGAGACTGCAATATATATCCTGAATAAGATTCCTAGCAAATCTGTACCTAAGACTCCTCATGAGCTCTGGTATGGAACCAAACCTAGTGTTAATCACTTGAGGGTTTGGGGTTGCTTGGTCCATGAAAAGAATGTGGATGCAAGCAAGCTAGAATCTCCCTCTCGTGAGTGTTACTTCATAGGGTATGTTAGAGATGGTATTGGATACCAACTCTATGACCTTGAGACTCCGAAGGTTTTTGTTTCTAGAGATGTGAAATTTCTGGAGAATGATTTCCTTAAGGGTCAAGATAAATATGAAGTAAAGGAACTCATTGAATCTCTTGAGGATTCTGAGCTTCCTGAACCAGAAACTGAAGAAGTAAATAAAGATGAAACACCCATACCTCTTCGAAAGAGTTCAAGGGTGGTTGCACCACCTGAAAGGTATGGATTCCATGTGTCAGGTGAAACTGACAATGATCCTACTTCATTTGATGAAGCACTCACGGATCATGACATGGATAGATGGATGCTAGCAATGAAGTTAGAAATTGACTCCATGCATAAGAATGGTGTATGGACCCTAGAGGATCCACCTAAGGGGGTGAAACCCATTGGGTGCAAATGGATCTTCAAGAGAAAAAGGGGACCTGATGGGAAAGTAGAGACTTTCAAGGCACGGCTCGTAGCCAAGGGCTACACACAGAGAGAAGGCATCGACTACGATGAGACATTCTCTCATGTGGCTATGCTTAAATCCATCAGGGCATTGTTAGCTATAGCTGCATATCTTGACTACGACATCTGGCAGATGGACGTCAAGACTGCTTTCCTCAATGGATACCTCAAGGAGGACATCTACATGGAGCAGCCCCAGGGCTTCATGACTGAGGATGGCAAAGTATGCAAGCTGAAGAAATCCATCTATGGGCTCAAGCAAGCTTCTCGTAGCTGGAACATCAGATTTGACGAAACCATAAAGAGTTATGATTTTGTGCAGAATCCTGATGAACCTTGTGTGTACAAGAAGCTTAGTGGGAGTGCCATTGTGTTCATCGTGCTTTATGTAGATGACATCCTTATCATTGGGAATGATACAGGGATGATGAACAGTGTGAAGATTTGGCTGTCCCATACCTTTGAGATGAAAGATCTTGGAGAAGCCTCTTACATCTTGGGTCTGAAGCTGTTCAGAAACCGAGAGAAGAGGATATTGGGATTGTCACAACAAGGATACATTAAGAAGATTCTTGAACGATTCCGTATGGATAGTTCCAAGAAAGGATTCCTACCCTTGAGACATGGTATCCACCTGTCTAAAGGAATGGCTCCTCAAACTGTTGAGGAAAAGAAGGCCATGGCTGGATGTCCTTATGCATCAGCCGTAGGAAGCTTAATGTATGCCATGATGTGTACTAGGCCAGATATCTGCCATGCAGTGGGAGTGGTAAGTCGTTACCAATCCTGCTATGGAGAACAACACTGGAATGCAGTAAAGAACATATTCAAATATCTAAGACGGACGCAAGATTACATCTTGGTCTATGGAGATGGTGATCTCCAAGTCTTGGGATATACAAATTCTGACTTCCAATCAGATATTGATGATCGAAAGTCGACATCAGGGTTTGTGTTCCTGTTGAACGGTGGTGCTGTGAGCTGGAGAAGCAAGAAGCAGGACACTACTGTAGATTCAACAACAGAAGCCGAATACATTGCCGCATCGGATGCTGCAAAGGAGGCGGTGTGGTTGCGCAAGTTCGTCCAGGAGCTTGGCGTAGATTCCTCTGATACTCCCATCTCGCTACTCTGTGATAACACGGGAGCCATTGCCCAGGCGAAGGAACCCAGATGGCATCAGAAGAGCAAGCACGTAGAAAGGAAATACCACATCATTCGGGAGATTCAAAAGCGTGGTGACATCATCATCACCAAGGTGGACTCCGCCGACAACGTTGCTGATCCTCTTACCAAACCTCTGACACAGAAGGTTTTTGACCAGCATGTAATGAGTATGGGTTTAAGGCTTGTTCCTGAATCGTTCTGAGGGCTAATGGGAGATTGTTAGCAATGTGAGCCCGAGGCGAACCATTCCTACAATAAATGTTATTGTAATAAATGATTTATCAATAAAAGTTATTGTTTTTTTGTTTCACTCCCTTTCTGATATTGAATGAATGAATGCACTATAAGGTCCCTCTATACAATAAGGTTATGTACCATGGCCAAATTGATAATCATACAGCTGTTGATTCAATGATTGAATCATAGAGGTTGATGCTTGGATGAATATCTAAGGGGTTAGATAGAGGACTCATCAAGCATCATCAATGATTAACAAGTAGTGATCTCCAGTCTGAGTGGGAGATGGCAATCCCATCTCATTAGACTGATATCTGATCGACCGCTTGATGCAGGTCCTCTGCATAGGAATATTGATTCGGAGGTATCAGATTAGTTGAGTCAATGAGTCGACTTAATGAGATCGAGATAACCAAAGAACTATGATGAATACTGTCACATCACATGCAGACATCCTCTGTCCAGAGACAGATATATTACTATATGTCTGAGCATGTACATTTGGCAGACCATTAGGTTGATGACCTAATCAAGGTCTATACACCGGCGAGCTGGTGTGCATGTAAGGGCATATGAGTAATATGATCTCTCAAAGGGATCATACAGGTTCACTTGTGAACCGGGAGACATGAGCTCACTCATGAGGTATTGGGATTGACCAAATTCCATGCATGGTCATCATGCTTTAGAAGCATGATATGAATTTGAAGGTAAGATATATGCTTTGTGAAAGCATATGATCTGTACCATATCCCAAGGACCAAGATTGAGAAACTTAATGATCAGACTATGAAGATGACAGTGTAAAAGTGATCTTTATCTTCATGATGATCATGAGTCTTCCAGTATGCAGGATGTGCAGGTATTAGGAATACCTGAAGGGTGATTTGATCATAAACGATTGCATAACCATGACGCTTCCATTCCGAGGGAGTGATGAAACAGGTCTGGATTTTAGTGACTCCTCTCATTAGAGAAGTGACCTAATCTTAGTCCATGTACTGGACATTGATCTGAATGAGATTCAGATGCAATGAGAAGATTAGGTTTACGGTCTTGATTTAAGCAAGCATCTATGAGAGGTCCATGGGATCTGGATTTGAGATGTGATCTCAATATCCAAGTCACTATACGTGGAACAATACAATCACCCTGTCCTTATCTCCAAGTATCTGAGGAGAAATAGCATTGTTCTTAAATGGTTTAAGAACAATTCCATAAGATCTAAGCAAAGAGAAGTTGATAATTAAATGTGATTTAATTATCATGATTTATGAGAAATTATCCAATATAATCAAATGTGATTTAATTATTATGGATAAGAATACTGTGGATAGTAATATCCAATTATTCATAATATATTATAAATGTGATTTATAATGTACTAGAGAGAGTTAAATATAATTTATATTAGTAGATTAATTATTAATGTGTATTGGATACACATTGTCTAATTAATTGAAAATGTAAATTACATTTTGTTTTGGGTTGTGAATATGATTCACAATATTCCAATGTCAAGATTGCAATATTCCCAAAATTAATTGAGAATTATTTTGGTGAATTAAAATACCAACAAATTGTTGTTGGAAAATAAGTAGAGAGAAAATCAAGGAGATGTGCAATCTCATGGGAATCATGAGATTGCACTCCTCATTAGGAATGAGGGGGGCGGCACCCAATTCCCTTGGGAAATTGGTGGCCGTCCCCTCTTCCATATGAGGAGAGTATCTCCTTTGCCTTCTCTCTCCTTATTTGATTGATTTAAATTTGGTATTAATATTTATTTGATTTATCAAATATATTTTTATCAAATTAAATCACAAGTTGTTGGTTTTTACCAACAACAATCTTGACCATTGGATTGACATAAATCAATCTCAACCATTGATTTTGTATGACACATGGATTGAGATCCATGGATCCCAAAACCCTATAAATAGAGAGGCATACTTGGCTCTCTCTTTACATGCTATTGTAGCACTCTTCTCTCTCTCTCTTTCTCCATACTTGACAGCCCTCTCTCCCCCTTCCTCTTGGTTGCCGTCCACCTTGGTGGAGAGAATCGTCGTCGCCCGCGCCCTCGTGCTGCCGCTTCGATGCTCTGCGGTTCTTCGTCTACTTCGAGTGCTTCGCCCACGAAGGAGACGTTCGATCTCGTGCGACGAGATCAGGAGCAACCGTGCTTGGATCAACTTCTTGGATTGCGAGGACTACGCGGTTCATCCCCGCGCTCGCAAGCGATCTCACTTGAGACAGGAGGTCTCTTCTCTTAGAGACTCGATCAACCATGCTTCAAGAGGTATTGCATTATACTTGTTGTGGTTATAGATGAAACGATCCGTGAATTGTTCTTGGATCATGTGGTTTCATCGAATAAAATTTTTTAAATTCTGCTATACCGAACAACTAGTACGACTAGTCGTTCTTCGTCGTATCCGATACGACGCTCACGCTTCCGTGACGCGCTTGAGGATTTCACCATATCCTTCACGAGATCCTACTTGGATCCCTCGATCTTAGGTCTCCTTCTCCGCCTTCGCCGGAGACCACTCGCCATGATCCATCTTCATCCCATCCGTACATATGAAACCACAAATACGTCGCATGGTTGTTGCGATTCTAACCCCTGCAGGACCGAAGTCCTATGAGGCTCAATCGAGCCCCATCGAGCTCAGAGAACAGCTCTAGGCGGAGCCACCTCGTTCAGCCACCTCAAGCACACTCCGGACTTGAGAAGACCCCCATCAGACGCGCAAAGATCCCAGGAGTCTTTTGCCCTTACTCTTGGGCTCAGAGGAGCATCACCTTGCTGGGAATCTTCCTTTGAAGCTCGTTCCAGGCAATGTTCCTCGTCACCTCGCCTAAGCTGTTGGATCAAGAACTTAGCCCAGGGCGTGCAGCTGCTGTTGGATGAACCGGCACTTCCACAGTCCGATCGATGCCCCCGATCTAATCTAGGCCATTATCAACCGAAGTGTCATCAGCGCGTAGCAGCTTGACACGTGGATAAGTGGGAGAAATCCCACCGTCCATCAGTACGCAAGGCGAGGGTATTTTGAACACCTTCCCCCGCCAATTTTTTGTAATATTTAATTAGTACTAAATCATTCATTTGTCATTGTAATATTTTTGCAGTATTTACAAACTAGCCCCTAAACTTCTCATTATTACGATCAGGTCCTCGACCACGTCACCTCACGTGCCTGTGCGCTTGAGGGGCAGCCATTTTGTAGAGGACCCCTTGCGGGTCTGTTTATTTCCGATTAGTCCATGAACTTCTACATTCAGTTATAAATTGTTGGACATTTTGCCTATTGGCCCCCAAATATTCGATAATTACGTATAGGTCCTCCCAGGAGCGTGCATCACGCGTGCGTGGGTGGGCTTTTTGCAACAACACCCTCTCGGCTTTAGCTATTTGTCTTTTATCCAGCAAGTTTTTAATTAAGTTGTATATTTTAGGGGAAATTTATGTTTCACCCCTGGACTTTTCGCATATTGCAAAAACATCCCTGCTAGGAGTGTAGTTTCTTGTTGTTGTCTCTATTTATTGCATGCATCTATAAAATGCTAAGAAATCCGCAAAAATCACCTTAAGTTCCTAATGCACATTAGATTCACGCCATATTTTTATTTTGCATATTTATCGCATTTTAATATTTATAAAAATTCAAAAACACGCATTTTCAACACTGTTTGCATTATAAAATCCCTCAAAATTATAAAAACACCTCAGAAAATTCCCAAAAAAATATATTTTATCTAAATTTGTGTTTTAATTTAAGTCCAAAAATTATTTAAAAATATAAAAGAAAACCCATAAAAATATAAAAACTCTAAAAATCTTCCTAAAAATCTTAAAAATTCTACAAAACTCCTAAAATTGCAATTTTAGTTGCTCTATTTTCCCTATTTTATTATCTTTGATTCAAAATTAATTTGAGGAATTTTGGACTCTGATTTATATTTTTCATCCTCATTAAAATTCCATCTAGCAACTTTGTTCACTGCTTTTTTGTATTTTTAACTTTAAAAATACCAAAAAATAGGAAAAATCTAGAAAAATCACAAAAGCATTAAAAAAATATAAAAAACCTAAAAACATTTTATTTCCTGATTTTTTTCTTATTTTACCTATTTTTATTAATACATTATCTATCTCTTTCTTACTTTGTATATATATTCTATTATTAAAAAAAGGAAAGAAAATATAAAAATATAAAATACAAAAAGAAAATATAAAATCAGCAAATTAAAAATCAAAATATAAAATATAAAATTAAAAATAACATAAAAAATATATAAAATAAAAACCCACAAAAAAATCCCACTTGGCTAAGTAGTTCACTAGGCACATGACTTGACTTTTCGCATGGTTACTTTACTCCGTGCTTCATGTGTTCGACCTCTACTTGCTTGCCATTGTACATTCTTTGTAGGGTATAATAAATTTTGATCTGTGCTCTTGATTGCTTAATTGATTGTGTGGGTTGATTGTTGACAAACGTGAAGGCTTGAGTAGTCGCCTCGGCAACAGTGAGTCTGATCTGTCAGACCATTATTTAGCGGCTCCTGTCTTATCGCTTTTCAAATGGCGTCGTTGTCGGGGAGCATCGGCTTGTAGAGTAGACTTGTGTCTTTTTATCTGCTTAACCATTTTTGATTTTTTGTTTCTATTGTATAATTTATTTTGAACTATCTGACATACCTTACTTCTTTTCTTGCGAGGGACCACTGACGGAGTAGGATCACCTAGGGGATCTTGAGCAGCCTTGGGAGGCGGAGCCAACTATTCTATCCTAGCCGGCAGGAGAGAGCAGGAGGACTTGAGAGAGAGAGATAGTTAATTTTTTCTTATTTTTTGTGAGAGAGACATTTGATAAATTTGTAATAATACAGGTACCCTAGACTTTGGACATTCGGGCCCAATTTCCAAGTGTTTGTTCACTTGGGGGCTCACCGCTGTTTTTGATGCGTTTTCCCGCTTGTCATTTTCCGGTTTTGTTTTATTTTTCTTTACTTTCATGGAATGAGACCTTAGTTTTTAGGCTTGCTTGATCAAGTAAATTAGGTCCAAACACCTTAATATCTTGCATGTATCTATAGTCCGCTTTCGACTTAGTTTAAACTTTAAACAGTCGCCTCATCATCTTCGAGCCTTCGTGCTGTGAGCCCACCCTGCCAAGTGCTGCTCTTGAACTCGAAGTGTCGAGAGGAGGACGGGTGAGCCTAGACCAGACTCCTGGATAGAAGATCGGTGACCGACTTGTGGTGCTTCACGCTAGCAATTGCCTGCTTAGGATGATTTCCGTGTGCATATCGACATATAGATTAGGTTTATAAATTCCTATTTTGCATCCTGCATGGAGAGAGCTGGGAGGCACTGTAAGTCTTCGATCTTTGCATTCATCATCTTGGCACAAAGGTGAGATTTCCATCTTGGTGCTGCCTTGCATTGCTTTTCCGATCATCTCCCTCTGTTTTCATATCAATAGGAATCAAAGAAAACACCAAAAATGTTAGGCGCTTGTATTGAATCTACTCAAAGCAAGTGATAACACAAAAAAAATCAAAAAAAGGACTGCTAAAAATACTTGACCAAAATAAAATCGATTAATTGGGCTCATTGCCTTAGGGTGAGCAAAGCCCTCATTTGTTTTCAGGTTGCATAGGAAGGTTTCCTTCCCAGTGAGGTGAGCGTCGTCGTAAGGATTAGAGCCCAAAACCCAGTCTGTGGCTGCCTTGTGTATCGCCTGGATTTTTGAAGTATTGGCGCTTCTATCGTACGTAGACGAGTAGGGCTTGGTCGACATTGATGACTCTCTATTGTGTAGAGCATTGACCTTGTCCGAAGTATCGAGCATAGGCCACACCTTCACGGGGGTGTCTATCTCATCGTCTTGCATCCGAGTAGGTTCTCGCACGTTCACGGGTGATTCCATTGCGAGCGAGATCCGAAGTATTGGTTTCGCCTATCGGCTTCCTCCCTCTATTTCTTTGTCTGAGTAGGGATCCAGGCAGGGTTACAAGGACCTGAAATAGTGCAGACTACAGGTTACCTAGGAGGAGGACAAGTACGAGATAGTTTTCTGGCAGTACTCTCTCTCCTATAGGCGTAGCGCTCTAAGGACTTGTGAAAAGATAATTACCTGAAAAATCAAATCTAAAACTTACAAAGATAATTGCCAAACCTTCACGGCTTCATGTGTCGCATTGGTGAATCCATTGCTTTGGGTTTGATTGATTGGTCGAGTTAAGGTCAAGATCAAAAACATCGCGCCTTTGCGCCATTTTGTTCTCCTTCCATTTGACCCTTGCTCATTGTGAGCCTTCTACTGTTTACACTCCTTTTATTTATCATTGACCTCCGTATCTTCATCCGCATCGATCTTCCTCTTGACCTTCAAGATGGCAACGAATGGACAGCTTAGCCGAGACCCTGTCGACACCCACACCAGTTCCATTCGCTCGCCCTCTCTAATAATTCGAGGCGATTTCCGAGAACCCGGTTGAGATTCCGTGAACCGATCTCCAGACTCCCCGTCTTCTTCAATAAATCGGGATCACTCTTGTCTTGAATTCTGTCTGTTTTGGATGGCAATTGATTTCACTCCTTACACATCGCCGTCCTTAACAAAGTTCTATGTTGACCTTAACACAGAACACTTCTCTCCATCTGGTGCTGCAATTCAGACTGATCGGGGCATTCTTCCATGTGCAGACTTAGAGTCTGATTCCGAGCCAGCAAACCAAGCAGAATCTGAGATGGCCGGTGGAAGAGGAAAGGGACCACAACCCCAACCTGAAACTGAAGCCAATCCGGGGGAAGGGCAGTACACTACACAGAATGAAGGTAACATTCAATTGTTGGCTTCCATCTAAGCCATCTAGCAGCAGTTGACTAACCAAGCCCTGGCCCAGACCGCCTTTCGGGAAATGCTGAATGATCTGAGGAGGAGGGCCAATGCAAGAGATAGCTGACGGGAGGATGAACCAAACCAAGAGTTCAACTTCGAAGAGGTTAGAGATGAGTTCTCGGTACAAGGCCCGACTTTGAGAGAGCGGACGTAGACCCACTGCATCCTAAGCCGACGCTGAAGGAAACATATAATCCAGGAGCGGGCCGTATCACTAAGTTGATCCAGATTCCACGCATTCACACCCACTTCGAGCTAAAGCCGCAGTAACTGTCTTTGCTTCCCACCTTCCACGGGAATACTATTGAGGAACCGTATATTAATATCAAGAAGTTTGGCCGCATTTGTGCTACCGCTCACTACCCTGGAATTCCTTTGGGGGTAGTCAAGATGACCGCCTTTCCCTTCAGCCTTGGGTCGACCACCTAGGGAAGGTAGTCACAACCTGGGAGGAGCTGAAGTCCGCATTTCTCCATAAGTTCTACCCTCTTGGGCGACTGAATCAGTTGCGTGCCCGTATTTCAAGTTTTTGCCAGCAACCCCACGAGGCTATCCATGAAGCGTGGGAGAGATCCAAGGATCTCCAGGAGAAGTGTCCCCACCATGAAATTCCAAAGACTAGTCTCGTGCATCACTTCTTTGGTGGGCTCACACTTGAGAGCCAAAAGCTTGTAGATGCCGCTTGTGGCGGTTCACATTTCAACAAGGATGAGGACGTGGTATGGAACGTCTTCGAGGAAATGACGAAAGGAGAAGCCGCTCAATCCTCGTCCCGGGCATACATGAAGATGCCGACTGCCATCAGCAAGCCAGTGAACATGGCTTCGCACACCGAAGACAGGGATGAGAGCTCCAACTTGAGTATCATTAGGATCCATCTGTCCAAGGTGGACATCATTGAGAAGAGGTCGTAGGATCTCGAGAAATTATCTGTGATAGAGAAAAGGACCCAGGCCTTGGAAAAGCTCGATTTGATTTCCCAGCAGCTGGAGCAGATCGTTTATACGTTGAAGGCCATCATGTGCAACGTTGTGTCTACTACTGCCGAGCCGAATGCTGAGAAGAAGGAGCCTACAATGCAGCAAAACCCTCAGCTGACTCCACCGCAACCCCAGCCTGTTCAGCACGTGTATTACGTGCAGGTTCCGGAGCAGCCCCCGCAGCCTCAGACACAGATGGTTGTATATCAACCTGAGTCCCAGCCAGCCTATTCTGAGCAGTTCTCTCCACCCCCGCCACTGATACAAGAGATCAATGGTGTATGGAACAATGAAGTGCAACTGACCCATCCTCAGGGACACTCTCAGGGTCAGAACATGGGCAACATGCCCTATCACCAACAGCAACAGGGTGGGAGACCCTTCCAGCCGTCATATCAGTACTAGCCTCCGTCTCACAGCAACACATGGAGGCAGAACTATCAGCATGGTCCTCAGCAGTCTGGATACCGTGGACAAGGGTATCATCAGCAACCGGCTGCTACATATCATATGAACTCACAGTATTCCTCCAACCCTCCTCCTCACCAATTCTCTCAGGGTTACCAGTCGCAGTCTCAGTTGCCATACCAACATTCTAGGCCCCGGCAGGGGGATTCTTCTGAGATTGTGTCGGTTAATCAAGCCCTGGCATGCCTGGAACAGTTGATGAAGAATATGGCTGAGATGAACCAGAAGATCGACGACTTGACGGCCGCAAAAACGGCCATCCCAGCTCAAGTCGAGGCAAATCCGAACAGCTTCCGATGCAAGGAGCAGGTAGTCAGTAGTGTCCAACCAGATTCAGGTAAATTAAATTGTTTTTTATCTAATGCTGTTACTCTCACGAGTGGTAGGACACTCCAGCCATCAGTTACTGCAAAGGGAAAACATCTTGCATCTGACGGTGAATCGTCACCAGGCCAACGCTAGGGCCACAAAGCATTTTTGGAGCAGCACCATCCACCAGAAAATCACAAAAAATGAAGAAAATAGAAAAACACAAAAAGATAGCCGCAACCTCGGTGGAGATAGGCCAGCATTGGAGACGTCTGCACCTGCTACAGAGCCAACCACAGACAGAAGGAATTTTGCACCTGCAGCAAGTCCAATGCCAGCACCTGACGCCGAGCCTGCTGTTTTTGGTCCACATCTTATAGATGATTCTATTCCTTTTTGCCATCTACCTGTAAACAAAAATATGGATAATATTTTGAATGACATTGGTGAAGAGTTTGTAAATATTCCTTTCCCAGAAGCAATGAAAAAATAGAAAAAAATTAAAAATTTGAAAAATGCTTTGTCTGATCCTGCTATCATTGAAATCATTCAGAATTTGGTATTAGACATGCCATTGATGAAAGCTCTTGAGTACATGTAAGCTGTAAAGAAAGGATTGAAAGAGGCATGTACAACCAAGCGCAGACCGCACCCCCATAACTCCAGAAACAAAGGTAGCAAGTCCGAAAGGCATATCCTCACAATGGCCACAGTTAATGCCATCAGCAACCTCCCAGATAAAAAGCAAGATATGGGAGAACCTCTTGTGCATTGTCATATGTTTAATCAGGAGTTTGAACGAACACTTCTCGACAGCGGGTCTTCCGTCAACTTGATGCCAGCCTCACTGCTTACAGAATTCATGCTAGGACCGCTCAAGCCTACAAAGATGATTCTGTAGTTTGCAGACAAATCAGTCAAGCGGCTTAGAGGCCTGTTGGAGGATGTGATAGTTACGGTTCAGGGAAAGTAGTTCCCGGCCGATTTTGTGGTACTAGATATGGACGTCCCCGCTCCATTACTCCTTACCCCAATCATACTTGGAAGACCATTCCTGCGGACGTCGAATGCAGTAGTGAATTATGGGACTGGAGAAATTACTTTTGGCGCTGGCAACGAAACAATCAGAGTGGAGACCCTGCCTGAGGAAGCACCAGCAGAACGACCATCTGCATTATACGCAAGGGTGATTGAGCATTCTGATGACTGCGACTTTCTAGCAGAAATTCAAGATACCAACTTATTCTTAGATGACAATGAGATCCATGAACTCCTCTGCCTCGAGGAGGGATTGGAGGCCGCAGTCGAATTTCCCCTTACCGATCAGGATGAGAAACTCGCTGATGTGCTGAATGAGACTGTCGTGGAGGTGATGTGCCTTCAAAACCAAGAGCAAGTTGTTGAAGAATCTTGTTATGAGGAGGAAATAATTGAAGCATTTTGTCAAATTTGAGGGAGAGGCAGAACAGAGTATGGTGGACACCGAACAGATGAAAGAATCGCCACATGCATTAATAGCTGAGGTCACCTCTGAAGTAGCTCAGACCCCGTCAGAGTTGAAACCCTTATCCTCCAACATGAAATATGCCTTCCTTGCGGGAGAACCGAACATGTACCCGGTCATTATCAATGCACACATGACCGAAGTCCAAGAATCTCGTCTGATGGAGGTTCTTGAACGCAACCGCAAGGCGATCGGCTGGCGAGCTTCGGATCTCCATGGGATCAATCCGTCACTGTGCTCGCATCACATTTTTCTAGAAGAAGATTGCAGGCCCTCTCGAGAACTTTAGAGAAGATTAAATCCTAATCTGCGAGAGGTTGTTATGAAAGAGATTCAGAAATGGTGTGATGCGGGATTCATTTATCCCATCTCCGACAGCAAATGGGTGAGCCCTCTGCATGTTGTGCCAAAGAAATCAGGGATCACCATTGTGAAGAATGATAAAGGATAGGAGATCGCAACCAGAATACCCACCTCTTGGCGAGTATGCGTGGACTACAGAAGACTTAACCTCGCCACCAAGAAGGACCACTTTCCTTTACCTTTCATCGACCAGATCTTGGAGAGATTTGCCGCGAAGGAATACTTCTGCTTCTTGGATGGATATTCTGGATAAAATCAAGTTGCTATTGCTCCTGAAGATCAAGAGAAAACCATGTTCACCTGTCCTTTTGGTACATATGTCTTCAGACGAATGCCATTCGGGCTTTGCAACGCCTCAGCCACATTTCAGAGGTGTATGCTTGCAGTTTTTGCCGACATGATGGATAACTTTCTCGAGGTCTTTATGGACGATTTTTCGGTCTACAGGGATTCATTCGATCAATGTCTGTATTATTTATACCGAGTTTTGCGGAGGTGCTGAGAAGTAAATCTGCTCTCGTGGGAAAAGAGCAACTTCATGGTGACCGAAGGAATCGTGCTGGGTCACGTTGTTTCTAAACGTGGCATGGAGGTTGACCCAGCCAAGGTGGAGGTAATTTCCAAACTTGAGCCACCTACAATAGTTAAACAAGTCAGGTCATTCTTGGGCCATGTCGGTTTTTACTGACGTTTCATCAAAGACTTCATCAAACTGGCCAGACCGTTCACTGAATTGCTCGGTAAGGAGAATGAATTCATTGCAGATGATCGTGTGCTCCTTGCCTTTAATCAGCTGAAAGAACTCATCACACAGGCCCCTGTCTTGCAGCCACCAATTTGGACTCAGTCAGATTATGCCATTGGTGCTGTACCCGGACAGAGGGAAGATAATGTACCATTTGCGATTCACCACACTAGCTGGACGCTTGATGAAGCTCAGCGAAACTACACTATCACTGAAAAGGAGCTGCTAGCGGTAGTCTTTGCCTTGGAAAAGTTCAGATCCTACCTCCTTGGATCCAAGGTAATCGTTTACACTAATCATTCAGCCATTCGGTATTTACAGCAGAAGAAGGATGCCAAACCACGTCTTATCTAGTGGATCCTTCTCCTCCAGGAATTCGATTTGGAAACTAAAGATAAACCTGGGGTAAAGAATGTGGTGGCCGATCATCTATCGAGGCTTCCTGAGCCGGAATCTCCTGAGCTGAATCTGGAGCCGATCACAGAGACCTTTCCAGACGAGGTCATTCTGTCAATCACCTCGCTTCCTTGGTATGCATACATCGTTAATTATCTGGTGACCAAGAAAATCCCGCAGAATTGGCCGAAGTTGAAAATAGACAGATTCTTGTCTAAAATCTATTTCAACCAGTGGGAGGATTCGTTTTTATTTCGTGAGGGGTCAGATTGTATCTGGAGAAGGTGCATTCCTCAGGAGGAAGTTCCAAGTGTCCCTACCTTATGTCATGACCGAGATTCTGGAGGACATCATTCGTGCAGACGAACGGCAGCAAAAGTTCTTCAGAGCGGCCTCTGGTGGCCTTCACTATTAAAAGATGCAGATGATTATGTCAAATGCTGCACTGACTATCAGAAGATGGGCGGAACCATAGGAATGAGAGACACGATGCCTCTGAAATTCATTCAGATATCAGACATCTTTGACGCATGGGGCATTGACTTTATGGGCCCATTTACCAACAGCCAGGGCTATGAATATATTCTGCTTGCTATCGACTATGTAAGTCGCTGGTTGGAGGCGATCACCGCCCGAACCATCGACAGTAGGACTGTATGTCGCTTCTTGAGAGATCACATCATAACACGGTTCGAGATACCAAAGATTCTCATATCTGACGGGGGTAGTCATTTCATAAACAGAGAGGTGAAGAAGCTGACTCAGGAATTCTACATTGAACATCGTGTTGCTTCACCCTACCACCCGCAGTCCAATGGCTTAGCTGAATGTTCAAACAGGGAGATCAAGATAATTCTACAGAAGCTTGTGCGTCCGGATCGCAAGAACTAGTCTCAACTGCTTGATTCAGTTCTTTGGACTTATAGAACAGCGTACAAGTTACCCTTGGGAATGTCTCCCTACCGCTTGGTGTATGGCAAGTCATGTCATTTTCCCGTCGAATTAATTCACAAATCTTTATGGGCCATCAACATCTGTAATTTGGATTCCGAGCAGGTAGGTAAATATAGAAAATTGGATCTGAACAGATTATTGGAATTCAGAGATTATGCATATGACAACAGCCTGGTGTCCAAGGAGAAGGTCAAAACGTGGCATGACAAGCATATCCGTCGCAAGTCCTTCGAGCCAGGTCAGAAGGTGTGGTTTTTGATGCGAAATTAAAGATCTTTCCAGGAAAATTGAAGAGTAAATGGACTGGGCCGTTTATGGTTAGGCAGGTGCGTGACAACGGAAGGGTATTGATATCCAACTTGTCAGCTGACGCACATCCATTTGTAGTCAATGGACAGCTTCTGAAGCCCTACCTTGAACATGATACATTCTTGTCTGTCATTGACTCTATTCAAGTAATCTACAGGGATGAGCCGGATATCTCCGAAGAGGCAGAGGAAGGCCAAGCAGAGCAAAACATTTTTGAATGACTTTTCTTCTTTTCTTCTTTTCTTCTTTTCGTCTCTTTTATCTTATTCTACCGACATGATGTCATCCCTTTCATCACTACTACACTTAGGATGTACTTTATCCTAAGTGTAGGGGGGATGCGCATCCCGAGTTGTTCATACCCACTTTCATCTCTTTTCTTCTTTTCTCCTTTTCTTCTTTTCCTTGTCTATCCTCTATATCTATCAAAAATGTGTCGCTCATTGTAGACACTCTTCTATACTTAGGACGCACTCTGTCCTAAGTATAGGGGGGTGTGCACCCCGAGTTTTTGTATTCTTTGATCCTCTCCATTGTCTCCTCTTCTTGTCTATACTTAGGGATATCTTACCCTAAGTATAGGGGGAGACAATCTGAGTACGATCTGTTCATTCCCACCCTTGACCCTCCCTGCCTTGTGTACAGTCTGCTATACTTAGGATTATTTGATCCTAAGTATAGGGGGGACGGTCAACTTCTCATTTGTTCATTCGTTTCTTCGTTCCTCATTCTTTAGATTTTCCTATACTCCTTACGAGTTATGTCTTCTATTTTCTCTCTGATCTATGAGGACATAGCTCAAGCTAAGTATAGGGGGGTCGTATATACTAAGTATATACTTTAGCCATAACTCGTACTTTCGTATTTTCTTAATAATATGGCTTATAATTCTTTAAAATTCATTACAAACCATAATAAAAAGATGTTATCATTCCTCAATTTTTTTATATGTACTGATTAATAAATCAGGTGAAAATGTTTTTTGCAAAATGTTTGAAAAATAGTTTGAAAATCTTTGTGAAAAGTCTTCTGAAAACTATTTTGAAAATGTTTTGTTACATATTTTTAATCTTTGTAAAAATATTTTGATTGTGAAATTTTATTTTCTTTGTGTGAAATAAAATGTTTGGAAAAATGTTTTGCAAATGGTTTGAAAAATGGTTGTAAAAATATTTTGAAAAATCTATCTATACTTTTTAAAAACCTTTGCAAAATGATTTTCAAATGTGTGTACATGTTTGTAAAATTATTTGTAAAAATTATTTTGGACTATAGTTTTCAAAAAGCATTCGAAAAACCTTTTCAAATAAGTTTGAGGAATATATACATCTCACCTAAAATTCACTAGATATTTATAAAATTGAGCACTTACCCTTGTTAATTCTTAAAATCCACTTCTTGTATATGAGATGCACCCCCGTGTAAATATTTGTACCTAGTTTATAGCTAAAGCTTTTTGTTTTCAAAAATCCCAAAAACATTTGAAAAATCTTTCTGAAAAAAATACAAAAAAATGCATATGCATCATCTTTTCAAAAATCTATAAAAAGTTCAAAATCTTTGAAAATTGTGCCACACAAATATTTTCTGCACTTTGCATATCATTGCATAGCATGAGCATTTTTCGGATTGAGTTTGACAGTTGAACAAGTCTAAGTAAAATCCGGAGATTGGAGCTTGATTGGACTGTAAAATCTACCTAATAACAGGAACCTTATAGGAACTGGGTTTGAGGTACTTCAGGTCTATATGACTTAATTCTTTGAGGATCACGAGACTCGGTTCAATGGATTCTTGACTGCCTAAGTAGAGTATTTCGGAGCACACGCACGACTCTTGTTGATAATGACCTAACTTGGACACCTGCACCTTTCACATGGCTCAACTCAGTTGGGGTGGTGAGGGGATTGGATTTGCCAGTATGAGACACACACAAGTGGAAACATTTGTCCTCCTCTAGGGAGGGAAGTGCACCCCAACCCATCCAGTGATGAGGAATTCTAAAGACAGGAGAGTGTGGGTTGCGATAAAGCTTCAAAAGAGGGATAGTCTACTGGCTCAAGAGGAAAAACTCCCTATGTAAATGCTGGTGTATATAGTATTTCAAAAAAAAAAGACATGCATGTACAAAAATAAGTGCCTGCAAAGTATGTGAATATGTTGTATAATAAGCAAGCTTGAGTTTCAAAGTCATATCATGTGAGCCTACAGCTGGATGACTTGACTACACTGGTCTTGCATCCTAGGATAGGTAGCTACATTGGCTACCGTCCATTTTTCTCTTCACCCCCTCCTCTTGAGCCGGTTGCCACTTGAACTTAGAAGGGAATACCCCGCTCCTCGAGGAAGGAGCTATTGGATTGGGGAATCATTGGGTTGTCATGCTGGAGAAGTCAGTCTCTTTGTCATTTTAGTTGGGGAGAGCCACCATCACTTACACTGTACGAGTCAGATTCATAGTCGTAAGGGTTTGCGTATGAGTTGAGATATTTCTGACCTGGCTATTGAGGAGACTTGGACAGAGTTTTGGGATTCTCTAAGGTTGTTGGATTTTAAATCCGATTCTCATTAAGGTTCCAACTGCACTAAAATTCCAAAGTTCTGACTTAAAACTCCAAACGTTGATTTTGTGAAGTCAAGTGTGACAATTAAATTTAGTCCAATTTCTGCTTTTTCTTTTCTTTGTTTTTCTTTTCTGCACTTATTGCATAAGCGTTTGCTAGGGACTAGCAAAGGAAAGTATAGGGGGATGATAAATCTACGTTTAATCATCTTTATTCTATCATTTTGGCCTTAAAACCCCTAGTAAATGCGTGTAAATAAAGTTAATTTAGGCATTTTATCATTCATGCATCATTGTGTAAATACTGTATAAAATGTGGTTTTTAAAGCTAAAATTATAGAATAAATAAAAGAAAAGAAAAAAGAATAAAATATTGTTAATATTTTATGACCTGAAACCCCGAGACCTAGGCATCTCGATGACTAGGTCGACAATGAATAAAGTAGGGGGAGATAAGGGCAAAAATACAATAAAATTACCTTTTATTTTATTCATTCTTTATTCATTTTGGGACCTATTTTTGGTTCCACTTTTTATACCTCAAATAAAGAAACTTTGTACATGAAGTTGTAGATAATTAAATAAAGAAAAATATAAAATTGATTTCACCTAAAAATAATGTACATGTCAAAAGTTATGATCTGAATAAGATTCCAAAATCCCAACTTCCCAGACCAGTATCTCTCAAATAAAAACTCGAAATGTATCAAAATCACCTTTAATTGTATATAAATTTCAACAATCTATTTAATAAGGTGGTTTCGTATTTTTCGGAGTTATAGTTTGAAAGTTGAGTTTTGGGCCCCACTTGTATACTTGTACAGATTAAAATATTTATTTTAATTATTATGCATTATTTTTATAATCTTATATTTTTATAATTTTGCAAATAGTACTTATAATATATTTGTACATTAAAACATGAATAAAAATCTCAAGAAAATACAAAATAAAATACTTGTATATTACATACCTAGGTATAGTACCTATAAATATACCTACATAGAATATAATCCTATTTTATTAAGTGTATAAAACACCTCAGAAAAATAAAATAAAAACATATCTAAGTGTATAAAAATATTTTATAAATATATAAAATAATAAACAAAATAAATAAAATTAAATTCACAAAATAAAAAGAAAATATTAAAATATACATATATATACCTATATAGCCTATAGATGGGAACTTGCATTTTTACACCTCATAAAAATAATTAAAAATCATAATTAATTAATTTATTAAATAAAAAACATTTTTTATTTTATAACCAAAAATTAATAAAATCATTTGATATTTTTAATTAAATTTCCAATGTTTTCCCCCAGTCTTTTTCCTGGTTGGTCCACGTGGACCAACCAGGGGGCAGCAAGAGTTGACCTCTTGTCAACTCTCTGCCCAACGTCTGGGCTGCGTCAGAAGCGTTTTTTGTCCGATTTTCTCGATTTGTTCGAGGGCATTCCCTTCATATTTTTATGTCGACGACTTCTGAGCTTTTGTTCCTCGAGGAACGAGCTTCAATGCCCTAGGTTTTCTTGGGCCAAGAGTCGGCGATTCGACAAGATACACCTTGATCTTTGGCGCTGGACGACCACCCAGTCAACCCTTTTAAATATTTCCCCAAACTTTCCTCTTTTTTTTGATCCCTCTTCCATCTGTGAATTCCTAATCCTTTGAGTCCATCAGCCTCCTGGTGACAGCAGGGAGCCGTAGGGCTCGGTTTGAAGATCATCAGTGTTGAATCTAGGTGTGATCCACTCACAGCCGGAGCTCCACCACCAAGCCCGACCTTGGTCTCCCGGTGAGAGTTTTGCCTCTTTCTTCTTTCATTCTGTAGCCGTAGCATTAGGTAGCTTAGATCTGTTACAGGTTTTGATTCCGTCGTCTCTTTCACGGTAATTCCGCAAATCACTTCACTGCGGAGCTCCGCTCTGCCCCCGTGTTCCACCTCATCCACCCGTTGATTCGACCCGCTTCCATCCTCATTATCTTGCCCTTCGACTCCTCTCGCCCCGACGCACCTCCAACCA
This sequence comes from Ottelia alismoides, assembly GCA_037367405.1. Taxonomy (NCBI): domain Eukaryota; kingdom Viridiplantae; phylum Streptophyta; class Magnoliopsida; order Alismatales; family Hydrocharitaceae; genus Ottelia; species Ottelia alismoides. Next base: position 214,856 of record JAZKJV010011059.1, read on the forward strand.
CCGAGATCCTACGTGGATCCCTCGATCTTAGGTCTCCTTCTCTGCCTTCGCCGGAGACCACTCGCAACGATCCATCTTCATCCCATCCGTACATCTGAAACCACGAATACATTCGCCTGGTTGTTGCGATTCTAACCCCTGCATGACCGAAGTCCTACGAGGCTCAATCGAGCCCCATCGAGCCCAGGGAACAGCTCCAGGCGGAGCCACCTCGTTCAGCCACCTCAAGCATGCTCCAGACATGAGAAGACCCCCATCAGACGCGCAAAGATCCCAGGAGTCTTTTGCCCTTACTCCTGGGCCCAGAGGAGCATCACCTTGATGGGAATCACGCTTCGAAGCTCGGCCCAAGCGATGTTCTTCGTCACCTCGCCTGAGCCGTTGGATCAAGAACTCAGCAAAGGGCGTGCAGCTGCCGTTGGATGAGCCGGCACTTCCACCGTCCGATCGTTGCCCACGATCTAATCTAGGACATCATCAACCGAAGCATCATCAACGTGCAGCAGCTTGACACGTGGATAAGTGGGAGAAATCCCACTGTCCATCAGTGCGCAAGGCGAGGGTATTTTGCATACCTTCCCCCGCCGATTTTTTGTAGTATTTAATTAGTACTAAAATCATTCATTTGTCATTGTAATATTTTTGTAGTATTTACAAACTAGCCCCAGAACTTCTCATTATTACGATCAGGTCCTCGGCCACGTCACCTCACGTGCCTGTGCACGTGAGGGGACAACCATTTTGTAGAGGACCCCTTGCGGGTCTGTTTATTTCCGACTAGTCCATGAACTTCTATATTCAGTTATAAATTGTTGGACATTTTGCATATTGGCCCCCAAATATTTGATCATTGTGTATAGGTCCTCCCCAGGCGCATGCGTCGCGTGTGCGTGGGTGGGCTTTTTGTAGCAGCACCCTCGCGGCATTAGCTATTTGTCTTTAGTCCAGCAAGTTTTTAATTAAGTTGTATATTTTAGGGGAAATTTATGTTTTCACCCCTGGACTTTTCGCATATTACAAAAACATCCCTACAAGGAGTGTAGTTTCTTGTTGTTGTCTCTTTTTATTGCATGCATCTATAAATTACTAAAAAATCCACAAAATCACCTTAAGTTATTGTTGCACATTAGATTCACGACATATTTTTACTTTGCATATTTATCGCATTTTAATATTTATAAAAATTCAAAAACACGCATTTTCAGTACTGTTTGTATTATAAAATCCCTAAAAATTATAAAAACACCTCAGAAAATTCCCAAAAAATATATTTTGTCTATTTTATTATGTTTTAATTTCATTCCAAAAATCATTAAAAAATATAAAAGAAAACCCATAAAAATATAAAACTCTAAAAATCTTCCTAAAAATCTTAAAAATTCTACAAAACTCCTAAAATTACAATTTCAGTTGCTATATTTTCCCTATTTTAATATCTTTGATTCAAAATTAATTTGAGGAATTTTGGACTCTGATTTATATTTTTCATCCTTATTTTAATTCCAGCTAGCAACTTTGTTCACTGCTTTTTAGTATTTTTGACTTTAAAAATACCAAAATATTAGGAAAAATCTAGAAAAATCACAAAAACATTAGAAAAATATAAAAAACCTAAAAACATTTTATTTCCTGATTTTTACTTATTTTTACCTATTTTTATTAATACATTATCTATCTCTTTCTTACTTTGTATATATATTCAATTATTAAAAAAAGGAAAGAAAATATAAAAATATAAAATACAAAAAGAAAATATAAAATCAGCAAATGAAAAATCAAAATACAAAAATATAAAATTAAAAATAACATAAAAATATATAAAATCAAAAACCCACAAAAAAATCCCACTTGGCTAAGTAGTTCACTAGGCACAGGACTTGACTTTTCGTCTGCTTACTTTACTCTGTACTTCCTGTGTTCGACCCCTACTTGCTTGCCACTGTACATTCTTAGTAGGGTATAATAAATTCTGATCCTTGCTCTTGATTGGTTAATTGATTGTATGGGTTGATTGTTGACAAACGTGAAGGCTTGAGTGGTCGCCTCAGCGACAGTGAGTCTGATCTGTCAGACCATTATTAAGCGGCCCTCGTCTTATCGTTTTTCAAGCCTACTCAAGTGTTTTGTGTGTTTTAGGCTTTTGTGATTTTTGTGGGTTTTTCATATATTTATTTTTTTTTATGGATTTTTTTAATTTTTTTATTTTTATGTTTTAATTTTTCAACTTTTAATTTGTTTTTATATTTTACGATTTTTAATTTCTTTTTTTAATATGTGATAAGTATATATACACACACTTTTATATAGAATAATATGTATAATATGAATACAATATATGATATATATAATAAATGGTATAAAAATTTTCAAAATACAAATAAGCCCAGTCTATTTTAAAGGGGTTTTAAATATTTATACGTATTTATAAATACAACAATAACAAAGTCTTTTCCCACAATTAAGTAGGGTCGTCTACATGGATTTTTCACCTCCATTCAGATCTATCTTAGGTCAATCTCATGCTTATATCCAAAAAACTAAGATCCCTTCGTATAGTATCTTTCAAACACTTCTTTGGCCGTCCTCGCCCTCTCTTAGGCGGCTCAACATCCCAACACTTGCATCTCTTAACTGGTGCATCAACTGATTTTCCTTGCAAATGACCAAACCGTTTTAAGTGGATTTCTTGCATCTTATCCTCGATCAGAGCTACAACAACTTTGTTTTTGATTGCATCATTTCGAATCTAATCTTTACGTGTGTGTGTCCATGCATCCACCTTAGCATTTTCATTTATGCTACAACCATTGTCTACACATGTCTATGGTTTACAAGCCAACATTGAGATCCATAGATCATAGTAGGTCTCATGGCTGCTTTGTAAAATGTTCCTTTAATTTTTAAAGGAATTTTCTTATCACAGAGAACAATAGAGGCTCCTCTCCATTTTAGCCAGCCTACATTTATTCTATTAGTAACATCTCCATCAATTGCCCCATCATGTTGTAAAATAGATCCCAAATATTTAAAAGAATCTCTCTTCCGAATGTTGTCATCACCAATCTTCACCTTGATTCCTTTGTGCACTCCATATAATCTGTCTTAGCTACTTATACGAAATCCTTTAGTCTCCAAAGAATGTTTCCAAACCTCAAGCTTCTCATTTACTCCATCTCTAGTCTCGTCAATCAACACAATATCATCAACAAATAACATACACCAAGATAACTCATCTTGAATGTGACTTGTCAACTCGTCCATAATCAAAGTAAAAAGAAATGGACTCAAAGCTGAACCTTGATGTAAACCAATGTTGATGTCAAAATATTCAGTCTTCCCAGACAAGGTCCTTACACAAGATAAAGCCCTATCATACATGTCCTTTATGAGGTTAATGTATAAGGCAGATACTTGTCTCTTCTCCAAAACTCTCCACACTCTCTCTCATGGGACAGAACTATAAGCCTTCTCCAATCAATAAAGATCATATGAAGGTTCTTCCTTTTAGATCTATGAATCTCCATTATTCTCCTCTGCAAATGGATGTCTTCAATAGTTGAGCAACCTGGCATGAATCCGAATTGATTTTTCTTTTACTTGGAAACTTGCCTCAACCTTCTTTCGATCACACGTTCCCAAATTTTCATCGTGTGACTCATCATCTTGATACCTCTGTAATTTAAGAAATTTTAAATGTCTTCTTTATTCTTATAAAGAGGCACCATGATACTCCTCCTCCAATCTTCAAGCATTTTCTTGCTTCGACAAATAACATTGAATAGATTCGTAAGCCAAGTCAAACCGCGCTCACCTAAACTCTCCATATTTCTACAAGGATGTCATCCGGTCCTACACTTCCACAGGTCTCATTACCTTCAAAGACCTCTCTACTTCCTTTCTTTGTATTCGTCTATAGCTTGCACAATTCAAGTAGCTTTCACTACTAGCTAGATCGCCCAAAGTGATCTCTCTATTTCTTTCCCAATGAAAAGTTTATGGAAGTACTACTCCCATCTAGTCTCAAAATCCTTCTGAGTACCAAGCACATGACCTTCCTCGTCCTTAATGCATCTCACTTGAGAAAGGTCTTTGGTCTTTCTTTCTCTTGCATTGGCCAACCTGAATATATCCTTCTGGCCCTTCTTAGAGTCATGTATTTATAAATATTAATAATATCTATAGGTAATATATAGTAATAATATATATAAGATATATATAGGGTTTTATATTATAAATATAGATTGAAATGCTCATTTGCAAAATAAAATGTTTTGGCCTTTTTTATGTTTTTCTCTGTTTTTAAGATTTTTATGTGATTTTTGATAAATTTTATGTATTTTTTATTATAAAAAGTCAAAACAAGGAACAAAATATTAAGCCAAATGTTTTAGGTTTTTAAAAATAGATAAATAGGTGAAAATTTCCAAAAAACTATTTTTTATATATGTTATATAATATAAGGAAAATTGTACAACCTAAAACAAGAATTTTGGATTTTGTAGAATTTTTGCTAATTTTTCTAGGGTTAGGAGGATTTTTAATTTTTAGGGTTTTTCTTTCTATCGATCCTCACAAGTTTCTGTACGACTGTCTTGATTTCTCTGTTTGATAATTCATCCAGGCCATTGGATTAGGGATGATTAACGATATGCAACTAGATGATCGACTTTATACTCCTTTACTAATTTCTTAACATCTTTATTGATGAAGTGGCTACTCCCATGTGATATCAGAATCTTTGGTATCCTGAACTGCGAAATGATGTATCTTTCAGGAACTGGCACACTATGTGGCTTGAGCAAGGATAGTTTCCACCCAATGACTCACGTAGTCTATGGCATGCATGATGTATTCATAACCTTGACAATTAGGAAATGGACCTACGTAATCAATGTCCCATGAATTGAAGACATCAAAAATTTGAATAAATTTGAGGGGAATAGGGTCTTTAACACCAAGTGTTTTCCCATCTTCTGACACTTAGTGAAAGCTTTAACGTACGTAGTGACATCCTTGAATAGTGTGGGACACCGGAGCCCACAATGTAGTATCTTTGCTACCGTTCGGCTTCCAGAAGGGTGTCCACCAGGTTCGATCTTGTGACAATGCTCGAGGACACTTGTGTACTCCTCCTGAAGAATACACTGACACCAAATGCAATCTAATCCTTCCCTGAACAAGTATGGGTCTTCCCATTGGTATAAATGGATATTGAACATGAACTTGTCCTCCTTGATTCTCGTTCAATCATGTGGGACTACCCCAGAGATGAGATAGTTCAAAATATTGGTATACCAAGGGAGATACCCAATGTTGAGAATGGATTCATCTAGAAGATCTCTTTGATCGGTGCATTGCTCACTTGAATATCTTGGCATTCAATTCTGGATTAATGATTTGCTACCACATTCTGAACTCTAGGCTTGTCTTTGATTTTCAATTTGAATTCATGGGGGAGAAGGATCCATCTAAGTAGGCATGATTTGGCATCCTTATTATGGTGTGAATATCTTATAGCAGAGTGGTCAGTAAAGACAACGACTTTAAATCCTAGAAGATAGGATTTGAATTCTCTAAAGCAAAAACAACTATAAGCAATTCTTTCTCTGTTACTGTATAATTTTTTTGTACTTCATCAAGTGTTTTACTGGCATAGTGAATGGCATAGGGCAGCTTTTCTCTTGTTTGTCCTAATACAACCCCAACCGTAAAGTCTGATGCATCCTTCTTGATCTCGAATGGGAGAGACCAATCGGATGGTTGTAGGATTGGAGCTTTAGTGACTAGATCTTTCAGTTGATAAAATGAATAGACAATTGGCTGATTGACAATGAAATAGATCTCCTTGCATAAGAATTATTGAGAGATCAAGCAATTTTGTTGAAGTCTTTAGTAAATCTACTATATAATCCAACATGCCCAAGGAATGACCTCACATTCTTCACATTTCAAGGTGGATCCAGTTTGGCAATGACATCCACCTTTGACGGATCGACTTCCATGCCTCGCTTGGAAACGACATAGCCCAACACAATCCTTTTAGTAATTGTAGAGAGATATTATTCACTTCTATACTTTTCTTATAATTTTATTTTATGTTGGACTCTTTATGTATTTTACCCATAGGCTATTCTCCTATATAGAAGAGCCTAGGGCTGATGGAATAAACAAGTTTTCTTATTTTCCCAATATGGTATTAGAGCGATCCTAGACTAGAGTTCTCGAGCCAAACCCGAACCCTAGCCCCACCTTCGAGCCCTCCCCGCCTTCCTGTATCGTGCGCCTCCTCTGCACGTCTCCTACGCGCCTCCGCATCTCCGGTCTCGCACCTCCGGTCTCGCACCTCCGCGTGCCTCCTCTGCACCTCCGATCTCGCGCCTCCGCGCATCTCCTCCGCGCGATGTGCGATGTACGCATTGTACACATTGAGCGGCGTGCTTGGCCTGTGCGTGATATCCCTGTGCGTGCCCTAGTGCGCGTGATCTTCGCGTGCCCCAGCCTGCGCCCCTACGCGTGACCTTCCTGCACGCAACTGTGCGTGTAAAGGTCTCGACTTCTATGCACGTGCAAGCCTAAGTCAAGCGCATGGGCGTGACCTCAGAACTCATTCTGCGCTCCTCCTCCAAAGTAATGGGTTTGCTTACTTGAGTCTACACATGAAACTAAACCCGTTAATGTCCGTGTAGATGATCATATCTTCAGTCTACTACCCCAGTCTTCCGTTATCACTATGTCAGAGAGCAAGGCAGACATCCCATCTATAGGCGCCTTCATTCCAGCGCCGATTGTGAAGATGGATGGTTCAAATAATGAACTGTGGGCAATACAGTTCATGAGTATGATGAAGTCAAATGGTAAGAAACACATTCTTACTGATGAAGAGCCTGCTGAGAAGACTGGGGTCAATGCCTCATGGGAGACAGATGATGCATATGCCAAGGTTTGGCTATCTGGAACCCTGGCAATTGAGATTGCAAATGATATTCTTCGTCATCCCACTGCAAAAGCAATGTGGGATAGTCTGGCTGCTGCATATTCTCAGGCAAAGAATGAGACGAAGATTCTGCAACTCCAGCATGACATATTTACTATCAAGCAGAATGGACGACCTCTACACTCGTTGTACACATCTTTATGTGGAATGTTTGAGAAGCTTTTATAGCTTCATGCCTCTCACAACCACTCCAGAGCAATAGAAGACCTATCAGAATGCCAGTATGGTGAGTGTTTTTCTTACCGCCCTTGATCCTGAGTACGAGGCAACATGTTCCCAGATCTTTGTGAATTCTACTATTCCTCCTATGGAGGAAGCTTTTCATAGTCTAAGTCGTATCACTGTTCCCTGCTATGAATCCAATAGCCTCAACCATGGCAGCAAATCGAGGTCGAGGAGGTCATCATCATCAGTTCCGTGGTCGTGGACTTCACGGTAGAGGAGGCCGTGTTTAGCCATCATGTACTTTTTGCCATCATTCTGGACATATCGAAGACACATGCTATTCTAAGCATGGATTTCCAGCTTCTGCACGAGTCACTGAACAGATCGAGCCCACAGCCGTGTTATCTATGGATCAACGCTTTGATGATCTTGTAGCCCATCTGAGGGGCATCATTCCTCCATCTGGTCCCCCAACATCAGCATCTACTTCTGAGAGTCACGTCGATGTTGCCGCATCTACATCTGCATTCCGCTTAACTGTAAAGACCCACATGCAGCTAACTGTAGATACATCAGTAGGTGCAGGAACAAGGCTCCATGTGCCTCTGGACTGGAGAGCTGCCATTTCTTCTTCCATGCCCAAGCGCCATCGACTGTCCTTCAGTGCTTCTTGATAATTCTGTGGAATATCCACTACTGACAATGCAATGATAAAGTTCCTGAATTCGCCAGTGAGACGGTCGACACAGACGATGCTATAGGATATGACATGAAGCTCCGCTTCTGCTTTTGTAGAGAAATAGGTATATGTAAATCATATGTCTCCTCAGTTGGCTCAGTAACACATCCCGCTCAAGAAAATCATCAGATCCATCAATAGTAATATTTTTAGAACATCAGTATCTACTTCTGAGAGTCACACTGACGTTGCCACATCTGCATCTGCATCTACCAGTACATCAGGTAGCACCTATGGATTCACTAGCAGTAGTGGATCAGATACTTTAGAATGGATTATGGACTCTGGTCCGACACATCATCTGTGTGGTGATACAGGTCTACTTACAGGATATACAAACATGTTTCTCCAGGACAGACATTGGTTATTGCTAATGGAACACATTCCCCGATTACTGGTCAGGGGGAGATTAGATTGACACCATCCATGCATCTCAAGAACGTGTTACATGCACCTGATTTTTCGATGAATTTGTTGTCCATTAGCCAACTTACAAAGGATTTACATTGTCGAGCAATTTTTGATCCATCCTCTCTTGTTTTTCAGGACATCCTTACAGGTAACGTGATTGGGCGTTGCTATGAGCAAGGCGGCCTCTATCACCTTAGTCGGACTCCTTATGCTGGAACCTCATCTCTACCTGCTGGATCCATCTCCCCATTACTATGGCACCTGTGCTTTGGACATCTACTGCTTCAGAAGCTATGTCATGTGTTACCTCAGGTTTCACCTCACAAGTCCATTCAATGTGAGGCTTGTTAGTTGGGAAAACATCATAGGTCTACTTTTCCCAGTCGTAAGTGTCGGAGTAGTACCTCCAAGTTTGAGTTATTTCATGTCGTTATCTGGGGTCCTAGTCGTGTTCCTGATCATCAGGGACACATGTTTTATATAGTTATTGTGGATGATTTCTCTCGTGTGTTGTGTGTATTTCTGTTAAAGAATAAATCTGAAGCAGTGAATATTATCATCAATTTCATTAATGCAGTTCGTAATGTTTTTTCTGCATCTGTTAAGATTGTGAGAAGTGATAATGCACTGGAACTCTGTACTTATACCCTATCCAGTTATTTTTCATCTCAAGGGATTATCCACTAAACATCATGTGCCTATACTTCCCAACAAAATGGGGTTGCTGAAAGGTAACACCATCACTTACTCGATGTCACCAGGTCGCTTCTTATACAGAGTAATGCCCCTCATTCTTTCTGGGGTGATGTTGTTTTTACGGCGTGCTATCTTATTAATCGAATGTCGTCATCTGTCTTAGGTGAGAAGATTCCATTCTCTCTTATTTTCCCTAACAAAGAATTGTTCACCCTTACTCCTCGCGTATTTGGCTCGGTAGCCTTTGTTCACAAGTTGTCTCTCAGGACTGACAAACTCTCTCCTAGGGCTGTCAAGTGTGTCTTTGCCAGGTACTCCAGAACACAAAAGGGTACAAGTGTTACGATCCAGTGCGTAGGAGGTATTTAGTCAGTGTTGATGTCACCTTTTTCGAATCCGTTATGTACTTCTCATCTACATGTGATCAGCTGGTTCCCTCTGACCCTACTGGTGCTCTATACATGCCACCACCACCACCACCAGAACCATTACCATCTCCTACAACTCTTGTCATGGTGCATGTTTCACCACTACCATTCCACTATACCCGTAGGCCTGCTTCTGCTCATGGTCACCGCTCATCATCCAGCTCGCATGAGGTATGTTCTGAAAATATTACTATTGATGGATCTGATGATTTTCCTGAGTAGGATGTGTTATAGAGGCCAACTGAGGAGACAGATGATTTACATATACCTATTTCTCTACGAAAGTAGAAGCGGAGCTGCGCGTCATATCCTATAACATCGTCTGTGTCATTTGACCGTCTCACTAGTAAATTCAGGAACTTTATCATTGCATTGTTAGCAGTGGATATTCCATAGAATTATCAAGATGCACTGAAGGATAGTCGATGGTGCTTGGCCATGGAAGAAGAAATGGCAGCTCTTCAGTCCAGAGGCACCTGGAGCCTTGTTCCTGCACCTACTGATGTATCTACAGTTAGCTGCAAGTGGGTCTTTACAGTTAAGCAGAATGCATATATCAGCATTGACAGATACAAGGCTTGCCTTGTTGCTCGTGGATTCACACCGACATATGGGGTGGATTATGTTGATACATTCTCACCGGCTGCTCGCCATTCCACACTACGGATCCTCCTTTCTGTTGCAGGTACTCGTGATTGGCTGCTCTACTAGTTAGATGTGAAGAATGCATTCCTATACGGTGACTTACAGGAGGAAGTCTACATGCAACAACCACCTGGTTTTGCTGTTGAGGGGGAGTGTCCTACGGTGTGCAGACTTCATAAGGCTATCTATGGCCTTAAGCAGAGCCCCAGCTTTGTTCCAGAAGCTCTCAGCCCTGTTTGAGAAACATGGGTATAGATGTTCTAATGCTGATCATTCCCTATTTGTACAGAAGACACCTAGAGATATTATTGCTATTATGGTGTATGTAGACGATATTCTGATTACATGTGATGATGAATAAGGAATCCATGGGGTAAAAGAAATGTTGGGACGTAAATTTGTCACCAAGGACCTTAGGGTTCTTAGATATTTTCTGGGACTGGAGTTTGCCAGAAATCCTTGTGGGTTGGTAATGACCCAGAGGAAATATATCACTGACCTGTTGAGTGAAACAGGAATGCTTGGTTGCCGACCTGCCACTACACCTATGGATCCCAGTATGAAATTATATGATTATGACACTGATGAGGTGGATAAGAGAAGATACAGAGAACTGGTGGGCAAACTTCTCTATGTTACTTTTACCAGGCCCGATATCTCCTTTGCTGTGAGTTGAGTGAGCCAGTTTATGGAGCAACCACGTCAGGTACACATCAATGCTATACATATGATACTCAGGTATCTTAAGTCATCTCCAGGTGCGGGTCTGCTATTTTATAAAGGCAAGGAGGTTACTATATCAGCTTGTGCAGATGCAGATTATGTAGGGTGCCCCAAAGATAGGAAATCCACCACTGGGTTCGCTGTGTATGTTGGAGATTCTCTAGTCTCATGGAGAAGCAAGAAGCAAACAGTTGTAGCAAGGTCCAGTGCTGAGTCTGAATATATGGCTATGGCTCAAGTTAGTACAAGAATGATGTGGATAAAGGCCGTGCTTACAGATCTATATATAGAAGTCCCGCTTCCTATGGCTCTGGAATGTGACAATCAGGCGACTCTATTCATTGCAAATAATCCATCATTTCATGAACGGACCAAGCACATCGAGGTTGATTGTCACTTCATACGTGACATGATTTAGAAGGGGTTTATTGTTACATCCCATGTTAGCTCAGAGGATCAAACTACAGACATTTTTACCAAGGCGTTACTTCGAGGGCCATTCCAGAAGTGTTCGTCCAAGCTTAGCATGATTGATATCTATGCTCCACCTTGAGGGGGAGTGTAGAGAGATATTATTTACTTCTGTACTTTTCTTATAATTTTATTTTATGTTGGACTCTTTATGTATTTTACCCATAGGCTGCTCTCCTATATAAGAGAGCCTAGGGCTGATGGAATAAACTAGTTTTCTTATTTTCCCAACAATAACCATTAAGTGGATCTTTTCCCATGATAACACCAAATTCACTTCACAACATTTCCGCAACACTCAGTTTAGGTGCATGAGACAAGAGTCGAAGTTGTCACCATAACTTGAGAAATCATCCCTGAAAATTTCATGAAAACTCCCGACCATATCAGCAAAGATAACTAGCGTGCACCCTCAGAATGTGGCAGGAGCATTGCATAATCCAAAGGGCATTCTTCGAAAGGCGTATGTGTCAAATGGGCAGGTGAATGTTGTTTTCTCTTAGTAATCATGGGTGATCACCACCTAGTTGTACCCAGAGTACCCATCTAAGAAATAGAAGAACTCCTACCTGGCCAATCTTTCGAGAACTTAGTTAATAAATGACAAAGGAAAATGGTCCTTCTTTGTTGCTACATTCAGGCGGCGGTAATCATTACACACATGCCATGATGTTTTTACTCGAGCAGAAATTTTATCTCCTTGGTCATTGGTAACCACGATGATCCCTGATTTCTTTGGTACTACATGTAGGGGACTCACCCATTTTAAGTCAGAGATGGGATAAATAAAGCCTACTTTACACCAGTTCATGATTTCTTCCATAACCACATCCCATAAATTAGGATTCAACCTTACCTGTAATTCTCAAGATGGCTCGTAGTAATCTTCAATATGGTGTGAACACAAGGCTGGATTTATCCCTCGAAGATTCAAAACTTTCAACCAAGTGCCTTGTAGTTTTTCTATAGAACCTCGAGCAATCTAGATTCCCGATCTAGGATCATCCTGCTACTGATGATGATCGGATACATGTTTTCTTTACCTGCAAGGAACGAGTACTTTAGACCTGTCGGGAGTTGTTTTAATTCATGTAATTGTGAAGTCTACTCCATGCACACTTCGAAAACTATGCTGGTTGGTAAATGATTTGTTGCAATCAATGAGGTGTTGTCTACCTCTATCACTACTGGCTCTGATCAAAATGTACCGAACATGTGTGAAATGAACTCTTTGTGTTCGGTTTGGCTTGAATCTTCATGGAACATGTTGATCAGTGATTATGTTTCTATCTCCCATTCAATAATGGAACATGGATCGACTATGCTTTCCAGATCCTCCTCTGAACAGAGGATTTCTTATGTGAAAATAACATTCAAAGAAATTTGTTGATCATCTATGTTTACAATATCATAGTCTTTAGTTGCTGATTCTGGCTTCCCTTCATCAGACGCGGCTTTCGGCGTGGCGATCATGTCCATGATAACTCTATCACTACTGGAGCGAAATGTAATATTCCTAGATCCGTAGTCAATGACCGCTTCAGCAGTTTGAAGGAACGATTGACTAAGAATAATCAAGTTCTGAAGCAACAGTACAAGAGAATCCATGTCTAGGACGACGAAGTCCACTAAGAAGCATGTGTCCTATACAGTCATGATTACATCCTCTATTAAGCCCCTAAGCCACCTAATGGATCGATCCACAAACTACATGATCATACGAGTAGCTTTAAGTGGACCCAACCGAAATTCCTGAAGCAAAGAGGAGGGCATGAGGTTTATAGAGGAACTGCTATCTAGCAAGGTTTGCTCAAAAGTCTAATCGAAAATCTTACATCTGATTAAGGGTGCTCCCTTATCTTTCTTCTTTTATGGGAGATCATTAATGACATTCATAATGGCCATGGTTATGGTGTATTTTTTTCCTTGGTTGCATTTGTTACTACAGCTCTGACACTTCGAGATACATGCCTCTTTCAAACCTTTCTTCACAGCTAGCATATATTCCGTGGCATTCATTAATGGCATATTTAAAATAATATTTTCAATAATTTCCACAACAACATGGTTCAAACAGTGCATTTTATATTTTTTTTTATTTTTTGGAATTTTTCGTTGCATCTAGGAAAAGAATATTCACAGAGGGAGATGCATTGATCTTAATTACATCATTATTTTCAAATGACTGACTAGAAGGAGAACGATCATTCAAAGTGGCAAAAATGAATCTAAATGGGCTTCAGCTTCATCGACTAGCTCTGGTCTTGCTGTTGGTTTTGGCTCCTCCAAGGCTGGTGCAGCTTGGCTATAGCTCTTATTGTCTTTTGGATATTTTCATTTTGCTAAATTTTTGGTATGTATGCTCTTGGTGGTGGTGGTGCTCTAGTGCTTCTCCTCCATCATCTTCTTCCTAAACAAACTTTGATGATGCTCTGGTTGATGTTGAAGATGACTCTCTAGATGAAGATTTATTCTTCCCCTTATGTGCGGCAGATGGCTGTAATGTCCTACCGCTCCTGAGAGTCATAAAATCAGATAAAACATAATATGAAATGCTTAACTTTTGGGGAGTGGACAACACATTACAAACTACCTACTTCTTTCGCTTGAAATCATTGGGGTTGGCATCAACCTACGTTGGAATGGGTCTTTGTGGTAGTGAGGTCATCAAGCTTATGGCTCATCTCTGATAGACCTTTGACTAATTACGCCAAGCAGTCGAGAGTAGGTTTCACAGGATCTATCTTAGATGATTCAACATGCTGACCACGATGGGAACGATATTGTTGTGGAGGTTAGGAAAGTAAGAATTGTAGTGAGGAGGAGGTTGTTGTTGATGAAATTGAGGAGGGAGGTATTGATTCTGATGAGCAACCATGTATTTGTGATGCGATCGGTACTGGAGGTATGTGGGATATTAGTAATTCTGATTCTGTCTTCATGTATTCTGATATTGTGGAGACTAGTTCTGTAGAGGCTGGTGTTGTTGGACAAACCTCCCACTAGAAGGTTGGTAAATATGATCGAATTGTAGAGGATTGGCCCTGCTGTTGTATGCTTGGACGGGCCAGTTGTGCATCATTGTTCCAGACATCATTCACTTCTTGGAGTTGAGGCAATGGTGGGAAAATGGATTTATATATGATGGGGGCTGGAGCTCAGGCTGGTATACAACAATACGCTACGACGACTGCTACGGTGCCTGGTCTGGTGCCTATACGTAGTATACGTGCTTGACCTGGGGCTGCCCTAAACTTAGTTGAGGAGGCTATGACAATGATGGTTCCTTCGGCTCAGTGGGAGTTGCAGCTGATGGGCTCGCAGACTGCACGACATTAATGGTGCTGACCAGCAGCTCCGACTACTTGGTGATCTGATCCATGTTGTCCATGTGCTGGGTTCTCTATTTGATCGCTGACAACTTCTCAAGATCATGTGATCATTTCTCAATTATATCAACCTTGCTCAGGTGGCTCCCAATAATGTTGAGGTAGGAGCTCTGATGAATATGTGATTCATCACTCTAAAAGATGAATATAGAGATTAGTTCCCAAGTAATTCATTGCAATAATCATCTAAATTGCATTACTGTCATTAATGCATCACATTTTAGCATTAGACCTGGCCAAAGTCTGGGTCGGGCCGGGCTATGGGCCGGGCCGAGGTTTTAAAACTCCTTGTCCAAGGCCCAGCCTGGCCCGATTCATGGGCCATACTTCACGGCCCAAGCCCGGCTCAGGTATGGGTCGGGTCGGGCTGGGCCGGCCCATGGGCCGAATGTGATGTACTTTTTTATTAATTTTTTAAGGGTATAGGTTTTAGGGTCTAGTATGGAGTGGTGGAGACTAATACTCAATAGATAGGTCGAACAAGGATTCTTCGTGAATGACATATCAACATGATTACATTGCTCGAATGCGAGCAGTTTATTATATAGCTCCAATAGCTAGTATGTCAACTTCCATCTTCTGGTAATTTCATATTGAGTTGCAATGGTTGTTTCTTACCATCAATGGAATAAATAGACAATAAGAGCATCTGAATGATCAACAAAATTTGGAATCATGTGTCTTTCATCTTCTTCTAAGTACGTGTTATAAAGAAAACATGCTGTAAAATGAGAGTCTCATTTAACGAGAAAAACTAAAAGAAAGATCTAAAGAAAGGGGATGGGGAAGAAACAACTGCACCCTCCAATATCACAGCACAGTACTTGTCATCGTCATCGTGTATAGCAAGAAAATGCCACCATGTTGAAACGCCAAAAGATGTGGGTGAAGGAATGATATTTGTTTCACATATACAATTCAAAATTCCCCAAAATCCATTGTCTGAAGAGCTCGGGAACAAAAACCAAATCAAGGTAGAAGAATATCAATTTAAAGGAGCAACATAAAATGAGTACCGAATCAAAATACCTTGTCACAAATAGGGCAGCTATCACTCCTTTCCTTCCACTCTTGAATGCAAGAAAGGTGGTAGTGATGGTTGCACTTGACTACTATCTTTGGATTATCTTCATTGTAGCATGTCATGAATACCACTAGCAATCATTACTAATGATAATGCAAAATAATTACTTGAAGTATATTATATTAAGTATCTAAAATATAGTTTTTAAACATATATTTTTATATGTGCGGGCCGGGCCGGGACGGGTTTTATGGCACATGCTCACGGCCCGCCCAATTGACGGACGGACCAAAGAGCGGGCCGGGCTGGGCCAGTCCATTCTCGAAATCTCTTGCCCAAGCCTTGCCCATGAACGGGCTGGGCAGGCTGGGCGACCCATTGGCCAGGTCTATTTAGCATGAATAATTGCATTAAATAAGAATCCAAAATTACCTTGTACATTATCATTTGTATATTACCTTATTTCCCTTATTTTTATTTATTTTTCACTAACTCCAAATAAAATAATATCAACTTTTTTGTATACATATTATTAACTTTAACCAATGAGAAATACTAAAAAATAATAACTTGTATATTTGCCCAATAAAACTCAAACCCTAGTACGGAGACAGAAAGTCGTAAATGTGAATACCCCCCTCAAACAGTCTCCTATGGACCCCTACCCACTTTTGAATTAATGTACCTTCATTATCTACAAAACAAGACCAAATTCAAAAGCATCGGAGTTCATATGTGAAACTTGAATTTTGCAACCTCGTTTTATATTACACATATTGACTGTTTTGACCTATTATTTTTTGTACAAAATTAACTCTTCTTGATTTATTTATTTTTCATTTTTTTATGCTTTAATAAAATGTGCAAAAATCCAAATCAAAATTGAAAAATCAAAGACAATAAATCACTCTGAGTCTGTATATAGAGTTTGTATATATGTCCCTTTTTATTTATTTCTTAAATTTATTATGTATAAAAATACCAAAAAATTAAATTAAGTTGTAAATATTTAGTTTCTATTTTATCTAGTTTTATTTTAATTGTTATCATATTTGAGAATATCATTAAAATGTAAAATAAAAAATACAAGTATTTTATATCTATAAAGTACCACCAAAAATTGTACAAACGATTTATTTTGTTTTTGATTCCTTCATGAAAGTTACAGATCTCATCGAGATGAACAAGTTTCATGCAGCCTATTGTTTTGACTTCATTTTAAATTTCTAGATTGAATTTCTTTTATTTTCTTTTCTGAATTTTCTAGGAGCGACACATGGTGGTTCCTTGAGCTGCCATGTGTCTCCCCCTTTACCCCTTTAATTTTATTTTTTATCATTTTATTTTATTTTTCTTTTGCCATTTGGTATTACCTTGATCTTCTGATCTCGACCAATCGAACGGTCGAGGGCCTATACTCTTCCTCCCACTATTCCTTCCCCTCCACCCCTGACCCCTCCGCCTTCCACAGTCAATCGCCAACTCCCTATGAAACCGATGCATGCTTACTCTTCCCTCGCACCTCCATCTCCTCTGTGGTCTTGCCCAACCAACTCCGCCCTCCTCGCACACCCTCCATCCACGAACTCCATGCATCTTACCACCCTCTACCTTCCGTAGCCATCTCCAACCACCTTTAAAATGATTGGCGTGCTGACCTTCGCTCCTAAGCTGCCATTCAAAGCAGAAGAGGACCACCCTCTTCACTCCTCCTCATGGATGACAAAAATGAGGACTTGAGTTCGAAGGTGATGATGACCTGATGCTCCATCTTGGCGAGATCCAAGGTGGATCTTCCACCTTACTAAAGATATTTCCCTTACTATGTAAGATTCAGAGCTCCATATGCCAGGGCTCTTAAAGGAGATAAATGGAGGAGAAGAGCTCCTTCGAGTTCTCGATTCCAATCTCATAAGGCGACCCTCTTTAGGTAGTATTCTTTCTTCTCTTCTTCATACCATTCTTTCCCTCCTCTTTCGTTGCCCTATTTCTTCTTCTATTCTCTTTCTTCTTCTTCCATTCTTCTCATTCCCTAAATCACTCCACCATGCCGACCCTTGTCTGCCATACCTTAGCCCTCCATTCTCGTCATTGCACTCCCCGCTGCTCCGTCCGACGCCTCAACCTTCATGTCATTTCTCCTTGTGCTTCTTCGCAGCATTGAGCATCACTACCTAGAAGAAACTCTGGCCACCTTCTCCCCCTGATGCACGGACCACACCCATCGCCTTTACCCTCTATAGCATTGAAAAATTCCTCGACTTTCACGCCTTCACCTACACTCGTCAGCTCCACCTCCGCAACTCTTGACAACCACCGCTCTGCATCGATCGCATCACTCCATTGTTACCATCGACCAACATCTCCTCCAAGAATTCGATCATGATTGGATGGCCACAATACCTCCATGTCATCTGCTACCTGCCTCAGTCTGAACCCATAAGCATGGGACCACCCAAAGCACCTCTGCTCGCCACATGAAGGCTTAGGCCCCTCACATCCATCCAAGCAAGAGCCGACCATACGCGTTTATCTCGAGCCTCTCATCACGTGCTCTGCACGTGGGAGCTGGGATAGATTACACACATGCCCCAACAATTCAGGATAATAAAGTTGAGGCCCCGCTGACCAGACATGTGCATCGTGCGTGCTCTTCGTGGAATAATTGCAAAGGACACTTGAGTAGGTTTTGGTAATTACATCTAGGTCCTCTTAGCATTTATTTCTATAATTTGTTTTTTTTTGTAAATTGCATTTATACCCTTGTCTCTGCACTTTGAGTTGAATGTCTTCTAATCATCATTTTTTATCTCAAAAATTAAACATTGTATAATAATTAATCCTTTATCTTGTGGATGATTGATTTAATTGAGATCTACAGGTGATTTATTAATATTTATTGAGAAAAATGACCTAAGGAGATAGTGGCCTCCCTGAGTTCAATCTTGAGCTTGCCCAAGTAAAATAAATTTGACCACTCGTGTTCAATTAAAAGATAAATTTAGCAGTTTTTGATTAATCATAAGTGCTCGATTACAACATAACAATGACAAATTAATAGAGCATATTTGGCGATTTTTCAAATGGCATCGTTGCCGGGGAAGCATGGCTTAGGTTGATTTTTAGACAATTTAGACATCAGGTCTTCTATCCCCCAAGTAGTCTGACCCCTGTGCTATCTTGTAATTATTATTTTGTTTATTTTCCCAACATTTTATTTGCTTATTTCTTTTTTCTTTATTTATTTTATTTGAGTCATCTCTATGACCACCATCTTATTTTTTATGTGAGGGAACCAATGTGACCAAAGCAATTGCTTATGTAGTCGAGCAACTTAGGAGAAGTGGAGGCCGACTTTTTCAAGAAATAAGCTAATTAAAAGTACAAGCTTAAAATTAAGATCGAGTCAAGTCAAGAGAGAGTGTAGATTCCTTAGGGTTTCATTTTCCATTTTATTTGCTTTTTGTAATAATTTGCCATAATTACATATTTACAGGGGTTCCCGTTTGGGATCTCACGTGTGTAATCGGACTTTGGACACTTTTATTCTTGTGGTGTATCGAGACTTGTTTCACTCTTGTGTTGAGGTTATTGCTCGACTTGAGTGGTTCATAGGTTAGACATGCACTTGTTGGCTCTTAGAAATTTACATAGGTCAAATTATCATTTGCTTGTTCTCGTGCAATCTAGGACCACACTTTTCACATTTAACAATACTCACCTTAAAATGTTCTACTTAGTCAAACTAAATTCACATTGTTCCCGACTAATAGAAGTTCCTGGTAGGTGTGGTTTCATTGCTTGCATTACATTAGCATAAAAATTTTTCAATTCTGTATATAATCAAGCATGTAGAGTGCGAGGATCACTCTAAGTCTAGTAAACTGGGCATGCATCATTGATTTTATAGATTGCATCAATTTTTCTCGATTCCCTACCCCTTGGTTTTACAATTAGGATAAAAGGAAATCATGACTATTTGTCAGGCATACCATGTTTGATAAACTTAATCAAGTGATAATCTAACTTAAAATATGGAGTGCTAATACAAATTTGACCAAAAAATGCATTAAAACTGAAATTGTATTTGAGAGAGTAACGTCATCCTTGGACACAGGTACTTACCCCCAGATAGAGTGAGTGAGGACACAATCACTAAGGTTAGAGCCCAAATCCTTGAACTTGCCCCCTAAGTCTCCATTTTTGAATCTTGCGATTTGGGAGTTGCAAGGGCTTGCTTTGAACTTAGTGTACATTTCAGTTGTGTAAGCCTATGTGTCTCCTTTGGGGAGTGATATTGAACCTGACAACCCATGTAGACCATCTCATTGATTGAGAGCATACATGAGCACCGTTGGACGTAAGGTGGCGCCTTATGTGTAATAGATTAAAAGGTTTTCTTACCATCAACTAATATTGACAAGATAATTCAGCCAAAACTTTACAACATCCAATGTGTGCAGTTGGTGAACTTGGGGCTTGCTTTGTATCTGAATTCAGGAGCGCTAGTTTAAAGACAATGCTCTTAGCGCCTTTCTGATCATTCCTTGTTTGATATCGTGCTCTTACTTCAAACCTCTTAACACAGAGAATGGCAGATTAGGGTGATTTTTGCTTTGGACTTTGTGAGCCTCTCACTGAACACTCCAAACTGACCGTCCTCACGAGCCAAGGATGACTCTCTTCTTGCCCCTTGTCTTCAAGGCAACCCTTTCCTCGAAGCCAAGGAAAATAATTCTCTTTCTTTTCTTGAGGAAGGTCAAACCCAGACCCCTCCTCTTTTCCCCTCTCACACCGAGGAAGACCTTGATGAATCTCCCTTTCATCACCTTTATTCTATCATTTTGACCTTAAAAACCCAAGCTAATGCATGTAAATATCCCTAATTTGGATAAATTAACTTACATTCTTTATTGTATAAATATTGTATAAAATACTATTTTTAATGTCCAAATTATAGAATAAAGAAAAGAAAAGAAAAAGAATAAAATATCAAAAGTATTTTATGACCCTAAACCCTGAGACCTAGGCATCTTGATGACTAGGTCAACAAGGAATAAGGTAGGGGGAGATAAGGGCCAATAATACAATGAAAATCCCATTTACTTATTCATCATTACTTAATTTTTGGGACCTATTTTATTTTCCACTTTTTATATATGAAATAAAGAAACTTTGTACATGAAAGTTGCACAGAAAAATACAAAATTGATTTCATACAAAAATAATATACAGTGTACTTTTTATACTCTGAATAAGATTCCAAAATCCCAACTTCCTAGAGCCATATCACTCAAATAAAAACTCAAAATGTATTAAAATTTCTTTAATGGTATATAACTTTCAATAAGATATTTAATGAAGGTGGTTTCATATTTTTTGTAGTTAAGGTGTGAAAGTTAGGATTTGGACCCTTATTGTATAGTTTACCCGAATAAAATATTAATTTTATTTATTCTTTATTATTCTTATAATTTTATAATTTTATAAATATTATTTATATTAATTACTTTTATATATTAAAACTAGAATAAAATTGTAAATAAAACACTAAAATAAAATAAAATACAAAAATACATAGATGTAATATACATATACATATATAATATACACCTATATTTAGTTAAGTGTATATGTTACATCGGAAAAATAAAAAAATATATTCAATTATATACAAAGAAGTTATAAATATATAAAATAAAAAAATAAAAAAATAAAATAAAAATAAAATAGTTATTACACATCTAAATATACAAATAATTAAGCCCTAAAAATAAAAAATAAATAAAAATAAAAATAAAACACTACAAAAAAGAAACAACTATTATTTTATAACTTTAATTTAATAAAATCGTCTACTATTTATTATACATTTTACAATAATTTCGAGCTAGGTTTTTCCTGGTTGATCCACGTGGACCAACTAAGTCGCGTCCTCAGTTGACTTTGGTCAATTATCTGACCTGCTTGTAGCCCCTGCCATACCTAGCCACTGACCTATCTTCTCTCTTTCTCTCCCATCGATGCAAGCATCGATTGGGAGTGGTCTCTCTGGCGTATTTCTTCGTCGATCCAATCTTAATCACGCGTGCGTGATTTTTGGGAACAAGGAGATCTGATTCAACTTGACCACCTCATTTTTTCCACCGCTCCATTACCCTGTACAAAACCACACCCGACCTTCCTCTTCCATTTTGAATCCCCTTTAACAATTTCTTCCCTTCCTTTTGCACTCCCAGGCTCGAGCTCCGTGACAAGGAGCTTGCCTAGCTTTTGGGTGGATTGAAGAAGCGGTGCGAGGAGGCATTCCACCATCTCCGACCATCTTGGACGTGAGGTATCATCTAGTTGGTTCAGGCTGACTCGAGGTCGTTTTCTTCGTTTTTATTTATATTTTAGCTTCTATGTTTAATTATTGCACTTAATTTGTAGTTTAATCGCATTGTTTAGTTGTAAATCCCCCAATCATAGTTCATCGGATCCCCGCTCTGATGAACACTCTCCAGCGTGACCCCCTTTTGTATCGACGTGCCAACCACCTCATATTTTTTCTCCTTCGATTCTACTATGCAACCACCCCCTCCATAAAACATGCTCCTCCCTAGAGCAGGATCTGGGTGCCAAAACTCAGCCGCCTCACCAGAGCGCCACCTCCCCATTCCACCCTTCATCCATCACCGCGAATAAGATCCCCAGGACCCCTTTTCTGGTTTGTGCTTACTTGCAAGTTCTGGAAGCTCAAGACCCCTAATTGGGGATCATTTATGTGTTCACTGGAGGTACATGGAGCTCTCTCTCAACCCTGATGTTGTGGGATATCTCCGGTGGTCCTGGAGCCCTTTTTGTGCCACCAGTAAACAGAGGACGACCCCTGGAGAAATTGGGTTGTTCTGGAGCAGCAAAGGTCATCGGAGGAGGAGGAACTCGCCTCAATGGTGCTTCGTCCCAGTTTGTCCACCGCCCTTCTCTGCCGTAGGATCAAGAACATGGCCCAGTTCAATCGTGGACCATCGTATCTTTTGAGTCTTCACAGTAGGATCTCACCCAAAGATCTAATCTTGGACACACATCTGTGAAGCGTCGTCGTCACGTTGGAGGACACCATGTGTTTAAGCGACTAGATCACCATCATCCGTTCCTGCACAGGAGTTGGGTATTTTGCACTTTTTCCAAGTTAGTTTTTGTATTTAATATATAATTCATAATAATTCATCTATTGTGTATTAGTTTTGTAATATTTTCTCAAAAACCACTGCGCTTATCGAATTTACACTTGGTCCCATTCACGTCAGCTGATATGGCGTGGGTATTTTGCAGGAAGGCCATTGTGCCTTTGTTTATTTGGATGTAGTACAAGAACTTTTTACTGTAGTTATATAATTTCTGACATTTTGTAACTTGGCCCCTTCACATTATTTTAATTACATATCTATCTTCTAGGTAGTTTCTTTCGTACTCTCTCATTTATTAAAATTATTAATTATGCTCTAAAAAATCCTTGAAAATAGGATTAGATGCCTGATATATCGTAGACTCACGCCACATTTTTGTATTTTAATTTTAGGTATTTTTACTACTTTATAAAAATAAAAAAAGCACAATTATTCCCTCGTTAGCTTATAAAATACCAAAAAAATATAAAACATTTTTGAAAAATTCCAAAAAATATATTTGTTTGTCTAAATATTTCTTAACTCTAAGATAGAAAAAGAAAATTAATAAAAACCAAAAAGCTCCAAAATCCAGTTTAAAAAGATTAAAAATTCCTAAATATCACAAAATTATATTTTTCTGTTCTATAATTTTATTTATATTTTAATCTACTTATTAAAATTGATTTTAAGAATTTTGGATCTATTTTGCTATTTTTAATCTTCATCATATTTTTCAGCCTATTATTAAATCCCCGACTTGGGATATTCTCGACTTAAAAAATATATAAAAATTACCAAAGTCAGTAAAAAAATCACAAAACAATAAATATTTTTTTAAAATACAAAAAATATTTTATTTTGCAATTAGTTATTTTTAGCTATATTTATACCTATATTACTCTATATTGTATATATAGTTTTATATATCCTTTATTGCCTATTTAAAAGGAAAAATATAAAAATCTGAAAAATATAAAAAGAAAATTAAAATCAGAAAATTAAAAACATTTATAAAAATATAAAAACAAAAAGATAAAAAATATATAATTAAAACCTCACAAAAATAATAAAAAATAGACAACAAGAAGCACAACTCAATTTTGCACTTCATTACCTGAGCTATCCATTCTGTACCATGTGTTCGACCTCTACACATACTTGCACCTATACACACTTTTGTTGTAGAGTTATAATAAAAATTTAACTCCACACTTTTATTTCATTGCTTTATTTATTTGTGGGTTAATTGTTAGGTGATTCAGGTTTTGTGAGTGGTCGCTTCTGCGACATTGTAGGTCTCGCCTTATGTAGACTATTCTAGACCCTCGCAAAATCCATGTCATCAAACCCTCACCTCAATGTTTCTAGATCGACTTCTTCTACATATACTAATTCCAATCCCTATGACTATGATGGTGAAGAAGAGCAAGTGGGCATGATACCTCCCAAGAGGAACTTTAATGATGAGGGAGATGGTGATACATTGAAGGATATCTTAGCTAGACTAGCACAATGAAAACATCGTAGTGAACAGTTTAGAGAAGAGTTGGGACAGTTGAGGAATAGTGGAGGAAACGAACCTGAGGGGGAATCCATGAGAGATGCTTATAATCACGATTCTGTACAAAAATGAGAACTGGCTTAGGCCAGTAGTACCACCCAATGATGTAGAGTTGAAGCACCATTTTCTGACACTCCTTCCAATGTTCCATGGCAATGTAGTTGAGGAACCATACATGTTCCTGCAGGAGTTTGAGCTGGCATGTGACAATCAAGGAGGACC
Organism: Ottelia alismoides; assembly: GCA_037367405.1. Classification (NCBI taxonomy): domain Eukaryota; kingdom Viridiplantae; phylum Streptophyta; class Magnoliopsida; order Alismatales; family Hydrocharitaceae; genus Ottelia; species Ottelia alismoides. The sequence goes on from JAZKJV010011059.1 coordinate 239,478, forward strand.
TAGTGTTTCTCAAGACTACATTTATTTTAAGGCCTTCCCATTTGTAGTCGCAGACAAAGCCACTTACTGGCTTAAGATCTTAGGGAAGGTTGTCACCACATAGGCTACATTGAAGGACCTGTTTTTATATAAGTTCTACTCCCTGAGTAGGACTAATCAGATGAGGTCGCATATATCGAGCTTTACACAAATGTCTCACGAACCTTTCCATGAGGCATGGAAGAGGTCGAAAGACTTGATTCAGAAATGTCCTTGCTACGATATCGATAAGGTGATCTTGGTCCAGAAGCTATATAGTGGTTTCATTCCATATGTTCAAGGATTAGTGAGTGTTGCCCTTAGAGGCAACTATCCTAACAGAGGAGTCGACACAATTTGGATGATTTTTGAGCAGATGGCAGAGACCAGTCACACCAAAGCCATTGCCAAGGCTTATGATAAGCCACACTCCTCTCGCGTACATCAGGAGGTGGGGAGATCAACAGTCATCGATCTGGAGAATGACCTACTCCATAAAATGGGGATTATTAGTGACAAATCAACCAAGGTCAACCAGATCGAGATGAAGGTGAGCGAGATACACAAGCACACCGAGTGGGAGAACCTCGCCAACCTTCCTAGGCAGATGGCGGAGTAAGTGATGAATCCTAATTTCATCACCTTTATTCTTTAATTTTGGACGTACATCCCTAGCTAAATCCATGTTTATATCATTAATTTGTGAAAATATACACTAAATAATTTACTTAAAATGTTGTATAAAATACTATATAAATATCATATTTAATACCAAAAAATGAATATATGAAAGAAAAGAAAAAATAAAAAGAATGAAGTGTCAAAGACACTAAGTAACCCTAGACCTCGAGACCCAGTCATCATGATAACTTGGTCGACAAGGAATAAAGTAGGGAGAGATAGGGAAGAGAAACTGTATAAAAAATACACAGAAAAGCCTAGTTTATTTTACCTAATATTGCATTCTGGGACCTATTTAATTTATTATTTTACAACTCAAATCAATAAACATTCAAAATAAATAATATACATAAAAATACAAACAAAATACAAAATTGATTTCACTAAAAAATAACGCACAGTGTGCTCGGGACACACAAAATAAAAGACTACAAAGAAAACTTTATTAAATTAACCAAACTCACCTTTATTTTTCATAAAATTAAATAACTTATTTAATGAAATTTTATAAATCTGGAATTAAGATGCAAAATTTAGGTTTTAGGCCTTCATTGTGCAATATATATGTATATAATATTTAATTTATTTATTCTTTATATTTAATATTTCTTATATTTTTATGATTTAGCAAATATTATTTAAATACATGTACATACTTAAAATAAAAAAACCATTAAATTTTAAATAAAATAAATAAAGTACTTCAATACGTTGATGAAGTATACCTATATATAAAAATAAAATATACCAACATAATTAACTAAGTATGTAAAGAAACTCAGAAAAATATAATAAAAATACCTAAATATGTGTCTAAATAAATTAAAAATATATAAAATACCTGTATAAAATAATAAAATAGAAAATATAAATTTTAGAATATAGGAAATACATGTATATTTACATATATATAAACTTGTAAAAATCAACATGCAATAAATGACCTTGTAAAAATAAATAAAAATAGGCTTTAAATACTTACATAAAATTATAAACATTTTTTTGTGGTTTAACAAAAAAAATCAATTAATTCATATATTAATTTTTACATAATTTACAAAGAATTTTTGGTCTCCTTTTCATGGTTATTCCACGTAGACCAACCAAGACTCGCCAAAAGTTGACCTCAGTCAGTTGTAATGCCTTCTTTAATTGCCCATGTCAGTGCTCATGGGAGGACTTCTTATCTGTTTTTTATGCCATCTCCCTCACCCCCTTCTCTATCGAGTGTTCCACCATCCTGCAGCCCGCACATCCGCCACCCTCGTTGACCCATGCTCCTACACCTAGCACCAACACCCAACACACAACCTCGCCTCGAACCCCACCATTTCCTCTTCTATAAAGCTTCACCCTTCTCCACCATTTTGCGATTGGATCTCTCATGGTGTCTTTCTTAGGCCCCCGAACATTACTTGATGTTCTTGTCTGGTGACATGAGTCAGGAGTTGCCCTCTGCAACAAGGAGGAGTGTCGTTGGAGCTCGATCCAAGCCATCATCGGTGCCTTCGTCGGTGGCTCTGCCTCTTCGACCCCAAGTTGAATCAAGACCTAGTTATTCCATTTCTAGATAATTTTAGGTCTTAGATTTCTATTCCAATCATTAAGTCCTACCCTTAGATCGTAAATTAGATATAATTTAAAATACCCAATTCGACCTGGAGCTTGAGCTCCTAGTTAAATTATCCCGTTTCTGACCATTTCCCGACTCGATTCCACACTCACTTCATTCCCCATCATCCTCTGCATCTTTCTCTCACAAGATCAACCCAAATCCATCATGGATATGGTGAAACGAAGTTTGTTCTTCTGCCTCCCACTGGATCTTTTGCTGGCATTCCAATCCCCTTGCATTCCAGCTTCACCAACTAGTCATGGCAATTTTTCGTGAGCCACTGGTTAGTTTTTTGCAGGTCAGGAGCTTCGATGAACACCTGGAGCCTCAAATAGAGGTATGAATTGTGTTCCATGGCACCTGAAGCGAATCAATCTCCAGATCCTCATCATGAGGATCTGCACATCATTGGAGCCCATTTGTAGAAGCGGGGAAGTCCCGGCAAGCTTTTGGACTCGTCGGAGCAAGGAACGAACGTCGAAGCAAGGAGGAAATCGCGATTGAAGCTCAGCTTGTTGGTGCTCTTAGGAGTTCTTCCAAGGATGTCGAGAGTCTTTTGATCTCCAGGGTGTGTCAGATCTAATCTCCATCGTACATTCCAGCTAAAGCAGTATGTGGGCTCAGCCATCGGATCGACCACGTACCAGCCAAGCAGCGACGTGATTGAAGGTTGTTAAGTGGGGTAATTTACACATACCCCCTCCATACTTTTTACAATATTTAAATAACCCTATAAATATATAATTAATTACAGAAGTTTGTGGAAAAATACAAAGAAACCCTTGTATGTATTGGATATTACAAGTAGGTCCAATGCCATGTCACCTCAGGTGGTCCCAATGTGAGTGGCCAAATTGCACTTGTACCCCTCATGGTTTCTATATTTCAGTTTAGCCACAAATTTTGTAATAAAAGCTCAAAAACTATGGGTATTTTGCATGTAACACACTAACACTATCTTATATTGCATAAATGCCCCTGCTAGATTATGTATTTTAATTTTTGATTTCATATTTTTATAAAAACTATCATGCTCCAAAAAATATACAAAAATATATGAAAGTATCTGATATGATGCTCATATTCCATGGTTCTCATTTAGCATTTTTCTTGCATTTTCTATTTATTAAAAATCAATAGAAGCCTTTTTTATTCCTTAATTAGCTTGAAAAAAACAAAAAATATAAAAAAACTAAAAACTTAGCAACTATTTATTACTACATTTTATCAATATAAACCAAAAATTACTAAAAAATGCAAAAGAAAAACACAAAATTGCAAACCCTCTCTAACCCTAAAAGATTATAACAAATTCCCAAAAACCCAAAAAAAATAGTTTTATGTCCGTTATTTATATATATATATACTTATTATTACATATTAAAATTATATTTGAGAAAATTTAGACTTCTTTTACATTTTAAATTCTCAAATCATTTTGTCCTCTTTATTTATTCCTTGATTTGGGATATTTGGACTTTAAAAATATAAAAAAATCATAAAAATAGAAGAAAATATAAAAAGCACAAAAATATTTTATTTTAAAATTTTTGACTACATATAGCTATATTTATAAATAGAATACCATGTATCGCTTATGTGTACATATATAGTTATATATACTGATTATTATTATTTATTATAATTACTGTAATTATTTTTATAACACATTAAAAAATAAAAAGGTCTTCTTTTATTTGTATTTTTTTTATTTTTATATATTTATTATATATATTATATATCCCTTTTAGTATATATATTACATTATGTTGATATAAATACTTATATATACTTAATATATATATATATATATATATATATTAAAAATAAAAAATAGAAAATTAGAAAATAACAAAAATTAAAAATTATAAAATCAAAAGCAAAAAAAATAAAAAATTCAAAAAAAAAACAAATAATAAAAAACCGACAAAAACACTAAGTGCATAGAAGGTAAATATATATAACACATACATTATTTTCTAGAGATAACTAATGCTACTGATAAACCCATGTGTTCCTTGTGTTCGACACTCTACTCGTACTTGCATGCTATAAACATTTATTTGTAGGGTTTATAATAAATTTTGACCCATTTTATATTGTATTGCCTTATTATTCCCTATTGTGGGTTAATTATTGATATTGTTCGTTAGTTGTGAGCGGCCATCTCAGCGACACTGTTGGTCCCGCCTTTTATGGATCACATTATGACTGCCTCTGACCGGTCGGCTTTTCAAATGGTGTCGTTGTAGGGGAGCAACATAGTGTAGCATTGCTCGTGTATATTTAGTTGTACATTATCAGTCTTTTTTTCTCTTTTATTTTTGTTAATTATTTTATATATGCCTGACCATCTTTTCTTTGTTGACATTCATGCAAGGGACTACATGGCAAAGGCAACTCCTTAGGAGGTCGATGCACCCGAGCCGCAAGGAGATTGACCTTTTATACATAGTTCAATTGGAGAGAGCATCAGAGAGACATAGAGAGGCATGAAGAGAAGATCCTCTTAGCCTTTTATTTGTATTTTGTGAGAGAGATTTTAGTAAATTAAATTGTAATAATTTAGGACACTTGGACACTTCACACTTCATAAGGTCCATTGCCCGGGTGATTGTTTACTTGGGGGCTTCGTCAGATTTTTCATTGTTTTCATCGCCTTTCTTTTATTTTATCACATGTTTTGCATTTTCACCTTTTATTTCTATTTATTTTGTGTGATTGAGCCCTAGCATATGATTGCTTTTTTGATAGACTAGGTCCACAACCCTAATTATTGCATGTACCTATAGATTCTCTGCTTGGTATTAGACAAACTAATTGTTTATTACTCAGATTTGGAACCGAGCATCGAGAGAGACTCTACGCAATGCTAGCAGGATCCGTTGTGGTGGACACTGAAAAGTCTCCAAGACTGGACATTTGGTTCCATTTTTTAGTAGTTAGCATATGTTCTTCATGCTAATAGAAACTCTTGTACTAGAGAGATTTTATTGGCTTACCTTTGCATATAGAATAAGTTTCAATTCTGTTTGGCATCACACACGAAGAGAGCTGGGAAGCAAGATGAGCATCTTCTAATTGAGCATGCATCATTGATTTTCACTCGCATTGCTTTTTTGATCTCTTACTTTGATTTTAATCACCTTATGATACTAATGGAATCAAAACCCCATTAGGCATCATGCATACTAGAAATATCCAAAAAAAAGTGATAACAAAATAAAATTGGGACGGTTAATTCTACTCGACCCTAAAATCAAACGTAATGGACAAATCACACGTACCCATAAGGAATAGAGATCCCATCCCTGTACATGTGCCTTATGCGCTTGGGTCGGCTCTTGGGCCTTGTTACTACTGGAAGCATTTACCTATTGTTATAGACAAAGTGATCCCAGTGTTTTAGTATGTGTGCTATGCTGACTAGAACACAACCACTCTAGGTGACGACACATGTGAGCTTGTAAATAACTGTCTTCTCACCCAACTCTAAAATTGACAAGATAAAAGTTTGAACTTTCAAAGTCTTCACTGTGTTGAGTTGATCAATTGATGGGTTTGTTTGTTTTTGTTTGTGTTTATTTGTGTGCATACTCGATCTACTATGCACATTTACACCTTTTTCTTGCAAATCTTGACTAAATTATCGAGATCTCCTGATCCTTGTCTTTTGTTTCAGAGATGGTAGACTGGAGTTATTTTTATCCGAACTTCATGGATCTTTCTCCTCCAATCAGTTCATCTCCACTTTATCAAGAGGAATTTGCTCTTGATTTTCCTTTTTGCACATATCCACCTCATCCGTAGTTTCAGACATAGACATTTGATTATTACTACCCACCACCATCGCAATACCCACCATCTCACCTACCCTATACTGAGTTGTTGGTGTCACCTCTCATGGACACCACTCTTGAGTACATGGCTTGAGTAGTGGAGAAAATGAAGAAGAGGATAGATGACCTCACTAGTATAAACAAGATCCACGTTGTCGCTTTACCCTCTGTAACCATGGATTTACGAGAGGACATCAATGAGAGTGCAATTGCCCAAAATACAAAAAATAAGGAAATATAAAAAATACAAAAATATAATAATGGGAGACACCTAGCCTGGTCAGTTTGTGAGGAGAGGGCACCCATGCCACATTCCTTACCCACACATACATTCATTACAATTCCCACCTCCTTCACCCCAAGGATGACACTGTACAGACTACTTTAGTCATCCTTGTATAGATGGTGATTCAGATCTCTTGACTAGTATGGAAGAGATTGAAAATATACAAAAATATTGACCAACCCTGAACTGGTGGTGGCTATTCAGGATACTATTGATGCCCCACTTCGTAAGGCCATGAACCAAATGTTTGCGTCCACACTAATGAAAAGAAAGAGATGATGCAGAACCAAGAGACACCTTATCACCATGGCCACTGCCCATGCCATCACCCAACATTTGCTCTATAGGAAAGGGGACACTAGTACACCCCTCATGAGATATGCCATTGTTGGCAACAATTGGGATCACACTCTCCTTTATAGTAATGCATCGATTAATATATACCCTTCTTGCTCGTATAATAACTCTATATGGGACCTCTCAAGAAAACCATGATGATTTGTCAATTCGCTGATGGATCAAGAGGTTGAAGGGTATTCTTGAAAACATCATCATTCAGGTTCAGGTCATGAGCTTCATAGTGGATTTCATTATTTTGCCATGGAGACCTCCACCTCTCAAGAAAACCATGATGATTTGTCAATTCGTTGATGGATCAAGAGGTTGAAGGGTATTCTTGAAAACATCATCATTCAGGTTCATGTCATGAGCTTCATAGTGGATTTCATTGTCTTGCCCATGGAGACCTCCACCTCTATGAAGCACACTCCAATCATCCTGGGATGGTCGTTTGTCTCCATTGTGACATCCATTATTGATTATGAATCTAGAGAGATACACTTTTGTTCTGACAAAAAGAGCATTTAAATTGAGAAGATCACTGCACCAACTGCCAACCAGGAACCCACATCTGATGAAAGTATACATGTATCAACCAACCCCGAGGACTATGACCTAGCTGCAGATATAAGAGAGGTTTTCTTTATCATGGATGATACTGAGACCTGGGAATTCCTCTCTAGGGTGGAAGGCTCAGAAAGCATAAACCTTGGAGTTCCCTCTTCCTATGTGTGGATATGTGTTGACGAGATCCACAACATTTACATTATAGACAACTTAGTGCAGACGACAATCTTAGGAGAGACTTCCCAGGTTGAACCTGACAATACTACTTCCACTGATGAGTTTGTGCCTTTTCATTTTGAGATCATTGAGGAACTACTCCATATCGATGATGATCAGTCTGTGTCAGCTAATGACCCCGATATTTACTTGCGCCTTGTTAGATCCATTCCTTAGAGGGCGCACAAGAAGGGACGCTTTCTACCTTCTTGATCACTGTATATCTGCCTTTTATATTCGCTTCCGTTTTTTCCTTATATCTATTTATTCCCTCATCCACGTTGATTTGTTTGTTTTGCCTTACTTAGGATGCACTTTCTCCTAAGTATAGGGGAGATGGATGAGTTGAGTGTTTATTCTTCGTTCTGTTTCATTACTTCCCTTGTTACCTATACTTAGGGATCTCTTACCCTAAGTATAGGGGGAGTGATGTATAAATTTGCGCAACATATTTTTTCCTTTTTATCAGTCTATTAATCCATTCTCCTATCTCCCGTCTTTGATAATTCTGTCTATACGTAGGGATATTTTACCCTACATATAGGGGGAGACAGATCGAGTTGTTGATATGTTCATTCAAACTCTTAACCCTCCCAACATATTGTATACAATCTTCTATAATTAGGATTAATTGATCCTAAGTATAGAGGGACGATCAACTTCTCATTCATTTATTCTTTATATAATATCCTATACTTAGCATGAGTTATGTCTAACTTTTTATTTTTGACCTATGAGGGCATAACTCAAGCTAAGTATAAGGGGGTCGTTTATACGATGTATATACTTTAGCCATAACTCGTACTTTCATATTTTTAATAATATGGCTAATTAATAAAATTTAAACACACATCAAATTCTTTCTATCTACAGTTAACAAATTTGTTAAAAATGTTTTGCAAAATATTTTAAAAATGGTTGGAAAAATCTTTGAAAAATATTTTAAAATCTATTCAGAAAATATTTTGTAAAATATTTTTAAACCTTTGTAAAAGATTCTTTTATTTGTTTGAATAAAATATTTTGAAAATCTATTTTCAAATGGTTTGGAAAAGGGTTGGAAAAAAAATACTTTTAAAAACCTAAACATACTGTTTGAAAAATCTTTGAAAAATGATTTTCAAATTTTGTAAATATTTGTAAAAATGTTTGTCAAAATTATTTACAAAAATAAAGTTTTCAAATTGTTTTTAAAATATTTTCAAATTATTTTGCGAACCATATATATAATTAAAGCAAATATAAATTCTTTACAAACCTTATAAATTAAAACCTAACAACTTAATTCTTGTAAAGATCTTGTGTAAATTCTTAAACCCAACTCTTGTAATTAATAAAAGAATTCATATGTAAACATCTGCATAAAATTCTTTCACTAACCTTTATTCAATAATATCTAAAACTTTGCAAAATTCAAAAACTCATAAAAAATCAAAAATATCAAAATCTATAATAATTTGCAAAATGTTTTCAAAATTGCATAAATAATTGCATAATTTTCCAAAATACCATAAAAAGTTCAAAATAAGAAATGTGCTTCACAAAATAGTTTCTTGCATTGTACATGGCATATGTATTTTTCTGAATGATCAAGACCATTGAACAAGTCTAAATAAAGTATGAAGATTGGAGCTTAGCGCATACCTTAATACATTCATTTCATAGGAACTCATTGAGGACTAAAATTGAGATACTTCAGGTCGACTTGAATTAATTATTTAGGTTCCATGAGACTATGTTCACGAGTCGATTCAATATGTCTAGCTAGAATTTTCATATCATCTATAAAACTCTTGAGACAATGACCTGATTAGAAACCTTGCACTTAATACTTATCTCAAACCAGATGGATTGTTGAAAAATTTTGGAGTCTAAGTCGGGACGATGCTAGGCCGCTTCATCAAGGGTGGTTCAAGAACAGGTACTCTAACCCACTTCTTTTGGTAACAATGATATCTAACGACTGGAGACTGGATTGAGACAATGCTTCGGATGAGGAATGGTTTGTTGGCACAACTTTTTCCAAGGTCCCAAAACATGGGTGGACCGAAGAATCTATATCCATCAAGGCACAAACAAGAATGCAGAGTAGTGCAAAAGTCAAAAAAAATATCCAAAAAGAAGACTATACCATAAAGTTTACAAAATAAATTAGCTTTCAGAAAAAGCCTACTTCTTGGTGAAGACTCGGTTACAGTAAACGAGCTTCACAAGGGAATGATGTCTACACTGGTCCATTCCCACTTCTTTCCCATTCTTCTAGCTTCTCCCTCATCGTTTGTAAAGACTGGAGGCACCTGACTTTAGATGGAAATATCTGTCTCAACAAGGACAAGTTACCAGAGGAACAACCTCTTTTACAGTTCAACGGTTTGTTTGGGAAGAGATGAAAAATTCACACACATGATTCTATCACTTCAAGGTAGCAAAAGTATGCGACTGAGAGGATAATTCTGACCTGGCTATGGATTGAACTGGATATGGATTATAGAACCGAAGGTATGTTGTGTCACTCTTCCCAAACTTCAATGAGGTTTCGAACACACAAATAATCCAAAAGGTTTTAACTAAGCTCTAAATTTTGACTTTATTAAGACAAGTTCAAAAGTAAAAAATTGTTCCAAGTTATTTATTTTTCTTTTCTTTATTATCTTTTCCTGCACTTATAGGCATAAGTGTTTGCTAGGGATTAGCAAAGATAGGTATAAGGGGTGATGAATCCTCATTTCATCACCTTTATTCTTTCATTTTAGCCTTAAATCCCTCGCTAAATGCATGTATATATCATTAATTTGTGAAAATAAACACTCAATAATTTACTTGAAATTTTTATAAATATAAAAGAATAAAGGAAAGAAAAGAAAAAGAATGAAGTGTCAAAGACACTGAGTGACCCTAAACCCCAAAACCCAGTCATCATGATGACTTGGTTGACAAGGAATAAAGTAGGGGGAGATAGGGTAGGGAAACTGTACAGAAAATACACAGAAAGCCCTAATTTATTTTGCCCAATAATTGCATTTTGGGACTTATTTTGTTTTATTATTTTTACACCTCAAATCAATAAATCCTCAACATGAATATTATATATAAAAATACAAAGAAAAAATAAAATTGATTTAACTGAAAAATAATGCACAGTGTGCCCGGGACACACAAAATAAAAAGGAACAAAGAAAACTTTGCATACCTGTATCTTCTCTACACAGATTCAAAATTGATCGAAGTCATCTTTATTGTTCATTAAATTTAATAAGCTATTTAATAAAGGTGGTTTTATTCAATTTGGAGATAAGATGAAAAAGCTAGATTTTGGGCCCTAATTGTGCATTTTACATGTATAAAATATTCAATTTATTTATTCTTTATATTTTATGTTTCTTATATTTTATAATTTTGCAAATATTCTTTAGAATACATGTATACAATTAAAATAAAATAAAACCATAAAAATAAAATAAAATAAACAAAGTACGTCAATACATAGATGAAGTATATCTATATATACCTATATAATATGCCTACATAATTAGTTAAGTATGTAACGAAAGTTCATAAAAATATAATAAAATACCTAAATATGTAACTAAATAAATTAAAACTATATAAATACATGTATATAATAATAAAATACAAAATATAAATTAACATGTAATAAATTACCTATATATAGGAAATACAGGTAAATATTTACCTATATATAAAAATGTAAATATAGGAAATACAAGCATATTTACCTATATATAAACATGTAAAAATTAACATGTAATAAATGATCTTGTAAAAAAATAAAAATAGGCATTAAATACTACAAAAATTACAAAAATTTTTATTTTAAATTAAAATTAATTAATTTGTTTAATAATTTGTATCTAATTTACAAAGAAAATTTTGGTCTTCTTTTCCTGGTTGGTCCACATGGACCAACCAGAACTCTCCAAAAGTTGACCTTTGTTAACTATACAACCTTTTTCAATTTCCCATGCTAGAGCTCATGAGAGGCCTACTTCTTCGATATTTTATGCCATTTCCCTCACTCCCCTTCTCCCTCGAGCCTTCCAGTCTTCTGCAGCCTGCACATCCGCCACACTCACCGACCGATGCTCCTTCACCTACCACTAACATCCAGCACGTAACCTCACCTTGAACTCCACAATTTCTTCTTCTATAAGGCTCCACCCTTATGCACCATTTTGCGATTGGATCTCTCCTGGAGTCATTCTTAGCCCCTCAGTCGTTGCTTGAAGTTCTTGTCTTGTGACAAGAGTCAGGAGTTGCCATCTGCAGTGAGGAGGAGCGTTGTTGGAGCTCGATCCAGCCCATCGCTGCACCTTCACTAGTGGTTCTGCCTCTATAACCCGGGTCAAATCGAGGCCTAGTTCTTCCATTTCTACGTATTTTTTGGTCTTAGATTTTGATTCTAATATTTAATTCCTACACTTAGCTCATAAATTATATTTAATTTCGAATCCCCAATTTGGCCTGGAACTAGATCTCCAGGCAAAATCATCATGTTTACGATCGTTACTGAACTCGATTCCACACTCACTTCGTTCCCCATCATACTCTACGTCTTCCCCTCACAAGATCAACCCAGATCCATCATGGATCTAGTGAAATGAAAATCCCTCTTCTGCCTCCTCTTGGATCTTCGCAGCCATTCCACTCCCCTTGCATTATAGATTCACCAACTGATCGTGGCGATTCGCCGCGAGCCACTGATTTGTTTTGTGCAGGTCAGGAGTTTTGATGAATACATGGAGCCTTGGATTAAGGTCTCAACTGTGCTCCAAAGAACCTGAAGTGAATCGAGCTTAAGATCCTCATCATGATGATCTGGACAACATTGGAGCCCACTTGCAGAAGTGGAGTAGCCCCGACAAGCTTTTGGACCTGTCGGATTGAGGAACGAATGCTGGAGCAAGGAGGAAATCGTGATTGAAGCTCATCTTACCTGTGTTATTGAGATTTCTTCCAAGGACATCGAGAGCCATTGGATCTGCAGGGTACGCCAGATCTAATCTCCATCGTATGTTCCAGCTGAAGCATACGAGGGCTCAACCATTGGGTCGACCACGTGGTAGCCAAGCAGCAGTGCAATCGAAGGTTGTTAAGTGGGATAATTTACACGTACCTTTCCACACTTTTGTAATATTTAAATATCACTATAAATATTTAATTAAGTGTACATTTTTTTTTGGAAAAAATGCAAAGAAACCCCAGTATGTTTTGGATATTACAAGTAGGTCCAATGCTAGGTCACCTCACGTGGTTCCCCCTCGTGAGTGGCCAAATTGCACTTGTACCCCACCAGATTTTTGTATTTTAATTTAGTCTTAAATTTTGTAATTAAAGTTCAAAAACTTTGGGTATTTTGCATGTAATACCCTATCTTTTTTATATTTCATAAATGCCCCTACTAGATTTTGTATTTTAATTTTTGATTTACTATTTTTTATAAATATCTCCCACGCTCTAAAAGTTATGCAAAAATAGATGAAAGTGCCAAATATGATGCTCATTATGCCATGTTTCTCAATTAGCATTTTCCTGCATGTTCTATTTATTAAAAATCAATAGGAGCCTTTTTATTCCCTATTTAGCTTGAAATATACAAAAAATATATAACCCTATTTAAAATTCCAAAAAATAGCTACTATTTATTACTATATTCTATCAATACATACTAAAAATCACTAAAAAAATACAAAAAAACCAAAAAAATGAAACCCTCTCTAACCCTAAAAAATATAAAAATTTTCCAAAACTCTAATAAATGAGTTTTCCATCCACTATTTTTATATGTACTTATTATTACATATTAAAATTAGTTTTGAGAAATGTTAGACCTATTTTATATTTTTAATTCCTAAAAAACAACCAGCCTATTTATTTATTCCGTGATTTGGGATATTTTAGACTTTAAAAATACCAAAAAAATAGCAAAAATCTATAAAAAAATCCCAAAATAGAAGAAAATGTAAAAATAACAAAGACATTTTATTTTTTTAATTTTTGACTACATATAGCTATTTTCTAAAATAAAATAACTTATATACCTTATATATACATATATATAGTTATATATACTAAATATTATTATCAATAATTATTATAACTACTATAATTATTTTTAAAATCCTTTAAAAATATAAAATGACTGTTTTTAATTTTATTTTTTGATTTTTTATATATTTATTATGTATATTATATATATCCCCTATATTATACATTTTATGTTATGTAGATATATATACTTATTATATATTAAAAATAAAAAGAAATTATATTTGGAAAAATATAATAAGAAAAAATTATAAAATTAAAAAATAAATAATAAAATAAAATATTCAAAAATTAAATAATTAAAAACCCACAAAACACTAATTACATAACAGGTGAATATATAAAATACAAACATTATTATCTAGATATAAATAATAATACCGCTACATCTGTGTGTTCCCTTTGTTCGACACCCTACTCGTACTTGCACACTATACACATTTATTTGTTGGGTTTATAATAAATTTCAACCCATCTTATATTGCATTGCCTTATTATTCTCTATTGTGGGTTAATTGTTAAGATTGTTCATCGGTCGTGAGCGCCACCTCAACGACACTGTTGGTCCCACCTTATGTAGACCACATTACGACTACCTCTGACCAATCAACTTTTGAGTTAGATGATAGGGTATCTAAGACCAATATGCCCCATCTGCACCCCCAGCTCCCATCTACACAGTGCAACACTTTCAGGAGCAACCCATGCAGGGGCCTCACAACATAGTGCAACACATTCAGGAGGTTCAGTCTGAGGTCCACGAGAGCAAGTTCATGTAGTCGACCATCGAAATGGTGATCGAGGAACCTCCAAAGGTGTGGGAGGTGAATGGGATATGCTACTAGTGGATAAGGACTTTTATAGAATGGAGGACTCCTAACATTTGGTCTTGGAGGGCCTGCGGTGCTTGACAAGTCAGGTCTGGCAATCGTTATATTGGCACTTCTCACGGTACTCGGATTCCAAACCACTCATCACAATCAACGATCAAAAACTTACGGATGTGTATGTGTAAAATAGATCATGCATGTATGAGTGAGGAAATTTATTTAACTCTACATGAAATGTTTATATGGCAAGCAGGTAGAGTGTTGTCTAATGGAAAAAATAGAAATAGACTACAAAAATGAAGCCAAACTCCAGAAATAAAGTACAAAATCGTCGGTTTCGCAGCTGATGAATCTCCATTTCATCACTTTTATTCTATCATTTTGACATTAAAAACCCTAGCTAATGCATGTAAATAACAATAATTTGCACAAATTAACATTCGTTCTTGGTTGTATAAATTTTGTATAAAATGATGTTTTAATGCCAAAATTATAGAATAAAGAAAAGAAAAGGAATAAAATGACAAAGGAATTTCATGACCCTAAACCCCGAGACCTAGGCATCTTGATGACTAGGTCGACAAAGAAAAAATTAGGGGGAGATAATGGCCAATAATTCATTAAAATCCCATTTATTAATTCTCTATTTATTCATTTTTAGGGCCCATTTTTTTCTACTTTTTATATCGTAAATAAAGAAACTTTTTACATGAAAGTTGTAGATAATAATGTATAGAAAAATACAAAATTGAGTTTGTACAAAAATAATATACAATATGAAAGTTATACTCTGAATAAGATTCCAAAATCCCAACTTCTCAGACCCATATCTCTCAAATAAAAATTCAAAATATATAAAAATCACTTTAATTGTATATAACTTTTAAACTATTTAATGAAGGTGGTTTTATATTTTTTGGAGTTCAGTTGTGAAAGTTAGGTTTTAGACCTCTATTGTACAATATAACTGAATAAAATATTCAATTTATTCATTCTTCATTATTTTTATATTTTTATATTTTTGTAAATATTATTTATAATACTAGTACATATTTAAACTATAAAAAACCATAAATAAACCATTTATACAAAATAAGTATATATAATACATAGATGAAATACATATACTTATACTTATATATTTAGTATACCTATTTATTTAAGTGTAATAATTACATCAAAAAAAGAATAATAAAAATACATTTAAGTATCTAAAAATAGATGTAAATATATAACATAATAAAATAAAATAAAATAATTTAAAAATACAAAATAAAAATAAAAGACCTAAAACTTAGATGAATATACCTACAATTACACCTCCAAAATAAACTTTTAATAAAACACCTCAAAAAAATAAATAATAATAATAATAAAATTCTAAAGAAAAAAATAAATACTTTTTATTTATAATTCTATTTTAATAAAATCTTTTATTTATTATTATATATTTTATAAATAATTTCAGGCGGGCTTTTTCCTAGTTGGTCTAGACATCCAGCCTAGGCTCTGACAACCTCATTTGTCCGCCTCTTCTCACTTTTTCCCAAGTTGATCCGAGCATCAACTTGGTTTGATCTCTTCTGCACTTTTGAGCATCGATCTTTGCTGATTCACTGGACATGATTCCTCTTGGAATGCATCGATGAATCGTTGCCACCACCACATTCTTTAATCCCACTTCACCACCTGTATAAAACAACTCCTTTGTCCAAAGTTCGACTTTAGTCCCTCCTCCACCTATTTGCCCTGATTCATGGCCTGGATTCTATGTCTTGGTGACAGCAGGATCTGATCCAACCCGTTGACAAAACATCTAGCATTGAATCGAGGCTGGTCCGTTGCTACGTTGTCCTGCTCTGTCGTAGCTCAGCTCCGGGTGTACACGGTTGGTGAGCTTCTATGTTCTTAGCTCTTTTCGATTCCTTAACATAGTCTTAGTGTAAATCTTTCCTTGTTTTCATTTGTTTTTTGCTTGTTTGTGTATCTTTCCCATTTTACCCTCGCTAGAGCTCCTGCTCTGCTGCCCAGTTCTGACCACCATTGACTTCCTCCGCTCCGACTATCACCCCCACAAGCACCCCCTTCACCAGCTCATCTCCCGACGTGCCCTTATTCACTCGGATCTTGCACATATCCAGAGACCCACTCTCCACCCTCCACCTTAAGTCGGAGAGCTCAACTTGCATCATCTACCTCTCATTCCAACCCTTGAAGCTCTCAGAAGCTTCGCATTTCCCCCCTAACAATCTCCTACAAGAAACAACAAAGACAGATCCCCTTCTAGGGAGCATCGAGCCTAGGAGTACCTCCCAGGTGCAGCCCCTCCGCCAGATCGATCCAGACCCTCCCGTGCCATTTTGAGACCTTCCACCAATGCGGGAGGACACCAACAGCCTTTTGGGAGCAACGGCAGTCAAAGAAACCGTTGGAGGAGCGATCGGCATCGATTCCAAACTCGTCCTTGATGAGTTCATCTGGTGATCTTCCTCTGCGCATCACAGCTGTTGGATCTCCCCCAGTTCGTCCAGCAAAGCAGACGTCGTCGGATCGAAGAACCCCCAGCCATAGGATCCGCACCCCGGATCTAATCTCAGCCGTCGCCTGCAAACTATCATCGCTCGTCCCTGTTGCGGCACGTGTCAAGTGGCATCATCATCGTGGTTGGATGGCACCGAAGAGTTTGGTATTTTGCACCTTTGCCCCATTCAGTTTTTGTATTTAATATTTAATGTATAAACTTTCCTCTATCATTATATAGTTTTTATCAAAATTGTAGAATAGCCCCTGTACTTTTGTTATTTGCTATCCTGTCCATGCCAGCTCACCTCACGTGCTATCCCATGTGAGGTGGGCATTTTGTAGGCGGCCCCTCCTTATTTTCTATATTTTAATTTAGCCCTAGGAACATTTTATTCCAGTTATAACAGTTTGTGAAAATTGTATAGAGGCCCTCACACTTTATTTTATTTGCGTTTATGTCCCTTCTAGCAATTGAATTTTGTACGATTGTTACATTTATTTAAAATTTCATTTGTGCTCAGAAAAATTCCAAAAAATAGGGGTAGGCTTCTGGATGCTTTTATTTTTCGTACTAATTTTATTTGTGTATTTTAGGATTTTATTATTATTTATTAAAAATATTTAGAGCATAAAACATCCGTCTATAGTATAAAAAACCAAAATAATATAAAACTATTTTGAAAAAATACAAAAAAAATATTTTGCATTTGTTTATTCATTTGCTAACTCCAAAAATTAAAAACACCAAAAATAGAAAAAAATATATAAAAATCAAAAAGTTTTGATTAAAAATTCCAAAAATTATGTTTTCTATTTTATAATTTCCTATATATTATTATCTATCTAGTGAAAGTGATTTGAGGGATTTTGGACATTTTCTTTTTCTCCTCTTCATTTCAATTTCAACTATTTACGTATTCCTTGATTTAGGGTATTTTTTACTTTAAAAAAATACAAACAATGGCATTTTTTGAAAAAAAACACAAAAATTAAAAAATGTAAAACACAAAATATTTAATTCTGTAATTTTTAGTTATTTTTAATTATATTTATATCCCTTTTATCTATTATTGTATATTCAATCTTACATATTCTTATATTATATAATTCAAAGAAAAAAATCAAATATAAAAAATAAAAAAATATAAAATATAAAATTAAAAAATTAAAAACAAAAATTTAAAATAAAAATAAAAAATTTGAAAACCACCAAAACCGAAGTTTGGCTAAGTGATTAAGAGAAAAATTAGGCTTGATTTTTCTATCTTGCATTGCTTTACACCTAGCTTCCTGAGACCCTGACTTGCTTGTCACTATACGTCTATAGTAGGGTATATTAAATTTTTATTCACACTATGTTGCTTGATTTGTCCTGTATGTGGGTTAATTGTTGAATTAGCAGAGAAATTTGATTAGTTACCTCATCGACAAGAGAAGCTGATTTGCCAAATCATTTTAGCGACTCCGATTTTTCCGCTTTTAAAATGGTGTTGTTGATGGGGAGCATCGTCTTGTAGATTATCGTGTCTCTTATATTGTTTAGCCATTTAAACAAGTTAGGTCGTTCTTAGGCCATGTCAGTTTCTACCGACATGATGTGACTTTTTTCCTTTATGTTTTCCTCTACTATGTTATTTTGTGAAGAAAGGCCTCGACCTTTTTGCTGCCATTTACAATAACTCAAGATTGGGTCTCCATGCCAGGTGTTCTACCATTGGCTTCATGATGTATTCATGTTTGGCATATGCCTGTCTTGACCGAGATTTTTGAAGATGATTCTGTACTATAGTTCGACGGAGGAACTTTGGGACACCCTTAGGGAAATGCACGTTCTCAAAGATTTATAAGTTGGCCAGACCATTGACAGAATTGCTAGGTAAGGAGAATGATTTCATTGTCGATGACCGTGTACTCCTTGCCTTTAATCAGTTGATAAAACTCATTACTTAGGCCCCTGTCTTGCAGCCGCCAATTTGGACACAACCTTTTGAGATGATGACTGATGCATCAAATTGTGCCATCGGTGCCATGCTAGGACAGAGGAAGGATAACATCCCATTCGTTATTCACTACGCTAGTCGAATGCTCGTTGAAGCTCAAAGAAATTGCACAGTCACTGAGAAGGAGCTGCTAGCTGTAGTTTTTTCCTTGGAGAATTTCAGATCGAATCTCCTCGGGTCCAAGGTAATCATCTACATAGATCACTCGGCCATCCGGTACTTACAGTAGAAGAAGGATGCCAAACCACGTCTAATCTGGTGGATCCTTCTCCTCTAGGAATTTGACCTTGAAATTTGAGATAAACCTGGACTTAAGGATGTTGTGGCCGACCACTTGTCCAGACTTCCTAAGCCTGAATCTCTGGAGACAAACTTGCAACCCAACATAGAGACCTTTCTAGATGAGGCAATTTTGTCAGTCACTTCGCTTCCCTATTAGGTTGATATTGTAAACTATCTTGTGTCCAAGAGAGCTCCACAAGATTGACCGAAGTAGAAAGTTGACAATTTTTTATCTAATATCCATGTTTACCAATGGGAGGATCCATATCAATTCCGTGAGGGGTATATTGCATCTGGAGGAGGTGTATTCCTCAGGAGGAAACTCCGAGTGTCCTTGCACTTTGTCACGGTAAGGAATTAGGAGGACACTATTCAAGCAGACGAACGACAACAAACGTTCTTCAAAGTGTCCTTTGTGACCTACATTATTCAAGGATATAGAAGATTACGTCAAGCATTGCACTGACTGTCAAAAGATGGGTGGCACCATAGGAATGAGAGATACGATTCCTATGAAGTTCATTCAGATATCAGACATTTCGAAACTTGGGGCATCGACTTTATGGGCCCATTTCTAAACAACCAAGGATACGAATACATTATTCTTGTTGTTGACTATGTAAGTCGTTGGTGGAGGCTATTCCCACCCGAACTATCGACAGTTAGACTGTCTATCGATTCTTAAGAGATCTCTTCATTGGACGGTTTGGGATCCCTAAGATTCTAATATAAGATGAGGGTAGGCATTTCATCAATAGAGAGGTGAAGAAGTTAACTCAAGAATTCTATATAAAACATCATGTCGCTTCACCATACCACCCACAGTCTAATGGCTTAGCTGAATGTTCAAACAAGGAGAAAAAGACCATCCTGGAAAAGCTTGTGCGTCCGGATCGAAATAACTTCTCACAGCTACTTGATTTAGTTCTTTATGATTACATAACTACATACAACTCACTATTAGGAATGTCCCCCAATCGCCTTGTCTATGGCAAGCCATGTCATCTGTCCGTTGAGCTAAATCACACCTCTTTATGGGCTATTAACATCTGCAACTTGGACTCTGAGAAAGTCGAGAATAACCGAAAAGTGGACCTGAGCATATTATTGAATTTAGAGATTATTCATATGACAACGGCCTGATGTATAAGGAAAAGGTCAAAAAGTGGCACGACAAGCATATCCGCCGCAAGTCCTTCGAGCTAGGTCAGAAGGTGTGGTTGTTTGATGCGACATTGAAGATCTTTCTAGGCAAGCCCAAGAGCAAATGGACAGGGTCGTTTATAGTAAGGCATGTACGTGACAAGGTAAGTGTGATGATATATGGTTTGTTAGCTAATGCACAACCATTTGTGGTCAATGGACATCTTCTGAAACTGTATCTTGAACATGACACATTTCTATTTGTCATTGATTAAATATATTTGTAATTTATGATGATGAGTCAAATACTTCCATAGCTGCAGTAGAAGACAAAGCACATCAAAACATTTTCGAATGATTTTTTCTTCTTTTCTTCTTTTCTTCTTTTCTCTTTTCCTTCTTTAGTTTCTTGTTTTCCGAAAAGGTGCCATCCCCTTCATAATTGCTACACTTAGGGCATACTTTGTCCTAAGTATAGGGGGATGTTCACCCCGAGTTGTTCGATCTCTCTTTCTATCATCATATGTCTTTTCTTCTTTTTGTTTTCAATTTTCTTTTTCTACAAAAAAGGTATCGCTCCTTTTTGTCAGTCTTCTATACTTAGGACATACTTTGTCCTAAGTATAGGGGTGTGCACCACCATTTCTTTCATTCTTTGATGCTATCAACAGTCTCCTCTTCTTGTCTATACTTAGGGATACCTTACCCTATGTTTAGGGGAAGATAGTCTGAGTACGATCTGTTCATTCCCACCCTTGACCGTCCCCAGCCTTGTGTACAATCTGTTATACTTAGGATTATGTGATCCTAAGAAGAGGGGGGACGGTCGACTTCTCATTTACTTACTTCTTCATCTTTTCTATACTCCATACGAGCTATGTCTTCTCTTTTTCTCTTTGATCTATAAGGGCATAGCTTAAGATAAGTATTAGGGAATCGTATATACAACATATATACTTTGACCATAACTCATACTTTCGTTTTTTCAATAACAAATATGGCTAAAATACTATAAAATTCATTAAAATCACCTAATAAAAAATGCATAGTATTCCTCAAATTCTTTGCGTATATACTGATTAATAAATAAGGTAAAAATATTTTTTGCAAAATGTTTGAAAAATAGTTTGAAAATAATTTGAAAAATCTATTGAAAACTATTTGGAATACATTTTGTTAAATATTTTCAACCTTTGTAGAAATATTTTGTTTGTAAAAATGTCTTTTCTTTTTGTGAAATAAAAAATGTTTGAAAAAATATTTACAAATGGTTTTGAAAATGGTTGCAAAAATATTTTGAAAAATCTATATAAACTGTTTGAAAAAACTTTGAAATATGATTTTCAAACATTTTTAAATGTTTGTAAAAGATTATTTGTAAAAATTATTTTTGGACTATAGTTTTCAAAATTATTTGTAAAATGATTTTTTCCAATAAGTTTGTGGAATATATACATCACACTAAAATTCTTTATTATATAAATATATCTATAAAAATGATCACATATTCCTTGAAAATTCTTTAAAAAACCCAACTCTTATAAATATAAGATGCATCCCCATGTAAATATTTATACATAGTTTTTATCCAAAATCTTTTGTTTTCAAAAATCACAAAAACATTTGCAAAATCAAAAATACCAAAAATATTTGAAAAATATTTATAGAAAACTACATAAAAATTTGCAAAACTTTTTTCAAAAATCCATAAAGTTCAAAACTTTGAAATTTGTATCACAAAAATATTTTTTTGCATTGTACATAGCATGTGCATAGCATTCACATTTTTTGGATTGAGTTTGATTATTGAACAAGTCTAATTAAAATTCTAAGATTGGAGTTTGGTGGAGATAAGGGCCAATAATTTATTAAAATCCCATTTATTAATTTTTTATTTATTCATTTTTGGAGCCCATTTTATTTTCTACTTTTTATACCTTAGATAAAGAAACTTTGTACATGAATGTTGTAGATAATAAAATATAGAAAAATACAAAATTGGGTTTGTACAAAAATAATACATGGTGTAAAAGTTATACTCTGAATAAGATTTTAAATTCCCAACTTCCCGGACCCATATCTCTCAAATAAATACTCAAAATATATCAAAATCACTCTAATTGTATTTAACTTTTAATAATCTATTTAATGAAGTGGCTTTATATTATTTGAAGTTAAGCTGTGAAATTTAGGTTTTGGACCCCTATTGTACAATATACCCAAATAAAATATTCAGATTATTCATTCTTAACTATTATTATACTGTTAAATTTTTATAATTTTGTATATATTATTTATAATACTTGTACATATTTAAAATAGAATAAAAATACCTATATATTTAGTATACCTATTTATTCAAGTGTAAATATTACATCAAAAAATATAATAAAAATACATTTAAGTATCTAAAAATAAGATATAAATATATAAAATAATATAATAAAATAAAAAAATAAAAAATGCAAAATGAAAATAAAAGACCTAAAACGTACCTATAATTACACCTCTAAAATAAACTTGTAATAAAACAACTCAAAAAATCAATAAATAATAATAAAATTCTACAGAAAATGTAAACACTTTTTATTTTTTATTTTATTTTAATAAAATAGTTTATTAATTATTATCTATTTTACAAATAATTTCAGGCGGGCTATTTCCTGGTTAGTCCACGCAGGGTGTGCCAGAAGTTGATATCGGTCAACTTCTCTGACACCCAGCCTAGGCTCTAACAACCTCATTTGACTGCCACTTCTCACTTTTTTCCAAGTTGATCCGAGCATCGACTTGGTTTGATCTCTTCTGCACTTTTGAGCATTGATCTTTGCTAATTTACTCAGACATGATCCCTCGTGGAATGCATCGTTGAATCGTTGCCACCACCTCATTCTTTAACCCTGCTCCACCACCTGTATAAAACAATACCTCCATCCAAAGTTCAATTTTGATCCCTCTTCCGCCTATTTGCCCTAGTTCTTAGCCTGGATTCGACGACTTGGTGACAACAGGAGATGATCCAACCCCTTAGTGAAGCATCGGGCATTGAATCGATGCTGGTCCGTTGCTCTGCCGACGTGCACCGCCGTAGCTTAGCTCCGGGTGTACATGGCCGGTGAGCTTCTATATGCTTAGCCCTTTTTGATCCCTTAGCAGAGTCTTAGAGTAAATCTTTCCTTATTTTTATTTGATCTTTGTTGGTTTCACGTATCTTTCCCATTTCACCCTCGTCGGAGCTCCTACTCCGCTGCCCAACTTAGACCACCATCGACTTCCTCCACTCCAACTATCACCCCCATAAGCACCCCCTTCGCATGCTCTTCGCCCGACGCACCTCCATTCACCCAGATCTTGCACAGATCTGGAGATCTGCTCTCCACCCTCCGCCTTATGCAGAGAGCTCCACTTGCATCATCTACCACCCTCTGAAGCTCTCAGAAGCTTCACATTTTGCCCTCTAACGATCTCCTATAGGAAACAACAAAGAAAGATCCCCATTCAAGGAACATCGAGCCCGTGAGTACCTCCTAGGTTCATCTCCTCCGATAGATCAATCCAGACCCTTCTACACCATTTTGAGACCTTCCACCAATGCAGGAGGATACCAGTAGCCTTTTGGGAGCATCAACAGTCGGAGAAACCGTCGGAGGAGCGATCAGCATCGATTTCAAACTTGCCCTCGGCAGTTCATAAGGTGATCTTCCTCTGCGCATTACAACCATTGAATCTCCCCCATCATCCAGCAAAGCAGCTGTCATCGGATTGAAGAACCCTCAGCCGTAGGATCCGCACCCCAAATCTTATCTAAACCGTCACCTGCAAACCATCATCGTCCATTATGCGGCACATGTCAAGTGGCGGCATCATCGCTCTGAAGAGTTGGGTACTTTGCACCTTTGCCCCGCTCAGTTTTTGTATTTAATATTTAATGTATAAACTTTCCTCCGTTGTTGTATAGTTTTTTTTGTAAAAATTGCAGAACACCCCATGTACTTTTGTTATTTACTATCTAGTCCAAATCAGGTCAGTGTTGTCCCACGTGACGTGGGCATTTTGTAGGCGGGCCCTCGCTATTTTATGTACTTAAATTTAGCCCTATAACTTTTTATTCTAGTTATAATATTTTGTGAGAAGTGCACAGAGGTCCTCGTACTTTATTTAATTTACATTTATGCCCCCATTAGCAATTGAATTTTTGTTTAATTGTTGCATTTATTTAAATTTCATTTGTGCTCAAAAAAATCCCAAAAAATAGGGGTAGGTTCCTGGATGCATGTATTTTCACACTCTTATTTTATTTGTGCACTTTAAAACTTTTTTTATTTATTAAAATTATTTAGAGCACAAAAAGTCCCTGTCTACATTATAAAATACCAAAAAATATAAACTATTTTGAAAAATTCAAAAAGTATATTTTTTGTTTGTTTATTCATTTTCTAACTCCAGAAATAAAAAAACCTAAAATAGAAAAGAAAATGTATAAAAATAAAAAAGTTCCAAAATTCAAGTTTAAAAATATTAAAATTTCCTAAAAAATCCAAAAAATATTTTATGTTTAATAATTTTCTTTATATTATTATATATCTATTAAAATTGATTTGAGGAATTTTGGACCTATTTTGTTAAATTTCCTCTTCATTTCAATTTCAGCTATTTATGTAATCCATGATTCAGGGTATTTTTTACTTTAAAAATAAACAAATTTAGCAAATTTTTCTGAAAAATCACAAAAATAGTAAAATTTTATCTAAAACAAAATTATTTAATTCTAAAATTTTTAGTAATTTGTAATTATAGTTATATTCCTTTTATCTATTATGTATACATAATCTTACATATTATTATATTAGATAATTTAAAGAAAAAGAAAATTCAAAATCTAAAAAATATAAAAAAGATATAAAAATTAGAAACCCACCAAAATCAAAGTTTGGCTAAGTGATTAAGAGATAAATTGGGCTTAATATTTCTATCTTGCATTGATTTAACCCTTGCTTCCCGAGTTCGACCCCTACTTGCTTGTTACTATATGTCTGTAGTAGGGTATAATAAATTTTGAGTCACACTACTTTGCTTGATTTATTCTGTGTGTGGGTTAATTGTTGAAGTAACATAGAAATTTGAGTAGTCGCCTCAGAGACTAGGGAAGCTGATTTATCAGCTCATTTTAGCGACTACGATTTTTTCGCTTTTCATCAACCAATTAGGTTCTTATGTATATTTGTGGGTTTTTACTTCTTTTTATTTTTATTTGATTTTTAAATTTACATTTTTTATTGATTTAAATTTTACAAATATTTTAAATTAATAAAATATATTAATAAATATATAATAATAGAGAGGTGAGAGATAAATAAATAGAGATAAAAAGGAGACTTTTGAATTTTTCAAAAATACCAAATAAAGTAGCAATGTAACAAAAATTACTTCTATTTTTTTATATTTTTCTTTATTTTGGATAATTTTTAGATGTTTTTAAGTTTTTTTATGGATTTTAAAAAAAATAAAGAACTCATAATAAAACAATTAGAAAATACAGGAACTTCAAATGGGCTTGAAAAATATCTATCAGATAAAAAGGGACAAAATGATTTTCCTTGTATAGATATTAAAAAAGAAAAATTTCTAGCTTTAGAACTTATTTTTCTTATTTTCAATAATTTATATGATTTTTTAGGGTTTTATGTATTTTACAATTTTTAATATTTTTATTTTTTATTTTTTATGGATTTTTTGGATCTGTGATAACACATAGTAAAATACACTTACCCTACTTTTTTGGTGATTTTTAGAACTATATTTTAATTTTATGATTTTTCTAAGTCAAAACAGTAAAATGTAGCTAGTGTTGCACTTTTTAATTAGTAAAATAATATTAAATACCTTAATAAAAATATATGTGATACAGTATAATATATGGTACTAAAAATAATTTTTCTATGATTTTTGGAGTTAATTACGTATTTAACACAATTGAACACAAAACACGTAATTAATTACAAAGCATGTGGTCTATTTTGTAATACCAGAAAATTAGGGCATGACATGTTAACAAAATACCAAAATCTAGGATGTTTCCATCAAATTAACCTTTAAATCAACAATTAAAAAACGTCTGGGCGGGGCTTTTTTGTAAATAAGCAAAGTTTCAAGGTCATTCAATCAGTTTTTCCAATAAAATATAATTTCACATAGAACTAGTAGGGACCATAGTTCAATTTCCAAAAGTATTTTCAATGTTTCCAAACAAGTCCAACAAATCTACGGGATAAATAGTACAAATTACCCAGCAAAACCCTCATGTGGGACCGCACGTAAGTTGATGTGGCTTAGACTCAAATGCAAATAACATGAACTTAAGGGTTCAATATGCAAAATATCCACAAGTTTTTAAACTATTATAAATATTTATTGTACCAAAATGTAAATAGCTAAAATGTGAGGGAAAATATAGCAACATACCGACAAGTCGCTAAATATGTTAAATAATTTGGACACGTTGTAGTACGTGTACTTAACGATTCAATCAGAACCGAGAGAAGATCTCTGTGAAGAGTGTCTCGGCTTTAATTTATATCCCGGGAAAGTCCAGGGTCAAACACATGGAGGCAAAGGAACAACTTTGGAATTAATTCAAAAATTAAGAACTAGATTTTTAGTGCAGTTTTTTTTTATATTTTTTTAATGCAAAAACAAATGCAAATGCAGATGCGACTGAATTAGTACACTAAGAAAGCATACAAATTAGCTAAATTAATTAGAATAGAAAATAAGTCCAATTTAGCCAAGTTATATTATTCCTACAATGCTAATCCAGTGATGAATGCAAGACATTTTTTTTGAATTTTATAGGTTGAAATGCAACAATTAAAAATGCACACTTATTATGGGTATTTTCACAATTTTTCACACAAACAGTAAGCAAAAATGATAAAAAAAATTTACTTGAATGAAAACATGATGTAAGGATACTACAGTAATTTTTTGGAATTTTTTGACAAAAAATGAATTTTTTATGGATTTTTTAATGAAAATAGAGTGACAGTGAGTAATTATTTCCTAATAAATCCACAATATCAAATTAATCAGAGTGCAAATTATCCCAAAAAGGTATTTTCATATAGAATCCAGGAGATTGAAATTTTTCAAAAATGATGTACGTGAATTTAATTAAAAAATCAAATACGAAAATCACTCCACACTTTATTTTAGGCACAAGACAACTCCACTTTAGATGAAATTTGGAAAGTATCTCAATCACGTTTCAAGGCATCATGTCTAATTTTTCTAGAATTTTTAAAGCAACAATGAGTTCGATATGAATTTAATAGCACAGAATGGGTAAAATATGTAGAATTTCAGTTAGACAATTTTATTTAATTACTCAAATATCACAAAAATATAAATAAATAACCACGAGGTAGAGAACTAGTTGCTCAACATGAAGACATTTTTCATTGGATAAAAAGATGAAAAATATATGTCAAATTGATTTACAAATACAGGGTTATCTGTGCAAAAGCAAAAAATTGAAAATAAACAACACAAGTATATACAAGGACGATTTTGCAATTACATAAACATAGAAATAAAACAATGCAATTTTTACATAAAAAATAAATGGAAAAGGACCTTTCTTCTTCCTGGAAGGGCACGAAGGTGGAGAACCCAACAATGGATGGGGTCAGCTGTGGCAGCGCGGCCAAACGCGGCCCCTAGGAGGGCAGCGCGCACCGCACGCAGGTGGCGGTGGAGCTCGGCAGTCGCTTGGCGGAGGAGGCGTAGGGCTGCGGGCTCGGAGGCCGATGGCGGGTGTGGAGGCAGAGACCTTGGAGGTGATGGTTGTGGCTGCCGCTTGGAGCAGACAGAACGGAGGAGGGCAGCGTCGATCAGATGGCCACTGTGGCGTGGCGCGAGGGGGCCGTGACCGGCTGGGAGCGGGCGGCGGTCCCGGCGGCCGTGGAGGAGAAGGGGTGGGGGGCGGCGACGCTGGAGCTGCTCCCCAGCATGTTACTTTTTTTATTGATTTTTTTATTAATTTTTTTTGTTCTAAATTTTTTTAGATTTTAATTTTCAAATTTTTTTAGTTTTCTTATAATGTAATACAACAAATGATGTGGGGGAAAAAGATGATGTCATGATGGTGAAGATTATGTGGAACAAATGTGGGTACATTGATGATAATGTGATGGACTAAAAAAATGCAAAGATAAAAAAATGACAACAAGATGAAAATAAAATTACCTAGGATGGAGACGGTCGCCTATGATGTGCTCACAAGAGCACAATCTTCGCTCGAATCACCGGCGAGTGATGAGCTTGAGCAGCGCGCAGAGGCGGCTGCGATGTTGGCCAAAAAACCAACGGATTCCACCGGAGAGACGGCTGTCGTCGCTCGACCGCGGTTGCGTCGCTATCACCGAATCAACTCTGGGAACTAGGCTCTCCTCACATAAAGATGGATCAAGTGCAAATTGAGGAGGATGGGATGTATATAAAGAGGATGAAATGCGAGGTTATTAAAGTGGTGGGAGGTTATATTATTAATGGAGTTGAATGAGAGGTTTAAAAAATGGTGAGGTTGAATGGAGGTCGGTGGTAGAATGCAGTTGAATGGTGGTTATTGTAGAGAATGTAAAATAAATAAATTAATAAAATGAAATGAAGTAGGCTACTTTTAATACAACAAAAAATATAAAGAAGGAAAAATAGTGGAGAATTTACAAGGGAATACATACATGTACATTTTTTGTTTGCTTTTCTAATATGTATTTTTTGCCTTTTTAATAAGAGATATTTACAACTGAAAAATACAATAAAATAATACAATCAAAATACAACACAACTATGATTTTTTTGTATTTTTAGTAATTAAGAAAGATAAAATATAAAATAAAGAAAGAATGAATATATACATAATATACAATGTACATCTAGGTCCCAAAACCCAACTTTTGCAAATGAGCTCCGATTTTAAAAAAATCACTTCCGTTGGATATATAATTTTCTAACTTGAACTTTAAAAGTGATTTTGGTGAATTTGGAGTTCATACAGAGCGGGAATTTGGCTTGGAAGTTGGACTTTATGGCTTTTTCTCTTTGGGATCTAGGAGCATTTATTTGAGGTGAAATTTGTTTTGTATTTTTATATTTTTTTATACATTGTTATGAACAAGTTAGAGAAAGAATTAGCCAAGAAGGAGTTGAAATGAAATTATTAAAAATACATGAAATTTTGGGCTATTTACATGTATAAAACTCCTTTATTTTTGCGGCTCTTTATTGTTAATTTATTTTGTACAATCTAATATACAATAATTAGTATGTTTTATTTACAAGAGTCATTTTGTTAATTTATTGATTTTATGGATATTTATTTGGGATTTTACTCAAGAATTTTGCTAAGATCAAGATATTGAGATGATGAATCGCGGATTCATCACCCCCATATACTTAAACTTTGCTAGTCCTCGAGCAAATAAAGAATGAATAAGTTGGATTAACCCCTGACTGTGCATGTGAATACCAGACTTGATCTGTTCAAGAACTCTCGGTTTTAGAGATCCTAAAATTCTAAGCTGAACCAAGCTCTAGTAAATAGGTATCCAATTTCCTTAATCATCAGACTCTCTTTGTATACATATATAGTAGGGATATGACTTAAGTGTTGACTGCATTTACAAGAGTAGAGTCACAACGTCACCCAAGGTTCCAGTCTAAGAGACCCTCCTAAGAACCCGATCCTCAACACTAAGGAATAAACCATTTCTTGCATCCAATTCACCGTCTCTTTAGTTGTCATACTTAAAAGTGTAGATGGAAGGCTAGTTGATGGAGGGCATAGGATTGTGTCATTTCTTCTCTCCCTCTCATTGGAACAAGGATCCTCTCGAGTGCCTTATTACTCAACACATATTTTTGGTGTTGATCAGTGCGTCCGTCAAGAGAAGTTGGAGTCATCTACACTTGTTTTCTTGGGAGTACATCGGGGTGTGCCTTTTTTGAGTATCTATTATACCTTCTACACCCATACTTGTAGCATTTACGATGCAGAGCCCTTTTTTGGTGCAAGCCGACTCCTGGTCCTAATAGCGGTGGTCCAAGTGGACACTTTGAAATGGTTGGGAGCGCTCGCCTTTGGTGGAAGCTCTTTTGATAATTGACTTTGTGGAATGAGAGCTTTTCTTTAACATTTCATTGCCTTGTAGTATTTTGGCTAGCTCCACTTCTTTTACCAAGAGATGGCGCACACTAATCAACATTTTTTATTTTATCACACCCTGGCACATAGGTAAATGTCAAGAGATAGTACAAGAACCATGTTCTCATACTGGCTAAAGACGCTGACACTCAGGTTTCATGAAGCCTTCATTGATTTTATCCCATCCTCGAGCATCATCAAATCAAGTCCAAACTCAAATCCCTCATCCCAGTTCCTCAAGTGAAATTTCAACTCAACTCATCATAACTGCAGTCATGTATGTGAGGTGCTGATCATATTCTTAAGATAGAGACTAATTATGTAATATAGCAAACAAATCTTTCAAACTAGGGAAATGTGAATAATTAAGTCAAATACCATAATGACTAAGGCTGGTTAACTCAAAATCTCAAGACCTCATAAACCAAGTGTTCTTGAACTTCACTAGTCTTGTGTGAAAGTGAATTGTGTCAGGGATTAAACCAAGTTATTAGTTAGTGTTTTTTTCTTTTCTGATTTTTTAGAGTTTTTTTGAAAAATAAAGGAAAGAAGAAAGTTTTTTTTTGTTAGAAAAAGTTTTGCTTTTTTAAAAAGTTTTTTTTGAAAAAGATTGGTAGATAAGAAAGGATATTTTTTTGAAAAAATTTTTAGAGCAAATAAGGAAAGAGAACAAAAAATATTTTTTTGAAAAGTTTTTTTTATATAAAACACATTTTTTTGAAAAGTTTTTTAAGAGATTTTTTTAAAAATATTTTCTTCTTTTTTTCTTCTTTTTTTACCCACCCCATATTTTTTGTATAATATATACAAAAATATATGAAAGTATAAGCTATGGGTAAAGTATATATGTAATATATACACGCCCCTATACTTAGCATGTGCTATGTCCTCAGAAGAAGAGAGAAAAAGACATAGCTCGTGCTAAACGTAGGATGACTAAAATAATAAAAAGTATCGAAGTCGACCCGCCCCCCTATACTTAGGCGCTGGTCAGCCTAAGTGTAGAAGAGGAGCAAAAATGGGGCGGACGAGGTCAAGAGGAGAAATGAATGAGTAAATACACATGGCGGGCATCGGCACCCCCTATACTTAGGATCTTGGTAAGCCTAAGTATAGGACAAGAGTAAGTGTGAGAACCGATGTGATCTGTAGAATATACAAGGAAAGGAGATTGTACAATAGTGATTGAATCTTCTAAGATGTTGAATCTTTATACTGCATCTTCATGAAGAGTAATATGATGTATCTACTCTATACTCACTCTGCATGAAGTTGATGACCTCGACTTGGACAAACTGCTCTTTTGAATCTACAAAATGCTTCAACATTTGTCCATTTACCACATGATATTGTCCACCAACTATGAGATCAGATATCTCTACACTTCTATTCATGTGCACTTTCTTAACAATAAAGGGACCCGTCCATTTAGATTTGAGCTTCCCATGGAACATCTTCAACCTGGCATTGAACAACCATACCTTTTGTCTAGGGACAAAGTCTTTGCACCTAATGTTCTGATCATGCCATCTTTTTACTTTGTCCTTATAAATCAAACTATTGTCATATGCCCTGTTTCGGATTTATACGAGCTCGTTCAAGTTCAAGTCTCGACAAAGATTCCCTAGGTGACAACTCCAATTAATCTTCTTAATTGCCCATTCGGATTTATGAATCAATTCTACAGGCAAATGGCATGTCTTGCCGTAGATCATTCTAAATGGTGAAGTACCCAATGATGTCTTGTAGGATGTCCTATAGGCCCACAGAACTTGATCCAAGAGCTGAGACCAGTTCTTCTTATCGGGACGAACCAATTTCTTCAAAATATTCTTCACCTCTCTATTTGAAACCAGTTCTTCTTAGTAACTCCATGCTCAAATCCATAGTCCTTAGCTAAAGATCTCATATCTCAGTTCACAAAGTGGCTACCCCCATCAGATATCAAAACTTTTGGCACCCCGAACCGAGCAATAATATGGTCTCTCACAAACTTACAGACAGTCTTGCTGTCTACGGTTCGGGTTGGGATAGCTTCTACCCACCTGGATAAATAATCAACCACCAATAAAATGGACTCATGTCCTTGGCTGTTGGGAAAGGGACCCATAAAATATATACCCCATGCATCAAAAACATCACAAATAATCATCGGTTGCATGGGCATCTCATCTCTCTGTCCAATTGTTCCTCCCATCCTTTGACAGATCGGGCACGACCATACAAAATCAATAGCATCTCTAAACAAGGTCGGCCAATACAATCCACATTGAAGTACTTTGTGAGTGGTTCTCTTTCCCGAATGGTGTCCTCTAGCCTCAAGTGAATGACAATATGTGAGGACACTCTGGTATTCCTCCTGAAGAATACACCTTCTCCAAACACAATCTGGTCCTTCGAAGAAAAGGAAAGGATCGTCCCAGTGGTATCTCCTCGAATCCGACTTCAGTCGATCAATGTTGCTCCTAGTCCAACCATGGGGAACCTTCTTGGAGACAAGATAGTTCACCATATTGGCATACCACGGGACTGAGTCAATAATACAAATTGACTCATCTGGGAAGATCTCTCTAATGCGCTCATAATCAGGTAAGTTCAATCCGAGAAAGGTGATCAGCCACAACATTCTTCACTCCAGGTTTATCTTTTATCTCCAAATCAAATTCCTGGAGGAGTAAAATCCACCTAAAAATATGCGCCTTCGCGTCCTTCTTTTCCATTAAGTATCGAATGGTTGTTTAATCAGTGTAAATTGTCACCTTAGAGCCCAAAATATATGATCTGAACTTCTCGAGGGCCCATATTACTGCGAGCATTTCCTTTTCAGTCACTGTATAATTTATCTGTGTAGGATCTAATACTTTTCTCGCATTGTGAATTGCAAACGGGATCCCCTCTCACCTTTGTCCTAACACAGCTCCTATAGCGAAATCTGAAGCATCGGTCATGATCTCAAAGGGGAGAGACCAGTCAGGAACTTGTAGGATAGGCGAGGCACAAATCTTCCTCTTCAAGAGCTCAAAGGCCTCCAGACACCTGTGATCTACAATGAACTCCGTGTCTTTCCCTAAGAGCTCAGTCAGTGGGCGGGCGATCTTTGAAAAATCCTGAATGAATCTTCTATAGAATCCAACATGCCATAGAAATGACCGCACTGACTTCACGTTGGTAGATGGATCTAGTTTCTTGATCACCTCCACCTTGGCGGGGTCAACCTTCATTCACCTTTTTGAGATGACATGCCCCAACACGATACCCTCCGTCACCATAAAGTGACTCTTCTCCCAGGGAGAGTACCAGATTCACCTCTCGTGAGGACTCGATCCAAGTGCGCTAAACATGTATCAAAGGAATCACCATGAACCGAGAAGTCATCCATAAATACTTCCAGGAAATCTCCCACCATCTCGGCAAATATGGCGATCATGCACTGTTGAGATGTGCCCAGGGCATTGCAAAGCTCGAATGGCATGCGCCTAAAAGCATAAGTGTCGAATGGACATGTGAATGTGGTCTTTTCCTGGTCCTCAGGGGCTATGACCACTTGGTTGTAGCCTGAGTATCCGTCAAGAAAACAGAAGAATTGTTTCCCTACAAGTCTCTCCAAGATCTAATCAATAAAAGACAAGGGAAAGTGATCTTTCTTGGTCACAGCATTCAGGCGCCTGTAGTCAACACAGACATGCCACGGTGTAGGTACTTGTATCGCGATCTCTACCCCCTCCTCGTTGGTGACCATCTGAATTCCCAACTTCTTCGGGACAACATGAAGCGGGACCACCCACTTGGAGTCAGAAATAGGGTATATAAACCATGCTTTGCACCATTTCTCAATCTCTTTCTTCACCACTTCCCGTAGATTAGGGTTAAGTCTCCTCTAAATATCACGGGAAGGTCTCGCATTATCATCAGTAAAAATGTGGTGCGAGCAGAGAGCGGGATTGATCCCCACGAGATCTGACACTGTCCAGCCTATTGCTTTGCGGTTCCTCTCTAAGACTTCTAACAACCTAGACTCTTGTTCTAAAGTAAAGTCTGAGCTAATGATGACAGGATATCTCTCTTTGGGTCTCGCAAGAAAGGCGTACTAGAGTGTAGGAGGTAGTGATTTTAGTTCCGGCAATGTGCTATCATCAAGCAAATGTGGCTGAACTGAATCTGAATCTGGTTTAGTGCTGCATGAAGGGTGGCTCAACTGTGTAGTACTCGCCACCAACTCAAAGTAAGGGGAGTCAGATCGCCAAAGAAACGTGGTAGTTCGACGAAAGCCGCGTCCGACTCATCATCTATGTCCCATGATCGTTCCGAAGAGGATGGAACTGACAGATCGAGATGGATCTCTATGTCATCATGGGGATGGGTAGATGCATCTCTCACAAGATAAGACAACACCTAGCAAACTGCATCATCCACTATACCCTTTCCATATGAAAGGGACTCGCTCTACCCTGAAGGAATCTGTCCCCAAATCCCAACTATGCTAATCAAACTGAAGTCTGCCTCTGAAGATGAGTACTCTATGCTACTCTCTGAATCAGGTCGCTGACACTTGGTTTGCTTCATCTCAAGGTTCACTTCTCTGCCTGGAGAACAGAACTTCATCATTCTCGTACCATAATCAAAAGCTGTGCCTGCAGTCCTAAGGAAGGACCGCCCGAGAATGATCTGAGATTCTCTCCAATGATTATGGGTCTCCATGTCCAAGACTGTTAAGTCAACCTGATAGTTCTGCCCCTCAATCGAGATAATGAAGTTCTTCACTTCTCCTTAGGTCTCTTCACTGAACGATCTGCAAATTGGAGTAAAGCTCTAGATTTCCGAAGTGGTCCCAACTCCAATTTCTGATATAATGCTAAGGGAAGTAAATTGATCGAAGAACCATTATCCAAGAGTGTGTGTGCAAACGCAATGTCGTCAATACGACTCTCCACATAGTGAGCACCCATGTCTCTCTTTTTCCTTGGAAATGTCTTATTCTTGAGACAATAAGTTGTGGCTACTGATAAGACATGTGTCTTTATATTTCGGTTATCTTCCTTCCTACTAACCCTTGTAGGTGTGTATCTCAACTTAAGGTATTTTTGGAATGCAGGATGGTTAGCCACATATTCATCGAATGCACCTTAACTGTGATATTTTCTTTATAAAACGAAGCAATATCGGTGTCATCTTTCCGAATCTTTTTGATGCGCTTTCCTGTCGTAAGAGCACGAGGGAAAGGGATTGAAGCTAGGGAAACAAAGGACGAAGAATATGAATCATGAACTGAAAGATCATTCTTGGCATTAACGGAAATAGAGTTCTTCATACATGAATCTTTTTGATGCAACATTGGATCGAAATCAAAACTATCTACTACAGGTTGTGGAATAGAAGATGGAGTGGTATCCACCACAACCGGAGATGCAAGGTCCTCCATAGAATCAGATGTGTATCCATGGTGTCGATGTTGTACACGTGCTCTCCTTCTCCTCTCATCTCCCTGAGTAGAAAACCTCAAATGGTAATGATGGGGCTCCAGAATATGCTGCCTCTCCTCCTCGTCCTCTAAAGACTCCTCAAGTAGAGATCCAGAGATGCCCCATCTTGTGTCCCTTGACCGATCAGGTACAGTCACGGTCCTTCCACTCCTGAGTGACATATGATTAGCCTCGTCATACGAAAGAATCTCATGTTCAGATCTAGTTCAGATCTAGGAGATGTTGAATAGTATACCTGACCAAAGTGCAGCTGAGAACTAGATCGATTCATCCTATTGGGGTTAGCCTGAACTTGGGATGGGATAGAGGTAGAGGGTGCAGTCTGCTCGTCTCTCCATCTGGACAAGCGGTTGACATCCACCCGTAAGTAATGAATCTCGTTCCTGTAGGAACATAGCTCGTCGAGTATCTGCTGCTGTATATCCACAGGACTAGATGAAGAAGGAAGTGGATAAGACTGGGAAGAAGAACGGGAAGACTGGACCTGCTGGACAGAATACTGCCTCTGCTGCTGCTGCTGGGGTTGCAAGCTCTGCTGGCCCGCCTGGTAATGGCCCTGTCAGCCATACTGTTGGTACTGCTATCGCGACTGCTAGAGTGGTTGGAATCCAGGGCTCTGCTGTGAAGGAGGTGGTGCGGAGGTGAATGCAGTGTTGTGAAAGGTCGGGGGACGCTGATAGGTCTGTCGGTCTCCCGTACTCCATTCACCTCCCAAACCGATGGAGGTTTCTCCTGAACTGTCTCTGCCAATGGAGGTGGTTGTGGTAAAGAGTGGGTGTAGGATTGGTCCTGCTCCCTCGGCTGGGGTTGCCCTGACACCAATTGCTTCTGAATATGGTGAACTCGGTATACGGGAGCAGAGGGTGCAGTCACAGCATGTATCTTTATCTTAGATACCTTCTCAGTCAACTCCTCCATCTGTTTTGGAAGTTTGGAGACGCTCCGGTCTAACTCATCAATCCTCCTATCGATCTTCTCAACTACTGTAAGCTTGTCCGCAAGGAGTCCCATGCTAGGGATCACGTCCTGAGAGATATCGACTACAGCTGATTTTCCCCCTCCAAATGAGAGTGAACTGGGGGACGATGTATAGGCCCTGTTGGCCATCTGTGAGCGGCTAGTTTTAGCCATCTGCTCAAATACCTTCCAGACGGTATTCGCTCCTCATGATGTATAATTTCCTCCACATGCAGCGCTCACTAAACCCTACATCTCAGGGTTGAGACCAATGAAAAACGACTGGACCAAGATGTTGTCATCTAAGCCATGAAAGGGACACTTCTACAGGATGTCCTTGAATCTTTCCCAAGAATCACAGAAGGCTTTGTGGGGTAACTGGGAAAAACTCGTACTGCGTGTCCTCATCATGTTAGTCCTACTCAATGGGTAGAACTTCTTCAGAAATAGATCCTTGAACTGGGCATAAGTGGTGACTGTAATTCCAAGATTTTTACCCAGTAGTCGGCTTTTCCAACCAAGGCAAATGGAAGGGCTTTGAGCCTAATATAATCCTGGCTAACATTATGATGTTTAAGGTTAGCACATATGAGCTCAAAGTCCCTTAGGAATGCATATGGCTCCTCAGAAGCATTCCCATCAAAATGTGGCAGCAGGTTCAGAAAGTGCGGCTTCAACTCAAAATCAACATTGGGTTCGATCAGACTCAAATAGTTCTGAATTTGGTATTGTCCGGGGTTATACGCCGCATCCATTGATCGTTCGACCCTAACATTTAGCTGTCCTAACTGAGCTCTGAGTAATGCGTGTTGCTGCTCAGATGCAACTAATCTGGCAAGTACCATTCTCAACGGGTCTTTATGGTTCTCTTCTTCCTCTTCTTTCTTCTTTGGAGGTATTTTTCTTGAATCTTCTTTATGGTCTGAATCAACAAGATGTTCTTGATTAGAAGAGGATTTATGAATCAAGATATTCTCACCGAGGCGAAGGTCTTCCTTGTTGAGGTGGGAAGAGAGAAATAGGATGGTTTGAGAGTAACCATCCCGAGAGTGGGTGATCCTGGGCTCAAGAGGGTCACAAGTCCAGGTTGGTCCAAGTTGCGCATGGACCTGTGAAGACATACTTCTTGAAGGGTTCAATGAGAGATTCAGAAGTCCGAATAAATATCCCCCCAATTAGTCATCTTCAATGTCAAAAGAACCGATTAGAACACGATATTCAATGAGGCGCTAGTTCTACAGTGCACGTAAATGTGCAGAGTAAACTCACACAATACAAACACAATTCAAACCCTCAATTTCACCAACTCAACACGTGATGGCCGTAAGGGTTCGACCGAATTATTTGGTCAATTTTAGTTGGTGAGAATACAATCTTAGAAAGATTAACGAACTGTTAGGTGCCCGTATTTTCCTACAGACTGGCCTAGTTCTTACGACTAGGTTGACCTACTTTCAGCTAGTATAGGAGTAAGTACGGACCGTATAAATACGGCTACCCGTTCCTTGAGGACTATGGCATCCTCTAAACCTCCCACTCCGCTAAGGAAATCCGGGCCATTTACCGGCTACCCGTAGATCCTCACTGAAGAGTAGCTAATCATCTAAAAATAAAGAACCAGTAGTAAGTAAGAAATCCAGGCTTGGCTCTATCCTAGGGTCGTCTCTATCTCACTTGCAAGTAAATCAAACAATGAGGGCTCTTTTTATTCCAATTTTTTTAATCGACATGCTCAATTCAGTCCCAATTTTAGAGTTAGGTTAACACTTGAAATTAATCTGAACATAAAAACACGTCCACCGTCCAGTCCCAATTTCCTTTTTGACCTTAAGTTGTAAAACAAGAGGGAAATCGGAAATCGGAATGCAAACGAGAAACTATGATGCATGCTCAGAAGAAGGTATACTTACAGTGAATCCCAGCACTCTCCATGTGTTATGCAGAACAAAATCTGTAAATTTTACACTAAATGCATGCAGATCGAGAAAACCGTACCTAAACAGTATATTATTAGCGGGGAAGAATTGATTTGATTTGAGCTAAGTAGTACGTGCCTATGTGCGTCTCATTATGAATATTATAAGATAAGTGATTCTTCTAAGATATTTGTGGCCTAAATTACGATGGGCACAAACAAATTTGAGTCTAAACTACCGTGTGCCTAATCCTTAAAATCGCCACTCAAGTCGAGCCCCACCCTCACCGGAGAGTGAAACAGGTCTCGACACACCACAAATAATGTCCAAGTCTCTTTACGCACATGAGCTCTCAAACAAGAGCCGCTATAAATGAGCAAGTTATTTAAATAATTACAAAAATTACAAAAAACTCTCTCAAAAATAAATAAATTCTCCTTGATCTTCAGCAGTCGGCGCGCGTCATGTCCGCCGACCTCCGATGCACTCCAAGTCCACCGGGCCCTCGCAAGGAAAATAAGATTTATATTAGAGAGATAATAACAAAATATGTACAAAAATATGAAGACTAATACTTAAAAAATGGAATAAATACAAGTGGCTCGGGGGTCAGACTACCCGAGTAGAGAAAATCTAAATCTAATTTTTCAAATTAAACTCTAAGTCGTTTGCGGCAACAACGCCATCTCACGAGTCGCTAAATACATGAAATAATTTGGGCACGTTATAGTACGTGTACTTAGCGATTCAATCAGAACTGAGAGAAGATCTCCGTGAAGAGTGTCTCAGCTTTAATTTATATCTCGGGAAAGTCCAGGGTTGAACATAGGGAGGCAAAGGAACAACTTTGGAATTAATTCAAAAAATAAGAACTAGATTTTCAGTGCAGTTTTTTAATATTTTTTAATGCAAAAACAAATGCAAATGCAGATGCGGCTGAATTAATACACTAAGAAAGCATACAACTTAGCTAAATTAATTTGAATAGAAAATAAGTCCAATTTAGCCAAGTTATATTATTCCTAGAATGCTAATCCAGTGATGAATGCAAGACACTTTTTTTTGGAATTTTATGGGTTAAAATGCAACAATTAAAAATGCACACTTTTTACGAGTATTTTCACGATTTTTCATATGAAAACATGATGCAAGGATACTACAGTAAAACTTTTTGACAAAAAAATGAATATTTATGGATTTTTTAATGAAAACAGAGTGACAGTGAGTAATTAATTCATAATAAATCCATAATATCAAATTAATCAGAGTGCAAATTATCCCAAAAAGGTATTTTCATATAGAATCTAGGAGACTTGAAATTTTTCAAAAATGATGTATGTGAATTTAAATAAAAAATCAAATACGAAAATCACTCCACAATTTATTTTAGGCACAAGACAACTCCACTTTAGATGAAATTTGGATGATATCTCAACCACGTTTCAAGGCATCATGTCTAATTTTTGTAGAACTTTTAAAGCAACAATGAGTTCGATATGAATTTAACAGCACAGAATGGGTAAAATATGCAGAATTTCAGTTAGACAATTTTATTTAATTACCCAAATATCACAAAAATATAAATAAATAACCACGAGGTAGAGAACTAGTTGCTCAACATGAAGACATTTTTCATTGGATAAAAAGATGCAAAATATATGTCCAAATTGATTTGCAAATACAGGGTTATCTGTGCAAAAGCGAAAGGGAATTTATCACTTGTGACCCTCCGAGATATCGCAATATCAGTTACGCCCCCTTCTTTTTGGTAATATCAGTTGTGCTTCTCACTTCTTTCTCCGTCGTTAGTTGTGCCCTTCCGTCAGATTGACGTTAAAAAATTGAAATAACCATAGTTTACTCAATCCATGGTGTGGTTAACAGGGGTATTATGGTCAGAATAAAATCAAATGAGGAGGTGCGGGCTGGCGGCAGGGGCCGGGGGAGGTGCGTGGCTGCGGGAGGAGGTCGGCTTCACGACGTGGCTGTGGGTGGCGGTGCGGGGCAAGGGGGAGGGGGAGCAGGGGGGCGACACCGGAGAGGGGAGGAGGTGCGAGGCTGACCGCATCCCAGGGGAAGGGGGAGCAGGGGGCGGTGCTGGGGAGAGGAGGAGGTGCGGGGCTGGGAGGGGGAGGGGGAGCAGGGGGCGGCGCCGGGGAGGGGAGGAGGTGTGACGGGGGGGGGGGGGGGGTTGGAGGGAGGTGCGGGGCTGGGAGGGGCCGCAGCCCGGGGGGAGGGGGAACTTGATATAATCACAAAGCGAATTCACTGAAAATGTAGTAGACTGCAACGAGGGAGTTTTTTGTGCTTCTTTTTCATCAACCATTCTTTAGTTAGGAATTAGAACAATGTACAAAATTTCAGTCACTAGGAGCGGGACAAAAGAAGTTAGAGCCTGGAGAACTTAATTTCAGTTCATAAGCAAATAGTTAGTATGTACTTATTTATATTAAAATTAAGATAAGAATTTGGTGCAGACCACTAACTAATGCATCACGGACATGCATGCAAATCCAACGGGGTGCCTCCAATCATTTTCCTTTCCCTTCATCTGTGCAACTTCCGGTCTCTAAGCCCATCGTCTCGTCTTAGCCGCCACCAATTAACAGTCGTCCCCATCATTTTGTTGGGTAACAATTTAGTAATAGCCTCTCTCTTTTTATATATGTGTGTTCTTTCCCTATCTTTAGGACGTTACGCTATTACCTTCACATTTCTAATTGGTTTCTTGCAGGACTTTGGGGCACAAGTTTGGTGTGAATCAGTATGCACTTGTTTCCTATGAAACAATGTTGACAGCTCTCTCTCTCTCTCGCTCTTTGTGTGTTTCATGATAGCT
This sequence comes from Ottelia alismoides, assembly GCA_037367405.1. Lineage (NCBI taxonomy): Eukaryota > Viridiplantae > Streptophyta > Magnoliopsida > Alismatales > Hydrocharitaceae > Ottelia > Ottelia alismoides. Next base: position 281,276 of record JAZKJV010011059.1, read on the forward strand.
CTTGCTGATTTAGCGTTCCTCTTTCTGGCAGCCTTTTTATTTGAGTGTTCTTATTTAGAGCTGTAATAAAGTTTATGTCCTGCCCTCTCCTCCTTATTCCGGTTTTTGATGGTTTTAATTCAAAAACTTTGTTGACTGTAACGACAAAAGAAGGGAGTATTGGTTTATTTTGTTAAGTGATAAAGACAGAGAAGGGGTTGAAGGCAGAGTTCATGTGCTTCGGTTCGATTAAATTATTTTTGTATGCAAAGTAGGTTCTGTGCCTTTTTAGTGGATTAATGGTATTTCTAGTTTCTATTCATTATTTTGTATTCACGTGTGCAAGCTAATCCATTCGTGGCAGGGAGGGGAGGGGAGGAGGTGCGGGGCTGGGAGGGGCCGCAGCCCGGGGGGAGGGGTAGTAAGGGGGCGGCGTCGGAGAGGGGAGGAGGTGCGGGGCTGGGAGGGGTGCAGCCCAGGGGGGAGGGGGAGCAGGGGGCAGCGCTGGGGAGGGGAGGGGCAGCGGGCTGGGAGGAGGTGCGAGGGGGAGGGAGGTGTGGCGCGGGGTTGGGCGACGGGCTGGGAGGAGGTGCGGGGAGCTCGCGGCGGAGCTCGACGGCGCATGGCAGGGGCGGGGGCGGAGAGGGAGGAGGAGGAGGTTGGAGGAGGAGGAAGGGGATGGGGAAGAGGAGGAAGAAGAAGAGTATGAGGAAGAGGGTATAAAATGACCACATAACCTTTTTTTAAAATTAATTCTGCTTATATCCTCAAAGTTAACGTCTGTTTGCACTGTAGATGGACGGTCACTAACCCGAGGGGCACAAGTGATAGCAAGAAGTGAGGGGCACAACTGATATTACCAAAAAGATAGGAGCATAACTGATATTGCAATATCTCGGAGGGGCACAAGTGATAAAATCCCAAAGCGAAAATTGAAAATAAACAACACAAGTATATACAAGGATGATTTTGCAATTATATAAACATAGAAATAAAACAAAGCAATTTTTACATAAAAATAAATGGGAAAAGGTCCTTTCTTCTTCCTAGAAGGGCACGAAGGTGGAGAACCCAACAATAGATGGGGTCGGCGGTGGCAGCGCGGCCACGTGCGGTCGCGAGGAGGGCGGCGCGCACCGCGCGCAGGTGGCGATGGAGCTCAGCGGTCGCTTGGCGAAGGAGGCGTAAGGCTACGGGCGCGGAGGCTGGTGGCGGGTGTGGAGGCGGTGGCCATGGAGGTGGCGGTTGTCACTGCCGCTTGGGCGGACAGAACGAAGGAGGGCGGCATCATTCGGATTGCCGCTGTGGCGCGGCGCGAGGGGGCCGCGGCCGGCTGGGCACGAGCGGCGGTCCCAGCGGCGGTGGAGGAGAAGGGGTGGGGGGCGGCGACGTTGGAGCTGCTTCCCCGCCCGTTACTTTTTTTATTGAATTTTTAATTATTTTTTTGTTCTAAATTTTTTTAGATTTTGATTTTTAAATTTTTTTAGTTTTCTTAAATAGGAATACAATAAATGATGTGGGGGAAAAAGATGATGTGATAATGGTGAAGATGATGTAGAATAAATGTGGGTATATAGATGATAATGTGATGGACTAAAGAAATTGCAAAGATAAAAATAATGACAACAAGATGAAAATAAAATTACCTAGGATGGAGACGGTCGCCAATGATGTGCTCATAAGAGCCGGTCTTTGCTCGAATCGCCAGCGAACGATGAGCTCGAGCAGCGCGCGGAGGCGGCTGCGATGTTGGCCAAAAAACCAACGGATCTCACCGGAGAGAGGGCTATCGTCACTTGACCGTAGTTGTGTCGCTGTCACCGATTCAACTCTGGGAACTAGGCTCTCCTCACATAAAGATGGATCAAGTACAAATTGAGGTGGATGGGGTGTATATAAAGAGGATGAAATGAGAGGTTATTAAAGTGGTGGGAGGTTATATTATTAATGGAGTTGAATGAGAGGTTTAAAAAATGGTGGGGTTGAATGGAGGTTGGTGGTAGAATGGAGTTGAATGGTGGTTATTGTAGAGAATGTCAAATAAATAAATAAATAAAATGAAATAAAGTAGGCTGCTTTAAATACAACAAAAATATAAAGAAGGAAAAATAGTGGAGAATTTACAAGGGAAATACATACAACATGTACATTTTTTGTTTGCTTTTCTAATATGTATTTTTTTGTCTTTTTAATAAGAGATATTTACAACAAAAAAATACAATAAAATAATACAATCAAAATACAACACAACCATGATTTTTTTTGTATTTTTAGTAATTAAGAAAGATAAAATATAAAAAAAAAGAATGAATATATACATAATATACAATGTACATCTAGGTCCCAAAACCCAACTTTTGCAAATGAGCTTCGATTTTAATAAAACCACTTCCGTTGGATATATAATTTTCTAACTTGAACTTTAAAGGGGGTTTGCTGAATTCGGAGTTCATACGGAGCGGGAATTTGGCTTGGAAGTTGGACTTTACGGCTTTTTCTCTTTGGGATCTAGGAGCATTTATTTGAGATGAAATTTGTTTTGTATTTTTATATTTTTATATACATTGTTATGAACAAGTTAGAGATAGAATTAGCCAAAAAGGAGTTGAAAGGAAATTATTAAAAATACATGAAGTTTTAGGCTATTTACATGTATAAAACTCCTTTATTTTTGTGGCTTTTTATTGTTAATTTATTGTGTACAATCTAATATACAATAGTTAGTGTGTTTTATTTACAAGAGTCATTTTGTTAATTTATTGATTTTATGGACATTTATTTGAGATTTTACTCGGGGATTTTGCTAAGATCAAGATAATGAGATGATGAATCACGGATTCATCACATACCCTCACTTGTATGTTGGGGAAGGGTTGAGATCTGTTCACTTAAACACGTGTTGCACGCTCAACGGTCGATACCCCTTGGAAGATGAAGGGTGAGATTAGATTTGAGGCATGATCTGATAGTGGAAGTAGCCTTTTATCGAACAGTTGTTGTTGCATCTGGGCGAGTGTTCTTCATTGGATGGCTGCAAAGGCTCCTGGAAGAATAGATGAAAAACACTTGGCCGACGACATTTGATTCGAGCTCCTTAGGTACTATGGTCGTTCCCCACGATGTTGATGAGCCTGGAACGTTCCTGGGATGCTGCCAAAGCTACTAATGCCCGGATGTGTCCAGGACCCATGGAGAAGGTCCTTGAGGTCCGAGATGGAACCACAGCCTGAAATTTCCTATTCCGGTACCTGGGACACTTACGATGGGGTCTATTGAAGCAAAGACCTATGCAATTAGCACAAGGACCTGGAATCAGAGCTTTCAGGCCTAAAAGGAAGGAAGGAAGTGTGGTGTATGAAGTAGGTAGAGGGGTCTCCAGCGATGCGGTGGAGCGGGGACCCGTCAGACTTGATCTGTGCAAGATTGGGGTATGGGAAGTGGTCAAGGAAATGTAGAAGCGAAGGAGAAGTGGATGGAGGTGGAGTGGAAGGAGGTGGAGTGAAAGGCCGGGTGGGGTTGGTTGATCTGGAATGTGTGCCGAAGCTGGAAGCTCTGTCGAGGTAATCTTTTTGGGGATTTTTGAGTGATATAAAACAACATCAAAAGACTGAAAGTAAACCTAAGGTACAACTATGCTAAGGAACAAAATGCAAGCAAAATAAGAAGCTTACCACGGTTGGTGAACAGGGAGCAGAGCTTTATTGGGAGAGCTCTGACGAAGGGCAGATGCGGCACCTCCTCCATTGTCCTCGCCCACTGACATCTGGCCTCCCTGTCACCAAGGAAAAGAACCATAGGGGCTCAAGGGGGCTAGAGATGGAAGTGGTTGATCAGCGGATTAAAGGAGAAGATGAGGGCTTATCTATAATGGCTGAAAAAGTGGAAAGAAACCTAGGGTTTGCGGCACACTCACTCGACAAAAATTGCAGCAAGATGATCCACGAGATCGGACGTGTTAAGATCTCCCAATTTCAAAAAGAATTCAGGTTGAATGGGGGGCAATAGAGATCATGCGAAAATATGGTGAAGTCGGTATGGTGGATAGACACTAAAAGGAGTAGAGATGGGAGTGGGTGTTGACCTGGGTTCAACATCCGAAGACCTATGATTGGTCCACGTCAACGCCAAGCCAGTGCTAAACGCCAAAATAAAGAAATTAATGAAATTAATAAAATTAAAATAGAAAATGAATTTATTTTAATATACTCAAAAATGAAATATGTTACATATTTAATAAACTAATTTTTGGTGATTTTTATTTTTTTATCACTTTATTTTTGAGCATTTGATTTTTACATGTAAAATATAGGTATAAATACCTATGTATACTCTATTTTACTTTTATTTTGTGATTTATAATTTATTATTTTATATATAAATTACATATGTACATATTTTTCTTGTAATTTTATGAAGTTATTTATGTACTTAAATAAATATACATACAAATATTATAGGTACTTTATAGGTATATTTACCTATGTAGTTAAGTACATTATTTATTTTGGAGTATTTATATTGATTTTATATTAGTTTTATTATGTGCAAGTATGTTAAGTAATATTTAAAAAATATAAAAATGAAAGATTTTGAAAAATATAAAGGGGAAATAATCCAAATATTATAAATAGGTAAATTGCACAATGAGGCCCAAAAGCCAACTTCTGCATCTTAACTCCAACTTAAATGAAACCACCTTCATTAAATAGATAATTTAATTTTATGAACAATATAGGTGAGTTTGGTGAATTTTTAGTCTATATGGAGAACATGCATGTCTGAGAAGTTTTCCTTGTGGCTTTTTATTCGGTGTGTCTTGAGCACACTGTGCATTATTTTTTAATGAAATATTTTTTGTATTTTTCTTTGTATTATTATGTGCAATGTTCATGTTCAAAACTTATTGATTTAAGGTGTAGAAATATATAAATAAAATAAGTCCCAAAATGTATAAGGCAAAAGAATTAGGGTGTTAATTTTAATCTTTATGTGGTTTCTATGCTCTATCTCCCCCTACTTTATTCCTTGTCGACTATGTCAAGTCTTGACTTAGTCTCGAGGGTCACGACCACTTAGTATCTAAGATACCTCCTTTATTTTTCTTTTATTTTATTTATTCCTTCATTTTAGGATTTAAATACTTGTATTTATATACATTATATAGATGAATATTATTCAAATGTGGTATTGCTATTTACATGCATTTATCTAGGGATTAAAGCATAAAATCAATGAATAAATGTGCATGATGGCAATTCATCACTCCCCTATACTTGGCTTTGCAAGTCCCTAGCAAACACTTAGGATAATATGTGCATGAAAGAAAAAAAGGAAAATAAATAACTTAAAACGATAATGATTTTTAAACTTATCTTCATAAAATCAAAGTTTAGAGCTTAATTAGACCTTTGGATCATTAGTTTGTTGGAATCTTAATGGGAATAGGATTCAAAACTTAATAACCCTTAAGAACCACAAACCTCTGTTCAGTTCTCCTCAATAGCCAAATGAAAATAAACCTTTCCATACACAAACTCTTATGACTATGAATCTTTCTTGTATAGTGTCAGTGATATGTAGCTCCTCTCGGTTGAAGCGGTAAAGCGATGGTCTTCACCAACATGGTAACCCCTTAATTCCCCAATCCGGTAACTCTTTCCTCAAGAACCGGGGTATTCCCTTCTAAGTTCAAGTGCAACTAGCTCAAGAAGAGGAGGTGGATAAGAGAACGGAAGGTAGCCAGTGTAGCTATCTATCCTCGGATGCTTGACCAGTGTAGCCAAGTCATCCAGTTGTAGGCTCACATGAATACTTTGATTTTGAAGCATAAGATTACTTATTGGATACATACTCCGATGGGGATTGATTTTTTCCCGTCTACTCTTTTTGGAGTTTTTAGTTTTGCATTTTTTAATACTCTATACAACATCATTTACATAAGGATTTTTTCCTCCTAAGCCGGTAGACTATCTCTCATTTGAAGCTTTATTGCAACCCACAACATTCTATCTTTAGAACCCGTCATCACTGGATCTGGTTGGAACACAATGGCCAAAGAATTGTTACTTTGCATGTTTCCATTTGCTTATGTCTCAGGATGACAAATCCAGTCCTCTATTACTTCAGCTGAGTTGAGCAAAGTGTAACATGCAGGTGTCGAAGTTAAGTCACTGCCTAAAAAGTCATGTGTGCGTCTCAAAGTGTTATACTTAGGCATACCAAGATGACATGCGACTATAGTATTACGGTCTTAAAGAATTAAGTCAAGCTGACCTGAACTATATGGTTTTTATGAATTTAATTGGATTTAGGTCATTCCAATCTTCAGAGTTTACATAGACTAGTTCAATTGTAATTATCAATCCAAAAAAATGCAAATGATATGCTATGTATAACGCAAGGAAAATATTGTATGAGGTATTTTTCTATTTTTGAATTTTTATGGATATTTTAAAATGGTTTTTCAAAATTTTATGTATTTTTTGAAAACATTTTGTAAATTTTTAGGGTATTTTTTAAAGTTTCAAATTTTTAGGCATTCTTGAAAATGTTAGTGCAAGAAATATGTACATCTATTTACACGGGAGTGCATTAATATCTACAAGAATTAGGTGTATATTATAAAGGGTTTTATATACATATATATACAAATTTAATACAAGAATATTATTTGGAGTGATATTTACATATTTTTACACATAGTTCTCAAAATAGATTGTAAAATATTTTTAAAAATATTTCACAAACATTTTGAAAAAGTTATTTTAACAAATAATTTTAACAAACACATACAAAAAGTCTGAAAATAATTTTCAAATGATTTTTCCAAATATTATATATAGATTTTTCCAAGTATTGTTACAACCATTTTCCAAATAATTTGCAAATAGATTTTCACAACATTTTATTCAAACAAATAAAAGAAGTTTTACAAACAAAATACTATCACAAAGGTTTGAAAGCATTTTATAAAAACTTTTCCAAATGATTTTAAAGAAGTTTTCAAATATTTTCCAACCATTTTTTAAAATCATTTTGCAAACATTTTTAACCTGAATTATTAATCAGTATATATAAAGAATTTTTAAAGGATTTTATACAAATTTATTATATCATCCATATTATTTAAAATACACAAGTACAATTTATGGCTAAAGTACATACATCGTATAGACGACTCTTCTATACTTAGCTCGAGTAATCTCCTCATAGATTGAAGGGAAAAGAAAGACATAACACATACAAAGTATATACAAGCATATACTATAACGACTAAAGAATCAAGGAATAATAAGTCGACATCCCCCCATACATAAGATCAAGTAATCCTAAGTATAACAAACTTTACACCAAGCGGGGATGGGTGAGGGTTTGAATATACGAAAGCAACGACTCGACTTGTCTCCCCCCTATACTTATCATGAAATATCTTTAAGTGTAGACAGAATATCAATAAGTTAGGAGACAAGCGAGGAGAAAAAGAATGAACAATCAACTCATTGACCCCCTATACTTAGGATAAAGTCATCCTAAATATAACATTGATGAAAGGTATGAGTGAATAAACGGAAGAAGGAATGAAAGGAAAAAGAAAAGCAAAAAATGGAAATAAAAGAGTATTTCTGTATTGAAGAATAGGAATCCTCTGATTGTTCATTTTCTTCTTGAAATGCCACTTCAACCGAGTCAACTATGGACAGGAATGTATCATGATCGATGTACAGCTTCAGCAACTGTCCATTGACTACGAATGAATGTGTGTCAGATGACAAAACGGATATGAGAATGATGTCGTTGTCACGCACAGTCTTCACCAAAAATGGTCATGTCCACTTGCTCTTTAATTTGCCAAGAAAAGCTTTGATTTTGCGTCAAACAATCAAATCTTTTGACCTAGCTCGAAAGTCTTTCTTTTGATATGCTTGGCGTGCCATCTCTTGACTTTCTCCTTATACATCAGGTTGTTTTTGTATACATAATTTCGAAAATTCAGAAGTCTATTAAAATCTATCTTGCAGTTCTGACCACTGAGATGTATGTCCTAGTTACGGAGGTTAACTACCCAAAGTGATTTGTGAATTAACTCAACCAGCAGATGGCATGGATTTCCATAGGGAGGCATACACAATGGAGTATTATAGGCAATTTGATAAGCCCATAGAACAGAATCAAGAAGTTAAGACCAACTCTTCCCATCCAACTGTACAAGTTTCTTTAAAATAGTCTTGATCTCCCTATTTGATAACTCCGCCAAACCATTTGATTGTGGGTGGTAATGAGATGCAACCTACTGTTCAATGTTTCACGAGTTTTTTGACTTCTTTGTTCACAAAATGGTTGTCCCCATATGAAATGAGAATCTTGGAAATCCCAAACTATGAGATAATGCCATCCTCGAGAATGCGACAAACAGTACGTCTATCAATGGAATGAGAGGGGACAACTTCCACCCATCGACTCACGTAATCCATAGAAAATCCCAAACTGTGAGATAATGTTGTCCTTGTGATGAATCTCTATTTCATCACCCTTATTCTTTCATTCTGGCCTTTAAACCCTACTTGAATGCATGTATATATCATGAATTTGTTAAATCATTGTATTTATTGCCAAAATAAAAGAATAAAGAAAGAAAAGAAAAGGAGCGAAGTGTCAAAGGCACTGAAGTGACCCTAGCCCCCGAGACTGAGTCATCATGATGACTGAGTCGACAAGGAATAAAGTAGGAGGAGATAGGGCGACTAATTGTACAAAAGATACAGAACCGATCACTCTACAAAATATGTCAATAATTACTTTTTGGGACATATTTTATTCTTTATTATTTACACCTAAAATAAAGAAACTTTGTCCATGAAAATTGTAGATAATAATGTATAGAAAAATACAAAAATTATTTCATACAAAAATAACATAAAGTATACATTTCATAGACAGAATAAAATCCCTAAACCCAAACTTCACATATCCATATCTCCTAAATAAAAACTCAAAATATATCAAAATCAGCTTTAATTGTATATATCTTTTCAAAAGCTATTCAATGAAGGTGGTTTCATATGTTTTGGATTCAAGAGAGTTAGGTTTTGGACCCCTATTGTATAATATACCTGATTAAAATAATCATTTTATTTATTCCTTATTATTTTTATAATTTAATATTTTTATAATTTTGTAAATATTAATTATAGTATATTTAAATATTAAAATTTAAATAAAAACACAAATAAAACATTAAAATAAAATACTTATATAAAATACATTGGTAAAATACATGTACTTGTACCCGGAGATATCACACTCCTATTTAATTAGGTATATATTACTTCAGAAAATTGTCATAAAAATATATTTATATATATAAAATAAGTTATAAATATATACAATAATAAAATATAATAAAATAAAAAATACCAAATAAAAATAAATACCTATAACATAGGTAAATATACATATATACCCTAAAAAAGTAACTAGCAAATAAATACCTCTAAAAAATAAATACAAATATGCATAAAATACTACAGAAAATTAAAAATATTTTTTATTTTACAACCTAGAAATAATAAAATCAAATACCATTTATTATTCATTTTTGAGGCATTTTTGCCTTGGAATTTCCAGGTTGGTCCATGACGAGTCCGATAATCGCGAAGTTAAGAAGTTGTTTTTATCTGTTCGTGCCAAAAATATGGTTTGTCGTTCGTTGTAGGAGGCGATCAAAATCGGTCAAGAAATAACCACAAAAATTATTCAATTTCAATCAAGTGGTTTTATGTTTATTTTACTTGGGCAAGTCCCAAGGTCGATCACAAGGAGGAAAAGGAACAACCTAGAGTTATGTTTATCAAGATTCGTGCACGGTTTTCGATGCGGACTTTTTTTGGAATTTGTAATGCAAATAAGGGATGCAAGATGCAATTACTGCCTATTTTAGGGATTAAAATGCAAATTATGATCAAACAATGTCTGAAAAATACGAAACTTGGCAACAATGTAAAATATGATGAAATAAATGCAATGTAATTTTTTGGAATTTTTGGATGCAATATGGATTTTTTATGAATTTTTAAATGCAAATAGAATGATTTTCAATATTTAATTATAAAAAATATTAAACCTACTTATTTTCAAGAAATAAAATTATCTAAATCATTAGGTGATGGATCTCAGAAAAATACTAAACCTAAAAAATGTGGGGTTTAATACCTATTAAAAATTAAATACTAAAATATGCAAAATAATTTTTACAGGGCAAATTATGCATGCAAATGGAAATCTTTTTGGGAACAATATCAAGCATAATTAACTTTACACTATCTGATTTTTGGGGAATTTTTAGAGCAGCGGTTAATCGAATAAAAATTTTAGAGCGCAAAATGGTCAAAGTTCGCAATTTTCCACAGAATAATTAATTATTAATTAACCAACGATCATGAAAATTACCACAATGTGTTAAAATGTAGAGAATTAATTTAGAAACATCTTGCTATTTTTGGATAAATAAAATGAAGTCATGTAGAGGTCTAAAATGAAGAGGAAGTACATGGGTATAACTGCAATAAGAATAAATAAGAAAATGCAAGGGAGGACTTAGTTGTAATTACCTAGATAATTGGGGGTCCCTCTACAAATTCACCATAGGGGGAACGTGTGTAACACGTGCCCTCTGGTCGGCGTGGGATTCGGCGTAAATAAGAGGAAGTCAGGGGGTTTTCTGTAATTATCCCACGGTCACGTGCAAAACACGTGACCTTGGTGATGTCCTGCTGACGTAGTACCCTCCTTACGTGCCCCCTCACGTGGGAGGGTCTCGGGTTTGAGCCCCAGTGCTGGCGTTGTGATGCGGAGGCGGGACGGCCTTGGAGGAGGGGCTCTGATGGTCGGTGAAGCTTGCTGGGGAGTTGATGGCTGAGGTGGTGTGGGTCGTCATTGGCCTGGAGATCGGCCAAGGAGGTAGAGGGTTGGTCGTCCTCTGGCCGACACACGGCCAAGGGGGCGGCGAGGCATAGTCGGAGGAGGGATGAGTCTGAGGTTGCTGGAGATGAGGCTCCTGGCGCGTGAAGCTGCGGAGGTCGGTCGGTGCGTCAGTTGTGCCGGAGGAGATATGAAGGCAGAGGAGATACCAGGCTCCTTGCTGTGGTGAGGTGGTCCTCCGGCGGTCGTTGGTCTTGGCCCAGGCGATAGAGCGAAGGGTGGCGGGGCTGAAGGTGATGCTGGACCTGTGGTTGGATGTCGAAGATGTTCGAGGGAGTTCGGCGATGGAGTTGATGGAGACGTTGTCGATAAAGATGTCGGAGATGACGGTGGTCGTTGGCTCGACGAAGATGGTGGTGCGGGTTGTCGGAGAAGAAGGCGAAGTCGTTGGCTCCACGGTCAAGGACCGGAGCAGGGGCAGCGCATGTGAGGAAGTCGCAGCCGCAACGAGGACCAGAAGTCCTCGGATCTCACCGGCGAGAAACTACGATGTTGTTACCATCGTTGATCCTTAAGCCATCGGCGGATGGTCGGCATTGGGGGTGTCGAGGCCCTTTAAATAGGAGAGGGAGGTCGCTGGAGATGGACCCGGAGGCGGTTGGCCGTGAAGAGCGTGGCGGAGGTTAAGGAGCGGTCGGCGCGGGGGCCGTTGCGAAGGCGGCGGGGTGGTTTGGCGGCCGGTGTGCAAGAATCGTGGAGGAGCAGGGAGAAGACGAAGGCCAGGCGCCGTTCGATCAAGCGAGATCGAACGACCCCTGTGGTGACATGTGGCCGGTCAAGAGGACAAAGGCGGAGCACGTGCGGTGGCTATTTTTTATTATTATTATTATTAATGAATGAGATTATAAAGAGGCTAAAAACCGCTGACACGTGGCGACACCAGGTGCTGACACGTGTCAGCACCAAAAATTTCCAAAATAAAAGCCTTTGTAAAATCAAGAATAAATAGCAAATGATCTCGGATCGAAAAAGTTCCTTCACAAAAATTGCTCGCCTCGATGAGATCTACAACTTTCATAAAGACATCAAAGCCAAAATCGATCAAATGCATAAAGTGATTTTTTTGGGTATCCCATGTACATAGAATACCTAGATTTTGGGGTTTTCTTTTTTTTGTCATGTTTAAACCAGATAAAAATCCGGATAAAATAAGAAAAAATCAAAGATAAATAAATACACCTAAATCTAATTTTTTGAATTTTTAATTATTTAAGAAAATATGTACATAAAATATCAGGTCAACAACCACTAAATACACAATGTACAAAAGAGGCCCAAAACCCAACTTTCTCGTACGAGCTCCGATTCACTTGAACTTGGTCATGTTTTAAGGTAATTGAATGTACATTAGTTCAAAAGTGAGTAGGATCAAATCGGATACTGGATGGGAAAATATGGGGGTTTTAGTCCGAAAATCTTGAAACTAGGGTTTGGGTTTTTGGTCTACTTAACAGGGTTAGTGATTTTTTTTATATTTTTCTTTTATTCTTGTTAGTGATATTTACACAGTGGAAGTGGTTTTGTGTCATTCGGAGTTAGCATGAAGGAGTTAAAAATACGGGAAATTAGGCTATTTACAGGTCATTTCTGGCTTAGATTTTTGGCTTCTTATTTTTTGCAAAAATGATGGATAAAATGTCATTCTTATGCAAACATGCATCAATGCTAATTATGCAGAATAAATGCTGAAATGCTGATGATTTTGAGGGAATTGAGCTTAATAAATGAGATTTAGAGTGATGAATCCAAGATTCATCATCCCCCTATACTTAAACCATGCTCGTCCCTGAGCATCAAAAGAAATGCCATGAGGTGAAATGAGATTGGGTTCCATACCAAGACCATGAGCTGAAGGTGAAAATGAAACTAGACTCGACCTTTGGATTAATAGTATGGCGAAACTTCTGTGAGACTTAGAATTTTAAAATCAACAACCCTCAAGTTCTACACATCATTGTCACAGTTTCGGCTCAGAAGTCATCTTAGATCGATCCTCTTCCCAAAGTATACCCTATGAACATTGAACAACCGACTCATATGTGTGAAGGGTTTTAGCTCTTCCCATCCGGAATGCCGGACTACCATGCTCCTCTCCTCTCCAGTAACTCGTCCTCGGGGAGTCAGGTATTCCCTTCTAAGGTCTGTCGTGCTGTGTTCACAATAGAATTTGGGGAGAAGATAAAAGAAGGGGAAAAGAACTGAAGGGTGGCCAGTGTAGTCACCTCTCCTTGTGAAGATGGCCAGTGTAGCCGAGTCTCCACCAAGATCTACAGGTTTCTTGAAGCTTGGATCTTTTTGGTCAGATTTTATTTGGTAGTTGCTTCTTTGTATTTGGAATTTTTGTGGTTCTGCTTGGATCTTGTTGTGCCCCTACGGATATAGAATCTTTTTGTTCCGTACATTTTTTGGGTTTTTAGAAAAAAATTGTGCTCAACCATCCATCTCTTTTCCGAAGCTTTATTTCAACCCGTACTCCGGTCTTTAGATTTCCATGCTACCAGAAAAGAGACTTACACAGTCTTCCAACATCCTGTTTGAGTTGAGCTAAGTGCATAGTGCGAGAGTACAAATTAATTCCCTACTCCAGAGTTGTACCCAGAATGAAGAGACCAGGTTAGACACTAAGAGTCAAACGTTGCACATTGTCATGTGGAACTTAAAGAATTAAGTCAAAAGACCTGAAGTTCTTAAAATCCTATTTCTCAGTGAAGTTCCTCTGAAAATTAGGTAGATTAAGGTCAAGTCCAGACCACTCTCGGTTTCTACTCATAACTCGGTTCAGAACCCAATGACTTTTCACAGATGTACATGAATGCGATGCTGGATGAAGTGCGGGTGTGTGAAATGTAGACACTTTTTTTTGTGATGCAAAAATGAAATAAGAAGCCATTTTTTCAAAAATTTGGGCAAAGTTAGTGTTAGTAGCAAAAAAAATTTTTTCTTTTGTTTTTGATGTTTTTTTTGAAAGATTACCCACCCCGTAAATACATATAGACTTACGTGAAAGTTCGAGATATGGGTAAAATATATACGAAGTATATACACAGACCCCCCTATACTTAGCGAGTGATGTGTCCTCAAAGCACAAGAAGCGGAAAGAAGAAATAGCTCGGGCTAAGCAAAAGGGAGTGGAAAATAACAAAAAAGAAAAATGAAGCGGTTGGGATATGAGGAGAGTATATACAGGTGGATGTCGGTTCCCCATATACTTAGGCTCTGGTCAGACTAAGTATAGAAGAAGGGTGGAAGTGAAGTGAAGTGATCGGGAGAAGGAGAAGAATGGTATGTACAGATGGCATCAATCCCCCCCTATACTTAGGCCTTGGCCTAAGTAGAGGAAAAGCTATACAAGGAGACCGATGTGGTTGGGAGGGAGGGTGGGTAGCCCATGATTAAGGCGGTTTTCGGCTGATCTTCTTGTGAGCCTGCGGTTGGAGATCGTAATGATGAGACGGAGATGAGGCATATGATTCCCAACTATGATCAGTGTCATCCTCAGAAAAATTATGATGGATAATAGATAAAGTGTTTGAGTCAGATGAAAGATATCCATCATCAAAGTTATCTCAGAGGAATAGTATTTGAAAGTGGACATACTCCAAGTATTCATGTCTTTTTGTCTCTTCAGTTGTTTCCTCAGAATTCATTCCTTCTTGGGGTCAATCGGTTTGTCCTCAGATGAATACTCAGAAGCACCGGTCTCAGTCAGCTCATACGAAATAGTTCCAGTGTACTTGAAGAGGGCAGGAGCATCAGCTTTGGATGAATAGTAGTTAGGAACGGGAGTTGTCCAACAGGAATTGAATTTTGGATCCTTGCGAAGATATGGCTTTATAGCTGCCGAACAGACTTCACTCATGTACACTACCTTTTCCGGACCTGATGAGAAATCATCAGCTGATACCTCTTCCAAAAGGTCAAAGGTGACTCTCTTTTTCTTGTTTCGTGAAGGTGTCGGTTCACATGAGTATCCAGATGAATAGCCATTGGGATTCTCCGTAGTCGGTTTTCGTTTGTTCTTGGTCTTTTGAATGTTGGTGCACTCTCGATTTGGGATGATTTGGTCCAGGTATTCAGAGAATGTTGCTCCAGGGTGCGACCATGCATATTTTTCAGGATCGTAGTAGAAGGATTTGTCTATTTTGAGATCTGCAGGAATTGAAATACTGAGGAGAATCTCTAAACCAATAGTCCTATCAACAATCGCTATCTCAGGTGTAGCATCGGGGTAGGGCTCTTCTACCGCTTCATGGTTGCGGCCATCGGGGACTTCGTGGGTTTCCTCAAAAGATCATGGTTCCTCAAAGACAGGGTCAGATCTAAGTGCTTCCAATGCTGTGAAATTGATTTCCCGAGTCTCACAATCAATAATTGCCTTGGTCAATGCCAAGAATGGCTTTCCGAGAATGATTGGAGACTGGGTGAATTCTCCTTGATGCTCAATATCAATGATCGTGAATTCTACTTTGAGCGGAGCACCTTGGAATTGCATGATGACAGAAATGATTCCTTTCGGCCGCTTTATTGATCGGTCAGCCAATTTAACAATCTCTCGTATATTTCGAATCGGTCTGAGATTGAATTCGTGAAATACAGAGGTCGAGAGGATATTGATCGGTGAATCGTCATCAATACGAGCATGGGTGAAGATTGTGTCTTTGATTACACAGACAATCTGGGCAACCGCTTCACTATGCGGCTCTTGGTTTTTCTCCTCAACACCAAGGAGGAGGCCATTGACAAGATATGTCTCTCGGTCTTGGTTCTAATCATGCCTTTGTCCATTACAAATCTTTTAAGATTGGGAAAGTGTTCAATGGCATGTAGAAAGGGAAGTTCAAAAATCAATTTCTTTCCTAGTGCTTCCCGTACAGTAGGATCCAAATTCTTCAGATCTTCTTCAGTTTCAATTTTTATGTATTTTTCGAGATTTTCGATTTTGTTGTGATTTTCAAATATTCCGATTTTTTTGGTATTTTCTGTGTGACGTGGTGACGTGGTGCATTCTTCAGATGAGCAAGGGATGTGACGTTCGAAATAAGAGTCAGAGGCATAGTCATTCCTAGGAGAGTAGTATGCAGAAGTGTCATTCACATAATCATCCCTAGGTTTTTGAACATCCCCAAAATTGTCAAAATGAGATCCAATCATTTCCTCATTCATTTTTATGTCTGAGCTCTCATAGTGAAATTAATCGGTCGGTAAATTTTTGAAATCTATCCTCTATTGAATTGAATCTCTTATTTATCCTCGAAATATCATCCTCAAAATTCTGTTCATGATCAATCATGGGAGCAGTCGGTGTGTGTTCGATAATTTCATCTTCCATTTTTCCGTTTGTGCTGAGAGGAGAGTTTCTTGGAATATCCGACATATGATCCTTATTTTCTGGTTTCTCCTTAAAAATTATGGAAGGCGGCTGCTCATATGGTTCAGGCATGTGTAGTTGGTCTGAGTAGAGTTCAATCCTATGATCATGATTGGTCAGACCTTGATATTGTGGAGTTAGCATACAGGGTTTATATGTGGTCAGTCCAGTCCTTTGTATGAGTATCATGTTTGAAGAGGGGTTTGTCATGGTCAATCCAATGTTGATGATCATTAAGTCCGGGTCTTTCCATCTGGGTTTGGTTTCTCGGCCAGTCATGAGACTCAAAGGTACTTTGATCTTGAAATGGCTCATTAGCGAGAATCCAAGAATAAGATGGTTCAGTCCAAGATGGTAGATGGTTATGTGTGGTCGGATGATTCGAGTAGAAATTCAATGAGGATGTTGAATTCATCCGCGGGTGAAAGTCTCCCGTAAATGTTGGAGGATTATTGAAAGAAGAGGATTTAATTGATTTGGGCCTAACCGAAACAAATTCATTTTCATAGTATAGCTCTGATGGGTTTTCAGATACATGTTCGATCATTTTTGAAAGAGCTGAAAGAAATGATGGTTTGGGCGTGCAAGAGTTATTGGACTAGAGTTCCATGATGAGTTTTAAATCAAGATGGAGAGAGATGATTGCACGGGATAGTCAAGAGAACTTTTATAAAATGTGCGGCTATTGATCTTCGAAATCAGTTCACACACACCAATACAAACACAAATCAAACCCCGGGTTGACCAACTCAACTCAAAGTGAAGACCATGAAGGTTCGATCAATTATCTTGTCAATTTTAGAGTTTGGTGATAATACAATATATCAGAGCGGTTAAAGCGAGCTGTTAGGAACCCAAGGCTCTCAGGAGACTGGCCTATCCCAAATTAGATCTTTCCCAACCAGTATGAATTGCTGACCGTTTACCGGCTACCCGATCAACTCAATCTGTTAAGGACGTCACGGGCTGCTTTACCGGCTACCGAAGAGATCCTCACTGGAGAACGACTAACCCAAGATAGTAGTCTAAAAAGAGTTAGGGCGTGGCTCTATCCTAGTTTGTGGGTCGCTCTCTCGCTCAAGCAAACCAAACAATGACGAGGTTGCTCTCCCGCAAAAATTCTTGATTTTATGGGTTCTTAAGATCGGCTATATTTAGTAGTCTCAATTTTAATTAGGTGATCACTGAAGAATATAAATGAGTACAAATACACGTCTACAGTCCAGTCCCAATTCATTTAGAATTATGTAATAAAACAAGAGGGAGAATTTCGAGAAAAGTCGATGCACGCGAAAAACTATGATGAATGCTCAGTTAGAAGACTTATAGTGAATCATCGCAATCTCCATGTGGGATGCTAGACAGAATTTAAAAATTATTCAAAATGAATGCAAGCCGATGAAAAACCGCACTTAAGCAGAAAGTTCTATTAGCGGGAAAGAATTGAGTTAAATTTGGCTAAGTTGAACGATCTATGTGCGTCTCAGTTAATAGTGTAGTGTGGCTTAAGATCCTACGAGCACAATCAAAAATAAAAAATGCTCTAAGAGCCATATGTGCAGGTCTATCCTATTCGCCACTCAAGTCGGGCCCCATCCTCACTGGAGAGTGAAACAGACCACGACACACCACAGAAGAGTTCAGAGTCTTTTTACATACGCGAGAGTCCAAACGGACACCGCTATAAGTGAGCAGAAATTGAAATTTGCAGAAATTTAAAACCTAGACTCTACGCTCTCTCACGACTCAACTCGATGTTAAATTAATTATGGCTTCTTCGGATGTCAGTGAAGATGCATCGGTTTCTTGAAAAACCGCTCCACGTACGCTGGGTACCTCGCAAGAAAAATAAGAGAGATTTGTGTAAGAGAGTGAGTCAGAAAATAATCAAAAATAAAATAAGCAAAATAAATACTGAAGAATAAATGCAGGAAATAAAGTGGAATTTACAATGAAAAATTCGGGGGTCAGACTACCCGAATGCGGAAAACCGAACAAAAATTTTCAAAACACAAAACTAAGCCGTTTGCCTCCCCAGCAACGGCGCCATCTGATGAGTCCGAAAACACGCTTGTTAAGAAGTTGTTTTTATCTGCTCGTGCCAAAAATATGGTTTGTCGTTCGTTGTAGGCGGTGATCGGAATCGGTTAAGAAATAACCACAAAAATTATTCAATTTCAATCAAGTGGTTTTATGTTTATTTTACTTGGGCAAGTCCCATGGTCGATCACAATGAGGCAAAAGAACAACCTAGAGTTATGTCTATCAAGATTCATACATGGTTTTCGAGGTGGTCTTTTTTTTGGAATTTTTAATGCAGATAAGGGATGCAAGATGCAATTTCAGCCTATTTTAGGGACTAAAATGCAAATTACAATCAAACAATGTCCGAAAATTACGAAACTTGGCCACAATGCAAAATATGATGAAATAAATGCAATGTAAATTTTTTGGAATTTTTGGATGCAATATGGATTTTTTATGAATTTTTAATGCAAACAGAATGGTTTTCAATATTTATTATAATAAATATTAAACCTACTTATTTTCAAGAAATAAAATTATCTAGATCTATCACTAGGTGATGGATCTCAGAAAAATCCTAAACCTAAAAAATGTGGGGTTTAATACCTATTAAAAATTAAATACTAAAATATGCAAAATGATTTTTACAGGGTAAATTATGCATGTGAATGCAAATCTTTTTTGGGTACAATATCAAGCACAATTAACTCTACACTATGTGATTTTTGGGGAATTTTTAGAGCAACGTTAATCAAATAAAAATTTTAGAGCGTAAAATGGTCAAAGTTCGCAATTTTCCATAGAATAATTAATTATTAATTAACCAACGATCATGAAAATTACCACAATGTGTTAAAATGTAGAGAATTAATTGAGAAACGTCATGCTATTTTTGGATAAATAAAATGAGGTCATGTAGAGGTCTAAAATGAAGAGGGAGTACATGGGTATAACTGCAATAAGAATAAATAAGAAAATGCAAGGGAGGACTTAATTGTAATTACCTAGATAACTGGGGGTCCCTCTGCAAATTCACCAAAGGGGGGGCATGTGCTCGTGCCCTCTGGTCGGTGGGGGATTCGGCGTAAATAAGAGGAAGTCAGGGGGCTTTTCTGTAATTATCCCACGGTCACGTGCAAAGCACGTGACTTGGGTGATGTCCTGCTGACGTAGTACCCTTCTCACATGCCCCCTCATGTCGGAGGGTCTCGAGTCTGAGCCCCGGTGCTGGCGTTGGGATGCGAAGGCGGGCCGGCCTTGGTGGAGGGGCTCTGATGGCCGGTGAAGCTTGTTGCGGAGTTGACGGCTGAGGTCGTGCGGGTCGTCGTTGGCCTGAAGATCGGCCAAGGAGGTGGAGGGATGGCCGTCCTCTGGCCGACACACGGCCAAGGGGGCGGCGAGGCGTAGTCGGAGGAGGGCTGAGTCCGAGGTTGCTAGAGATGAGGCTCCTGGCACGGTGAAGCTGCGGAGGTCGGTCGGCGCATCAGTGGTGCCGGAGGAGATATGAAGGCGGAGGAGATACCGGGCTCCTTGCTGCGGTGAGGTGGTCCTCTGGCGGTCGTTGATCTTGGCCCAGGCGATGGAGCGAAGGGTGGCGGGGCTGAAGGTGATGCTGGAGCTGTGGTTGGATATCGAAGACGTTCGAGGGAGTTCGGCGATGGAGTTGATGGGGACATTGTCGATGAAGATGTCGGAGATGGCGCTGGTCGTTGGCTCGACGAAGATGGCGGTGCGGGTTGTCAGAGAAGAAGGCGAAGTCGTTTGCTCCACGTTCAAGGACCGGAGCAGGGGCAGCACAAGCGAGGGGGTCGCAGCCGCAACGAGGACCAGAGGTCCTCGGATCTCGCCGGTGAGAAACTACGATGTTGTCATCGTCGTTGATCCTTAAGCCATCAGCGGATGGTCGGCATCGGGGGTGTCGAGGCCCTTTAAATAAAAGAGGGAGGTCGTTGGCGATGGACCCGGAGGCGGTTGGCTGAAGAAAAACTAAACAAATCTTTACATTTAGGTCCCCGCAGAGGGACCTAAATGCAAATAAAGAAAACTGTGGAGGTGGGGTGAACTTCTAGAAACTTGGCTGGGTTTAGTGCGCAATTTTTCCACCTCTTCAGAATGAGCGGCTGAGATTAGAACTTAAGGGCGCGGATCGGACGCTTCAGACTCGGCCACGTGTCGCAATTCTGTAACCCCCATGTTCTTGGGGTTGTTGAGCTACTGGCGGACGTCCTCTCTTCTCTGATTTATCGCGGCCGACTAGCGATGGTTCTGGGCACTCCGGCGTGGCCAGAGGGGTGGCTCCTCCACCCCTCGAGCTCGCCCGCGGTAGGGTGACGGTGAAGGAAGCTTCGAGCAGCGGTGGCGGCGTGTCAAAGTGGGTGGTCTCGTCCACCTGAAGCTGATGCAGTTCTGAGGTCCATCTTTGGAATTGAATTTCTGGTGGCGATTGATGATTCCAGTGGCGAAGAAATGCTTGGTGATAAAGATGGATCTGCAAACAATAAGAGTGTATACTCGATTCGTGTCGAATCGGCCGAGGATTAAGGATCTCAAGCTCCAAAGTTGGTAAAAAAATCTTAAGTTTCCAGCCAAATATCCAGTTGCGTGAAGAAGATGATGATTTGAAATCGATTTGAGATGAATTTAAAACGAATCGAAAGGGAAGTTCGAATGTGCGTCGAAGATAGGTGATTAAGCTACCTAAATCACGGATTAGCCACGCTAATTGCGGCACGTCTATCGAGAAACAAAATCGAAAAAATGAAGGAAAAAGCCTGGGGAAAGTCGAGGTGTATGACCTGGACGAGATGCTCGACGACGGCTCTGACCGGAGCTCTACGCGGCGCTTGGCGGCGATGCAAGGCGAAGCTATGCCTTGGAACGATCCTCCGATGACTCCTCCTCCTCGTGGACTCCTCCAAGGTGCTGTCACTACCGTAGGTTGGCCGAAATAAGGCTACGAAGTTGGGGGGTCGGAACACCTGGAGCTGGGCTCTTGGGTGGTTAGGAGAGTTGGTTCGTTAAGCAAGTCCAGCGCAACCTCTTCTTGAAGGAGTTGACTCCAGGTGCTGACACGTGTCAGCACATGGTTTGTCCAGAGCTTTAATTACTTATAAATTAGATATAAAATAGTAACTTACATTATTTTAAATAAGTGTAAATACAAGAAGTGTAGATAAATTAATTTCCTAATTTATGAACTAATTATTTTTAATAAATAATAAGTATTATTTAAAATATAAATATTAAATTAATAAATATGTATTTATAAGTTACTTTACATATTTTAATAAATAGAGTTAGTATCTATATAGGTCATTTATACTTATGTTTTGGGGTGTTTGATTTTATTAAAATAATAAATAGTCTCCAAAAATTATGAAATAATTTATGGTGAAACTACAAGATCATGAAATAATTTAGAAAATATAAAATTAATAAAATGATAAATAATATGTATTACATAAAATAAATAGCCCAGAAACCCCGTTGTCTCTTGGTCCCAAAACCGACTTTTTGCAAACGGACTCCGAATTCGATGAAACCACCTTTATTAATTAGAGAATATTATTTTATGAACTTTAAAGGTAGAGTAGAATTGGAGTTTGTATGAGGAGGTTATGATGTTCGGAAGTTGAGATTTTGACAATTTGCAGGCTGGGTTTCTTGGCATATATACAGGGTAATATTTTTAACTTATTTTTATATTTTTATATACATTTTTAGGAATAATTAGGAGAAGAGTTTGGTGAAAAATAGTTTCATTTGAAATAATTAAAATTCTTTGAAGTTTTATATTTATTTTATAAATAATGAAAGGTGTATATACATGTGTTAGATTATTTTTCTTTGGTTTTCTTTCCTTATCTCCCCCTACTTATTGGTTTGTCGACCAATCCATACTGACTTGGTCTCGGGGGTTAGGCTATAAATATATCTTACAGCTATATTTATATTTTAAGTCATATTGTATATATATACATATATTCAATCTGCCTTTTTCTTTATTTTTCTGGTTCTTTATTTATTTACATGATTTTAGTGGTTAAAAGTGAATATTTACACATGAATGGTGTTTTGTTAAAATATGAGAATTAATGGGTATTTACATGTATTTGTTAAGGGTTTTAAGACAAAATGCGACAGAAAAGTTAATGAATCATGGATTCATCAACCCCCTATACTTAAACTTTGCTAGTCCCTTAGCAAACACTTATTTTGGAAAAGTAAGTGAAAAAAGAAAGAAAGTTAGAATGAATTTGTTTTCCTAAACCAATTCATGAGAACAGACAAAGGACAGAGCTTGATCGGGCCTGAAACAAGCATTTTGTCGGAACCTTAACTAGGATTAGGATTTTATCCTCAACAGTCTTCAAGTTCCATAATCCTTACTCAAGATCACTTCATCGGCTAGTTCAGAATCATCTATTCATTTCGCAAACTCTATCATCCTTGAATTCAACTTGTACAGTGTGTGAATTGATTTAGCTCTTCCTGCTTAGAAAACCGAAGAAACCGTCAATCCTGGCTATACACTCCTATGGCTTCCTTATCTCGCTACTCTTTCCTCGGAGAGGGAGGTATTCCCTTCTGAGTTCAGTTCTGCTATGTCCACAAACGAATATAGGGAGAAGTTAGAAGAATGAGAAAACAAGTGGAGTGCGACCAGTGTAGACGCATCTCCTTGTGAAGCCTGACCGGTGTAGCTGAGTCTCCACTAAGATGTGCAGGCATATTTGGTGGAAGCTTTGACCAGTTTGGTCTTATTTGGTGGCTTCTGTATTGCTTTGACTTTGTAATTTGCTTGCACTGCATTCATCTTTTGTGCCTCGACGGATATAGCATCTTTTTAGTCCGTCCATTTTTTGAGGTCTTAGAAAAATTGTGTCAGCAGATCCTTCCCTCATCTGAAGCAACTATCGCAACCCCAATCTCTCCCGTCTTTAGACGTCAATGCCGCAAAGATAAGGATAGAAACGCACTACCAAGGTGTACTGCCCTTCGGAACTCCATGCAAGTTGAGCTAAGTGCAGAGTGCATGTGTTCAAGATTGGTTCACTGGTGTAGAGTTGTACGGATGACTCCAAATGGTCTACTTAAGCTCAGATGACTTGATTTCCCGAATATGGTCTTGCGGAACCCAAAGATTTTAAGTCACCAGACCTAAAGAGTCTAAATTCCAGTTCCTAATCAGGCTCCTTACAACGAGAGTTAAAGACCGTAATCAAGCTACATCCTTTAGACTAGACTCAATCCTTAGTTCCGGAAATCAAACTTATTCTGAAAAATGCGAATGCAAATGCAACCATGTTTTTGTGAAGTATATTTTCTGAATTTTACTCATTTTTATGGATTTTAAGGATTTTGTAATTTTTACAAATTTTAGGACTTTGTATTTTTTATGGATTTTATGATTTTTATAAACAAGGTTTTATTCACAAATTTTACAAGATATATTTTATTCAAGTTAAGTATCTAATGTATTTTACAAATTTTATCTACAAAGTATTTTACAAGGGTTGAATGGTTTTTATACGTGTTTTAATAAATAGGATTTTAAATAAGTATTATACAAAATTTAAGGACAAATTTTAAGTACAAGTTTTAATTACAAGTTTTAAGCATATTTTTACTTATTTACAAGGATTTTATAAAAAAAAGAGTGGATTTTAAATTAATCCGTACCCACTTTTTTATGGATTTTATAGATATAGAAAATACATAAAAGTACGAGTTATGGCTGAAAGTATATATACAATATATACGCACCCCCCCTATACTTAGCTTGAGCTATGTCCTCATAGCATCAAAAGAGAAAAAGGAGGACATAACTCGTGCTAAGTAAAAGTGGGTGAAAAAGGGCTATCGATCACAAGTCAGTCAACCCCCCCTATACTTACGATCAGGTCATCGTAAGTATCATGGGAGAGCAAAAACGGGATGACTGAATGAAAAGGATAAATAACGAAAGTTCAAAAGGAAAAGAATACGAAATCATCGAAATCACTCGGTCCCCCCTATACTTAGGATAAGGCATCCTAAGTATAGAAAAGAGTGTAGCCAAAAATCAGGTACCAGTGATTCGTGAAAAAAAATGGTTATACAAAAGAATCAGCACAAAAAATAAAACGTAAATCAGCGGGCAATCAGTCCCCCCTATACTTAGGATTTGGTATCCTAAGCATAGAATACGAGCAAAAACAGGGACGATTGTGGTCTACGAAGAATATACAAGTGTTGTGAATCTCCAGAAAAGAATGGCTCAAAAGAATTTACGAAGTGCTTCAGCATCTGCCCGTTAACCACGAACGGTTATCTCATTACTTCAACCAGGGTCATACTGAATTTTCTGCTTTTTTGTGTGTATTGATCCTTGGTTGAAAAAGTAGAGCCTCTTCTGTAAGTAAACTATGTACATGGCATAGCTCTCTTTTCTGAAGTATGCGTCTCTGGAGTCGGACTACAGAAGGTTTCTATATGTGTCAGCATTACACCATCCGACTCTCTATGCTGAATAGACTGTATGATCTGTGTAATGTATTCGATGGACTCTTGTGCTGTAATATGTGTTCTTTCAATCTGCGGCACAGAGATATCTACTGCAGGTGACTGCTCATCTGAGTCTGATATGAACTCTGTCTCTGTAAGTGAACAATCATCCGAAGAACTAGGTACCAAGTGATCTACCCTATCCTCTTGTAGGATATCTTGGGTATCAAAATAAACACTCTCAAGATCAGGAGACTGTGTCTCATCTATGTTCTGGCAATCTTCCGCAAGACTGGTGTCCTCTGAAGTAAATGACAATACTAATCTAGGACGGCTACATTCTCTCTCCATCTCAATATGTATCTCTCTGTTGTCTGTGCGGAATGATACTCTCCCAGCATCATAGTCAAAGAGTGCTCTTGCTGTCTGCAAAAAGTGCCTCCCGAGAATGATTGGAGCAAGGTGTAAATGTGCAGGGCATGTCATGTCTAGAACCGTAAAGTCCATGGGAAACTGCGAGCCCTGAACGGCCACGATAATGTTCCTCAGTACGCCTCTAGGTCTCTTTATAGACCGATCTGCAAATTGGAGTATCGCTCGTGATATATAGAGAGGACCTAGCTTGAGCTTATCCAGCAAATAGGATGGAAGTAAATTGATCGAGGAACCATTGTCTAAGAGAGTACGATTGAATGTAGTGTCTTCAATCTGACAGTTGACATAGTGAGCTCCCAAATCTTTCTTTTTCTTAGGTACCTTATTCCTGATAGCACACGAAGTGGCCTTGGTTAAAATATGCTTCTCAACTCGTGATCTTTTCTTCCTACGTGTAGTACATTTGTTCCTCAACTGATTCTTGAGCGTAGGAAAATGATCCAAGGCATCGTGCAGTGGAATCTTTAGAAAGATGTGATCTTTCAGTAAACGTTCTGTTTCTGGAGTGACAACATTATTTTTGATTTTTTTCTTTCCTCTTCCAAATAAAGCATCAGGAAAAGGAACAATCTCAGGAGTTACAGAATCAGAATTTTTATTCAATGAGGAATCAGCTTGTACATCGAGAGTTTCAGAATTATCTACAAAACTCTCTAAAACCGGAGAAGAATGTTTTTGTCCGGGCTCTCTGCCTGATCTGGCGTGATATCATCGTCTGAGTCGCCAGTATCCATATCTGCTGAGTTGGCATTACTCCCGTCTCTTGATTCTGCGTCCTCATCCTCTTGCGGTTTCTCCTCCTCAGCATCTGGATCATGTTTGTGCTCCTCTGGTGCCCTCTCCTCTTCTCCAGCAGGTGTTTGCGGTGATCTACCACTCCTGAGACGAATGAAGTTAGATAAAAATTCAGGAAATGAGATCTTACCTGTAGGATCTACCTGATCTGGATGCCTCCTCTTGTTGTTCGGGTTCATCTGAGGCTGGGCTGGGAGAGTGGTCTTCGGCACGGTTAACTCATCCAGACGACGGTTAACTTGCTCCATCTCAGTCTTGTGCGCGATCTGGAGCGTGCTGGGCATATCCATGATCTGGTTGAGCACCTGGGCTTGTGAAGACATCTCCAGTTCGGTATGGTGGCCCTGGCTTGCTCCTCTCTCCTGCCTTGGCGTGAATTGTTGAGAGGTGGAAGGCTGGGAGTAGCGCTGAGGTGTGGAGGAAGACTGCTGCGGCTGCTGAAAATGATAGTTCGGTGAGAACTGAGCAGGGTGCTGATATGAAGGCTGCGGTCTCTGATGGTAGACATTCGGATGAGACTGCTGCGGCGTGAAGCTCTGGCGGTGCTGGTATTGCGGATGTCCATGCTGCGGATGACCATACGGCTGCTGCTGCTGCTGATTCGGTATACTCGGCTGCTGCATCGGAGTATACCAAATCCCATTGATCTCGAAAGTGGATTGCGGCTCCACCTCCATCTCTGTAGTGCTGATGATCTGACTGGAATTGGCATGAGACTGATCCTCATGCCAATCAATCTGCGGAATCTCGGGCTCGCTCTGGACATAGTGTATCTGACGGGTGGGTGGAGCGGGTGCGATCCTCCGTGCTGATTGCATGTTCGAAGAAGTCTGGTTCTGCTGGTACTGGATCTGAAGATCAGCGACCTTCTTCAATAGATTACTCAGCTGCTGAGGTAGAGATGAGAGTTTCTCCAACTCTCGCAGCGGCTGTAGGTCTTGGACCTGCTTGTGAATCACATCCACTAACGTCAATTTCTGAAGAATAAATTCCCTAGATTTTCCTCTTCGTAATTTTATTTTAATTCTTCTCTAAGTGGTCAAATCAAAGCACCCTTTTTTTATTGATTTTTATTTTTATTATTTTTATTTGATTTTATTATTTTCAACTTTTTATTTAATTTTCAAAAAGGGATATTTTACAAAAGATTTACTTATTATATAATAGGTGAATAATATCTAGGTGATACTATATAATATGGTGAACGGGGTTCGAGCCGCGAGCTCGAACTACACAAGAAAACAAAACAAAACGAAGTTCGGTTCGATAAAATCAAAACACGTAGAAAACACATCAAAAAGCCACGAAACTTTTATACTAGGTAGCTGGGGTAGTTGTGTAACTACCCTCAAGAAATCGTCGAAATCCGAGGTCACACGGAGAAGAAACAATCCCTACAGCCCAGGGGCATAAGCGCAAGAAAAACTAATTAAAATGTTCGCAACTAGGTCCTCAGGGACTGTTCTGAAGAAAAACTAAACAAATCTTTACATTTAGGTCCCCGCGGAGGGACCTAAATGCAAATAAAGAAAACTGTGGAGGTGGGGTGAACTTCTGGAAACTTGGCTGGGTTTAGTGCGCAATTTTTCCACCTCATCAGAATGAGAAGCTGAGATTAGAACTTAAGGGCGCGGATCGGACGCTTCAGACTCGGCCACGTGTCGCAATTCTGTAACCCCCCTGTTCTTGGGGTTGTTGAGCTGCTGGCGGACGTCCTCTCTTCTCCGATTTATCGCGGCCGACTAGCAATGGTTCTGGGCACTCCGGCGGGGCCAGAGGGGTGGCTCCTCCACCCCTCGAGCTCGCCCGCGGTAGGGTGATGGCGGAGGATGCTTCGAGCAGTGGTGGCGGCGTGTCAAAGTGGGTGGTCTCGTCTACCTAGAGCTGATGCAGTTCTGAGGTCCATCTTTGGAATTGAATTTCTGGTGGCGATTGATGATTCCAGTGGCGAAGAAATGCTTGGCGATAAAGATGGATCTGCAAACAATAAGAGTGTATGCTCGATTCGTGTCGAATCGGCCGAGGATTAAGGATCTCAAGCTCCAAAGTTGGTAAAAAATCTTAAGTTTCCAGCCAAATATCCAGTTGTGTGAAGAAGATGATGATTTGAAATCGATTTGAGATGAATTTAAAACATATCGAAAGGGAAATTCGAATGTGCGTCGAAGATAGGTGATTAAGCTACCTAAATCACGGATTAGCCATGCTAATCGCGGCACGTCTATCGAGAAACAAAATCGAAAAAATGAAGGAAAAATCCTGGGGAAAGTCGAGGTGTATGACCTGGACGAGATGCTCGACGGCGGCTCTGACCGGAGCTCTACGCGGCGCTTGGCGGCGATGCAAGGTGAAGCTACGCCTTAGAACGATCCTCCGATGACTCCTCCTCCTCGTGGACTCCTCCAAGGTGTTGTCACCACCGTAGGTTGGCCGGAATAAGGCTAGGAAGTTGGGGGGTCGGAACACCTGGAGCTGGGCTCTTGGGTGGTTAGGAGAGTTGGTTCGTTAAGCAAGTCCGACGCAACCTCTTCTTGAAGGAGATGACTCCAGGTGCTGACACGTGTCAGCACCTGGTTTGTCCAGAGCTTTAATTACTTATAAATTAGATATAAAATAGTAACTTACATTATTTTAAATAAGTGTAAATACAAGAATTGTAGATAAATTAATTTCCTAATTTATGAACTAATTATTTTTAATAAATAATAAGTATTATTTAAAATATAAATATTATATTAATAAATATGTATTTATAAATAGGTTTTAGATTTTTAATTTAATAAATAAATAAGTGAAAATTAATTTTATATTTTCTTAATTATTAGGGTATTAAATAAGGTTTATAAGAATTTTTATAGATTTTTATAAGTTACTTTACATATTTTAATAAATAGAGTTAGTATCTATATAGGTCATTTATACCTATGTTTTGGGTTGTTTGTTTTATTAAAATAATAAATAGTCTCCAAAAATTATGAAATAATTTATGGTGAAACTAAAAGATCATGAAATAATTTAGAAAATATAAAATTAAGAAAATGATAAATAATATGTGTTACATAAAATAAATAGCCCAGAAACCCCGTTGTCTTTTGGTCCCAAAACCGACTTTTTGCAAACAGACTCCGAATTCAATGAAACCACCTTTATTAATTAGAGAATATTATTTTATGAACTTTAAAGGTGAGTAGAGTAGAATTGGAGTTCGTATGACGAAGTTATGATGTTCGGAAGTTGAGATTTTGACAATTTGCAGGCTGGGTTTCTTGGCATATATACAGGGTAATATTTTTAACTTATTTTTATATTTTTATATAAATTTTTAGGAATAATTAAGAGAAGAGTTTGGTGAAAAATATGTTAATTTGAAATAATTAAAATTCTTTGAAGTTTTATATTTATTTTATAAATAATGAAAGGTGTATATACATGTGTTAGATTATTTTTCTTTGGTTTTCTTTCCTTATCTCCCCCTACTTATTGGTTTGTCGACCAATCCATGCTGACTTGGTCTCGGGGATTAGGCTATAAATATATCTTACAGCTATATTTATATTTTAAGTCATATTGTATATATATACATATATTCAATCTGCCTTTTTCTTTATTTTTCTGGTTCTTTATTTATTTACATGATTTTAGTGGTTAAAAGTTAATATTTACACATGATTGGTGTTTTGTTAAAATATGAGAATTAATGGGTATTTACATGTATTTGTTAAGGGTTTTAAGACAAAATGCGATAGAAAAGTTAATGAATCATGGATTCATCAAGCGGTCGGCGCATGGGCCGTTGCAAAGGAGGCGGGGGCGGTTTGGCAGCTGATGCGGAAGAATCGGGGAGGAGCTGGGAGAAGACGAAGGTCAGGCGCTGTTCAATCAAGCGAGATCGAACGGCCCCTCTGGTGACATGTGGTCGGTCAAGAGGACAAAGGCGGAGCACGTGCCTGAGAGGCACGTGCGACGCACGTGCGGTGGCTATTTATTATTTTTTTAATGAATGAGATTATAAAGAGTCTAAAAACTGCTGACACGTGGCGGCACCAATTGCTGCCACGTGTCAGCACCAGAAAATTCCAAAATAAAAGCCTTTGTAAAATCAAGAATAAATAGTAAATGATCTCGGATCGAAAAAGTTCCTTCACAAAAATTGCTCATCTCGATGAGATCTACAACTTTCATGAAGCCACAAAGCCAAAATCGATCAAATGCATAAAGTGATTTTTTTTGGTATCCCATGTACATAGAATACCTAGATTTTGGGGTTTTCTATTTTTTGTCATTTTTAAACCAGATCAAAATCCAGATTAAACAAGGAAAAATCAGATATAAATAAATACACCTAAATCTAATTTTTTGGATTTTTAATTAATTAAGAAAATATGTACATAGAATATCAGGTCAAAAACCACTAAAATACACAATGTACAAAAGAGGCCCAAAACCCAACTTTCATATACGAGCTCCGGTTCACTTGATCTTGGTCTTGTTTTGAAGGTAATTGAATGTACATTAGTTCAAAAGTGAGTAGGATCAAATCAGACACTGAATGGGGAAGATATGGGGGTTTTAGTCTGAAAATCCTGAAACTAGGGTTTGGGTTTTTGGTCTACTTAACAGGGTTAGTGATTTTTTTATATTTTTCATTTATTCTTGTTAGTGATATGTACATAGTTTGTGTCATTCGGAGTTAGCATTAAGGAGTTAAAAATCCGGGAAATTAGGCTATTTACATGTCATTTTTGGCTTAGATTTTTGGCTTCTTAATTTGTGCAAAAATGATGGATAAAATGCCATTCTTATGCAAACATGCATGAATGCTAATTATGCAGAATAAATGCAGAAATGCTGATGATTTTGAGGGAATTGAGCTTAATAAATGAGATTTAGAGTGATGAATCCGAGATTCATCAGTCCACGTGGACCAACCAGGCGTGACTTTTTGTTGACCACAATCAATTGTCCCGCCTACCCTCTGACTTTTGTCAGAGCTTCATGAGGCCGCCTCTTCTCCAATTTCTCTACGCCTCCTCCATCACTCATTACCCTCGAGACCACCACCATGGTGTATCCTCTTCATCCTAGATCCACACCCATCCTCACATCTTCACCAACCACCCACCAATCTCACGCAAAATCTCCTAGAAATTCATCAAAAGCTTGCCTATAAATAAACCTCCTTCGCTCATTTTTGTTATCCCTCTTATCAATCTTTAGCCCCTCATATCACTCCTATGGGTTTCTCCACGGTGACAGCAAGGAGGAGCCCTTGATTTGCATCGAGGAGAGCAAGGGAGGAGGTGAATCCAACATACCGCGGGAGCGTCGCCGGCTGGTTTTTCTCCTGGCCTCTTAGGTCGGTTGAGCCCTCTTTTCCTTTGTTCCTAGGTAACTCTTTAGTGTAATTTTCTTTTTGCGTCTTTAATTCATAGTTAAATCGAGCGAATAGGGTTCCAATCAAAAATCTCCAAATTCCTGGAGTCTATGCTCCAAGTCAAAATTGTAGCGATCTGACCCTTGATAAGCCCTGACTTCCATCCCATCTCATTCCTCTTCAATTCTCCATCGATCCCCCTCAGAACCCCCTTGAATCAAGACCTTTTCTAAGGAGTCGGAGCTCCCTCCTCTGCCTTCGTCAGAGCTCCCCCATCCATGCCATTTCCCTCACCATTCCGAGCAAACCCCGGGTCGAGGAGATAACCCTTATACTTGGGGTTCTTTTGGTGCTTTTTTTGCAGGACTCATGATGCATATGGGTCATGAACAACCACCTGGAGCTGCTCCAAGAGGTTCAGCTTCGTTGGAGCACCCTGTATCTTCGTCGCCACCTCGGACCCTACAGGCGCATGCGGAGAGGGCCCAGCTACCAGCAGGGATCGTCGGATGATAGAAAGAGCATCGGAGATCAAAGAAACGAAGAATCAAAGTTTGTTAGCGAGCAGTTCTTGCTTATTCTTGCAGCACCCCTCCGCATCGTTCAATCAAGAACAAAGGTCCAGATCTAATTGGGACCGTTGATATCGCGTGAAGGGGTATGTGAAGAGAGTTGCACGATCAGCCACGTGGCGAGCCCTGGACGGTTGGATCCCAGCGTATAAATGGGTAAATTGCATAGCCTCCCTTTGCATTTTTTATTTATCAAAAAGTATTGCAACTATTTTAGATAGTTTATAATGTAGTGGATAAATTGCATGGAAACCCTTGAACTTTTTGAATATTGCAATTTAGTCCTTGTCAGAGTTACGGGCACATGTTTTATCTTGTAAAAATTGCATGTAAACCCTTGCAAGTTACTTAAATTGTTGTTCAATATACAAAGTTGGAATTTCAATGTTAAAATTTAGGTAAAATTACATTGGACACCTCGCTATTATTTATATTTGCAATTATACCCCTACACAACTAAATATTTTTGTGAGCCATTTTCTATTTATTAAAAATAGTTTGCGTGCCCCAAAAATTACCAAAACAATAGGAGTAGGTATGTGGATGCATGCTTTATCACGCTATGAATTTACGTTGGCATTTTATGCCCTTTTTCTATTTTCTAAAAATCATTTAATGCATGGTCAGTCCCTGGTTGGCCTAAAAAGCCAAAAAAATATAAAATCATTTCGTAAAATTATATATATTTATATTTTTCACTTTCGAACCAAAAATCACTAAAAATAGAAAAAGAAAACTCTTAAAAATTGAAAAACACCCCAAAAATTTCATAAAAATCCATAGAAATCCCAAAAATTCCAAAAATATTACTTTGTATTACATAGTTTTCTCGATAAAATTATCTATATACTAAATTAATTTGGAAAATTTTGGACTCAATGTCATATTTTTAATTTTCATTTAAATCTTGTCACATTATTTTGTCCCTATTTTTGGGTATTTTCAACTTTAAAAATATATAAAAATTAGAAAAAATATTTTAAAAATCACAAAAATAAATAAAAATTATTTAAAGCCCTTAAATATTCTATTTATCTAATTTTGGCTATTTTTATCAATATCTATATCTATATCAGTATATATTGTATATATACTCTTCTTTAACTATATTGTAGTAATAAAAAATAATAAAAAATATGTAAATATATTAATATAAAAAGGAAAGAAAATACAAAAATAGAAAATTAAAAATAAAATACAAAAATATAAAAAAAATAAAAATAAATATTTTTATTTAATTAAAAACCCACGTTTTTATAAACATTGTGCATAGTTATATATACATTTATGCCTATATTATTTATTTATAAATAATATAAGAGTGCTATATCGCGTGTTCCTTGTGTTCGACACCCTACTCGGCTTGCCGCTATACAAACTTTTTTGTAGGGTTATAATAAATTTTGATCCACATTGTTTCTTTCTTGCCTGATATCTAATTGTGAGTTGATTATTGTTTGAATTGGGTTTCTTGCGGGTCGACACAACGAATGTGTCTCCGCCCAGTGTGAGACATATATTAGACCCATGAATAAAATCTCACCAACAAATTGTACCATTGTCGGGGAGCAACAGATTGTAGCACATTTTTTTCATATATAGCTATCCATTAATTTTTTACATCTTTCTTGATATTTGTTCTTTTATAATTATTTGACTGTTCTAATCAAAATTTTTATTAATCTTTCCTGCGGACGGCTTGACGATGGCTATCTCTTAGGAAGTGGGTGCCCCCGAGGCGAGCGGAGATCGGCTTTCTCCTTTTAAGCTAAACTGGAGAGAGCGGGATAGAAGAACATGGAAGGAGCAGAAGGGCAGCCTTTAGCATAGCATTTTTCATTTTTTTAGTGAGAAAGAGAGATTTTTTGCATATAATTTGTAATTAATTTGGACACTAATCTCTACACTACACGAGGTCCAGTGCTCGGGTGTCTGTTCCCTAGAAGGCCTCGTACCAGGTGTTTTATCGCCTTTGTTTTATTTGTTTCTCATGATTTGAGCTTTCCTCCTTTGTTTTTATTTGTTTTCCGTGAGTGAACCCTTAGACGGTAGGTTGCTTGACTCGGTAGCTAGGTACAAAGCCCTAATAACAATGCATGCACTATAGTGATACGTGCTTAGACTTAGTCAAAAACTAATTGTCGATTATTTAGACTTGAGATCGAGCGTCGAGAGAAGTGTTATACAACTCTTGCAGGATCAGATGTGGCGGACACCGATGAACTTCAGAGATCGGACTTTTAGATCTCATTTTTGAGTGATTGGCATTTGGTTCTTCCTGATAATAGCATATATTGATTAGGACACTTTTTCACTTTTGCATATCGCCATATAGTGTAATTATTTCAATTCTACCTTGCATACCGCATGGAGATAGCTGGGAAGCACTGTAAGTAACTCTATCTTTGCATGCATCATTAGTCACTAAGGCAAGATTTCCATCTTAGTGACGACTTGCATGCTTTTCTGTCCTCTCTCCCGTGTGTTTATATCACTTAGGACATAAAGGAAAAATACAAAAAAATTGTTAGGCAGCTTGTTCTGAAAAATACTCAAAAAATTGAAAATCCAAAAAATTTAAAAAGGGACTACTAAATAAACTTGACCTTAATTAAAATTTGTAACAAACCATTCATTATCTGGGGTTCATAAAGACCACATTATTTTCAGGTACACTCCAGACTGAGTGAGGCGCGACCCACTAAGGATAAGAGCCCAAATCTTGATCTGTGGCGCCTCGGTTATCACCTGGATTGGCGAAGTATTGGTGTTTCTATCGTACGTGATCGAGTAGGGCCTAGTCGAGCACGGTGTTCCCATCTTGTGTGGAGCATCTGAAGTATTGAGCTTAGACCAAACCCTCACGGTTGTGCCAGTCTCATCGGTACGTCCGAGTAGGTCCTTGCACACTCACGAGTGATTCTATTGTGAGCAAGGAGCGAAGTATTAGTATTGCCTATTGGATTCCTTTCTATTTCTTTGGCTGAGTAGCAGCCCAGGCATGAGATCAAGGACTAAGCATGCAGATCACATGTTACAAAGGAGGTGGAACAAGTATTGCGCACTTGCATGGCAGTACACATGCTCATATAGGGTTAGCGTACTTAAGGACTCGTGAAAGATTGCCTGAAAATTACAATCAAATTGAAAAGATAAAAATAGTCGAACTTTCACGGCTTTACATGTGTTGGGTGGGTGAACCTATCCTTATTTTGTGTTTGTTTGAATTAGAATTAAGGTTCAAAGATCAGTCATGCATAGTGTGTTCCTTTTTCTCACTTTACTCTCTTTTGATTTCCTACTTGATTCCCTACTCATTGAGAGCCTTCTACTATTTTACACTCCCTTTATTTCTTGTTTGACCTCCATGTCATTGTTCTAATCTCGATCTCCTCTTGACCATCGAGATGGCGACACATGGATGGCTTAGTCGAGAACTTGGCGACA
The DNA here is from genome assembly GCA_037367405.1 of Ottelia alismoides. Classification (NCBI taxonomy): domain Eukaryota; kingdom Viridiplantae; phylum Streptophyta; class Magnoliopsida; order Alismatales; family Hydrocharitaceae; genus Ottelia; species Ottelia alismoides. The sequence continues at coordinate 316,734 of JAZKJV010011059.1, forward strand.
CCAACGTCGATTCCATATGCTAGTCACCTCAAATAATTCGGGTCAATTCTCGAGAACTTGGTTCAGACTTTGTGAATTGATCTCCAGACTCCCCATCTTCTCCAATAAACTAGTATAACTCTCGTCCCGAAACCTGCCCATTTTGGATGGAAATTGATTTCATTCCATATACACAACCATCCATATTGAAATTCTGTGTTGACCTTAACACAGATCAATTTTCTACTTATGGTGCCTCCACATAGACTAATCAGGGAAATACTCCATTTTCAGATCAAGAGCCCAATCTTTAGCCATAAATAGTGATAGAATCAGACTCAGGATCAGAGAGAGAAAGAGAGAGATGGTTCCGGGAGGATAAGGGAAGGGACCGAAACCACCATCTCAGCCAGATCAGAGCCAGTAGCTGGACCAGAATGTAGTGAATGCCCAAATCATTGCAATCATTAAGGCGATTCAGCGGCAGCTCACAGATCAAGCCTTGGCACAGGTTGCCTTCTAGGACATGCTCAATAACTTATAGAAGGAGAGAAAATGAGGGAGGAGGATTCGAAGAAAATCCCAAAGGTGGAGGTGGTAGAGGCCCAACAGATGAGCTTAGAGCAGAGAGGCCCAAGCCAACTCTCAAAGCAACATACAATCCTGGGGCAGGAGAAATCACATAATGGGTTAAGATTCCTGCAATTCACGCCCATTTTGAATTGAAGCCTCTGCTACTGGTGCTCCTACCCACCTTTCAACGAAATGCCAATGAAGAACCATATATTCATCTATAACAGTTTACGTGCATCTTTGGCACCACTCATTACCCTGGTATACCCCTGGGGGTAAGGAAGATGACGGCATTCCCCTTCAACCTTCAGGATAAGGCCCTTCATTGGATCAAGCACTTGAGGAAGGTCATCACCACCTAGGAAGATGAAGTCAGCCTTCTTCCATAAATACTATCCTCTAGGGTGACTGAATCAGATGTGCGCCCGTATTGCAAACTTCACCAAAGCCTCCCACGAATCTATTCATGAGGCTTGGGAGAGGTTTACTTAGTAACAAGAAAAGTGTCCCCATCATGAGATTCCTAGGACCAGCCTGGTCCAACACTTCTTCGGGGGACTGACAATCAAGAGCCAGAAGCTTGTGGATGTTGCATGTGGTGGTTCACATTTAACAAAGATGAGGACGTTGTCTGGAAAAAATTTCAAGAAATGGTCGAAAGAGAGGCCGCTCTATCGTCATCTTGTGCCTATCAGCGCCAACCATAGAATATTCATAAGCTTGTGCTTATGGAAGCATCCCACGAACCGGACGATGATGAGAGATCCAACCTGACTATTATTGGGAGTCACATGTCCAAAGTAGACATAACTGAGAAGTCATCACAGGACTTTGAGAAACTTGATGTGATCTAACAAAGAATGCATAACCTAGATAAACTAGATCAAATCACCAAGCAGCTGGAGATGTTGGTGAGCACAATCAGCTCCCGCAACTCTGTATCTGCATCAGCCTCCACTCTAGCTGAGACAACAGAACATGCACAATCACACCCTCCTTAGGCGAGTCAGACCCATCCAGCGGTTCAGTACATTTGTTACGTGCAAGCCCCAGAGCCACCCACTCCGCATCAGTCGTAGTAGCTGGTCATCAACCAGCCAGAGCCCCAGTACATTCCAGAATAGTTCTCCCTTCCACTACCTCTTATTCAGGAGGTGAACAATGTATGGTCAAATGATGAGCAACCAAACCATACAGGCGGACCTCAACAGGGCCAGGTTGCTAACTCCCGCCAGTTCCCTCAATAACAAGGAGGGGGGTTTGTAAAGTACAATCAGCCATAACACCAACAAAATTAGCAGTCTCTACAACTCCATGACAATTGGAGACAGAACTAGTACTAACAACCGCAATACATGCAATACAGCAAAACTAGCAGTATGTGGTTGTACCCTATCAGCAGCATCCTCCTCAGCAGTATCAACAGCATCACCCTTCTCCTCAGCATCATTCCCAGTATCCTAACCAGCAGTCTCAGTACCATCAACAATACTAGTGTAGCCAGCACGCTGAGGTATCTGAGGTTGCAACTCCTGTGAACCCAGCCTTGGACTGCTTGGTCCATCTTGTCAAGGGCCTTGCATATCTCAGCCAGAAGTTGGACGATTTCACCGTCACAAAGACCTCCATTCCCGCACAAGTGGAGGAAAACCCCAATAGTTTCAAAAAGAAAGAGCAGGTAGTCTGTGAAGTTCCCTCTGGTCTTACAGAGTCAGATATGAATGAATTATTTTTATCTAATGTTGTCACTCTCAGGAGCGGTAGGATCTTGCAGCCATCAACCACTTATAGGGGAAGAATAATGCAACCACGGGGGAGTCATCTTATTCTTCTGCATCAGCCGGACCAACAACTGGGCCGAGTGAAGAAGAAGCAGAAGTGATGAGTCCTTGATTATCACTCTTTATTCATATATTTTAACTCTTTTTCTTGTCAAAATACCATGTAAATACTTGTAAATATAATAACTTAGCTTTCTGCATGACATGATTAATATTACATATTTAGCATGCATTTTTGGCAAAAATAAAAGAATAAAGGAAAAGAAAAAGAATGATGTATTTAGAATAAGTACAGAGTTGCCCAAACCCCAAGAGAAGCTCAAGACTTGACCCGATCGTCAAATAAAATAAATAGAGAGAGATGGGGTCTAGTATGTACTATATATATCACATATACTTGTATATATTTTTTATTTATTTTTGATAAAACCACAATTATTTTATTTCTTTATACTCTTGTATATAGTATTAATAATGTTATAAAAAATAAAAATCATAAAAATAAAAGAAAAATAAAAAATTCATCAAAACATTGTATAAAAGACACATGTACATATCACATCTACTATTTATTATATGCCCTTAATAATTTATAAAATTAAAATAAAATAAAAATTATTTTATGCTCCTAGAAAGATGTTGTAAATAAATAAAATATAAAATTAAATTATTTATGTAAAAATAATAAAATAAAAATATGTATACACAGTACATAGGTATAATATAATGCATGTACTATTATATATTGTATATACATTAGATTATTTTTCATAAAAATAATTCAAAATCATAGACAAATACTTTAGAAAATAATAAATATTTTTTATTTTATATGTTTTTTATTTTAAATTCATTTGATATTTTTTTGAATTTTTCTTTATTTAGTAAATAGCGAATTTCCGTTGGTTCAAGCTGGATCGTTGACCCCGGTCAACATCCCCTTCAAGACTGAGTCAGGTCAAAGACTTCTCACCAGAGCTTTTTCTCCACATTTTCATGCCTGAACCCGATCTCCTCCTACCTTGAATCCCACGCCAGATTGTAGACTGATGCTCCATGATCCTCGCGGATCCCTAGGCGCAACCGGATCTGCCTAGGGTTCTATGTATCGTCTCGATCTTTCCAGACCCTTGTGCAACCTATAAATAATCTCTTGAGCTCCGTCAGCTTGCTAGCTCATTCCTCGCCGCCCTTTCGAGTGCTATCCACCTCCATCTGAGTGATAGGTACCTGGAGCGACCTTCAGAACTCGGATTGGTGCTGAACCGATGCAGCTCAAGCTACGTGGCCAGACCTCCACTGCGTTTAGCCTCCTTAGCTAGTCACAACCAGATTGAGGCCATCACCTCGACACTTGCCTCTGCCTAAAGCTCAAGAGCTCCTCCGAATCTTCAGGTATCGCTTGCATCCACCGTTGTTACATTTTCAATCCGCCTTTTCCATTTCACACCACCGACGGTTCCCTTGCTACGACCAGTTGGTTGGAGCCCTGGTATACCCATTCACCTGTATTAAGCATGTGTGTGAATTGAGTGGGATTTTTACAGTATTGACCCCAGACTTTTATATTGTGGTATTGATTTGGTCTACAAACTTAAAATATTTACGGATAGGTTCCGGTGAACTGTGCTTGATTACATATTATGTTTTGGACTTAATAAATAATAAATTAGTTCGAAAGTTCACCTAAAAATTACCATTAACTCCTATTGGTGAATAAAATTTATTGTGATTTTATTGGATTAATGGTTTTGCATTTTATATTTTTAAAATTCAAAAACATCCCTATTTGGCTTAGAAAAATCATAAAAATTCGAAAAATATTTTAAAAATTTTATAAAAATTCATGTGTATGCCTTGTTGTGTGCTTTTTTCCAGTATTATTTTTTCTTAAAAATTCATTATAAAAACCCTAAAAATTACAAAACACTACAAATCTTATAAAAATTATATAAAATCAAAGAAAAATCAAAAAATTCCATTTCCAGTTCTTATTTGTATGTTTTAATTCGTACTTTATCACAAAATTATTGCTCGGTATTTAGGGTATGAATAATTTTAATTTGCAATTTAGTCCTACTTGTGCACTGTTTGTATTTTTATCACTTTTTTATTTTTATAAAATTATAAAAAAAGTCAGAAAAATCCTAGAAAATTACCAAAAACATTTGAAAACCTCACAAATCGAAAAATATTTTTATCTCAGTCTTCTGAGCATTTTTAGCCTTAAGAAAAATACGAAAAGATTATTGTGTCCCTTTTTCTTATTTTTGTTGATTTTGTTTCTTATTAAAATCTAAAATTTTGCGAAATTAAAAAGCACTAAAAATTGCCTAATTTTGAGAAATTTGACTACTACGTAGTATTTTCGCGCTCCTTGTGTTCGACCCTGGTGGCTATGCCAGGTAAATAAAAATAGCGAACCGCTTACATTTAATGTTTGTTTGATTAATTTTTGAGTGGTTTATTTCTTCTCGTTGACCTAGCTTAGTGACTCGGGTCACAACGACCCTTGTTTATTTGATTACTTAACCCGAGTGACCGGGCTAGTCATCAAAATGACGTCGTTGCTGGGGAGCACAGCTTAATAGTCATTTTTTCACTTTTGTTCATTTCTTGTTTCTATTTGATATAATTGTTTTCTAGCACTCTTTTGTTTCACTTTTTGTACGAGGAACAACCCGAGGATGCCTCGGCTTTCTTTTGGAGGAGACTGCACCTGAGGAGGAGCAAAGGAGTAGGAGAAAGTAGTTATATTTCATAGATTAGTTTATTTTTGCAAAACTTCTTTTATCGTAATAATCAGACTCTTGGACACTTTGGTGGACACTTGGACATTTTCGGGTATGTTTCACCGAGTACCGGTATACTAGGGGGAACTCACCGTGCTTTTTTCATGGTTTTGTTTTATCTTTCTTATTTTCTTTTGATTCTCAAGGATTTAACCCCTAGACATAGGATTTTCGTTGATTTTGACGTAATTAGCTAAGGCCCCACACCTAATTGCATATCTGTTCCTATAGATCGTAATTGGACCTAGTTAAAAATAAAATTAAAAAGTTAACATATTGGGATTAGAGTCCACATGCCGAGAGAGGTAATATACAGCGTTGGCAGGACCCATTGTGGTGGGCACTGATTGGCATCAGAGACCGGACTCCGGACTCTCTTCTTGATAGTTAACTATTGTGCTTCATGATTAATAGAAATTGCTTGTCTAAGGCTGATTTCCTCGTTGCATCGTATATGTAGTTTTATTTCTATCTTTACTTTTATGCGCGGATCACCCTGCATGTAGAGTGCTGGAGTTAGGTATGCATTTCTATCTCTACATGCATCATTGTTTTTGATTACGCATCAGCTTTTTCGGTTCCTCCATTGTTTTATTGGACTCAAAGTAACCAAGTAAATCGAAAAATTCGTTACTTCAGAAAATACCTAAAAAGTAAAAACAAAATAAAATTGGGATTGCTAATGCAAACTTGACCCTAAAATACACCACTTAAAAATCTTGTTTTGGGAAGAGTCACCCCCTCAATGATTGATTTATCTACAGAGAGAGAGAGTGACATGCACAATAGGCTAGAGTCACATCCGAACTCCTTTCGTACTAATGGTCTAGTAGCTCATTGTTCTTCAGTAAGGATTTCATCGGGTAGACGGTAATCGGTCTGGGATTTCCTTAGCAGATTAGGCAGATCGGGTAGCCAATAAATGGTCCGCGCCCATACTGGCTGGAAAATTTTAGTTACGAGATTCGGGCCAGTCTCCTGGTGTTACGCCCCGTCCCGCAGGGAGGAGCTTCAGATCTAACTCGCTACGATCCAGATGCCCGGCAATAGCCACATTCATACATCATGATTAACATTCAGAATATAAAGCGGGACAAGAAGATAATAAAATGCTCCAATGATATTTATATAATCATTGTTCCCAAAACATCATAAATTTGTAATAGAATCCACAATATATTTTTACATGATTAACAATTTAAACTACAGGAATTCCAAAAGTATAACAATAACTAGTACAACTCTACAAGTAAAATTGTACCTTCAGTCAGGTATAAATTGCAGAAGCTCAAGTCACTATTGTTGCTCAATAGCCTGCAAACCTGGATGGATTATCAAAGAAGTGTGTATGAGCAAAAATCTCAGTACAGCTAAAACATGCTAACACAACACTACGCAGAAGTGAAAGAGTAAAGAGAGGGATGTTCATGTTCCATTATTAATCATATAATGGTTTCTCATTATTCCAAACCATCAATAAGATTATTATTATAAGTTTCATGCAAATTGCTACTCGTACTTTACAAGTGCTGGTACTTTATTCATATCATGAACTAACTAATTATACATTTATCTACATGCATTGTTTGGGATAATCATATACATATATGCATATAGGTATACCATACAAGATATCTTGCCATCATTTAGTTGTTGAGTTCAAACATTAATAACCAAACTCAATAGTCACAACATGTGCATTGGATCAACTGACTCAAGCCAACAACCCCCAATTCCAACTTCAACTCATTTCCCCCAGTTTACCTGCCACGAGGGGAATACCCGAGAATGAGTACACCGTAGCCAAACGGGACCGCACCAGGTACACCCTTGTGATGAAGTATAAGTCTTCGATGAGTGTCGCACTAGGGTCACAGACACACCGACTGTACCCGTAGCACTACGCTCAACCGACAGAGTCACAAAACATACCGACAGACTCGTAGAACCAGAACTAACACTCCATCGAGGACTCACCGGGACCACGAGAGCTGCACAACACTCTCGGGTATGCTAACTTCTCTAAGCTTAACACATACAAATAAACACTGATAACGAGGTTTCAACATTAATTTCAATTAGCCATATCTTGATATTTTATATTTCATTCTCACTACAAGTCACTATAAGATCTCACTCATGAGCATCACAAACAATACTCATAAAGTGGTTTTCAAATAAATTTCATATATTTATTTAATATTCATTTGTGAACATCGGGAAACTGATCTTAGCATTTCTGTCCACATGTTAGATTTCATCGTAATATAAACTTTTAAATATTGGTACTCAATCATGTAATTATTCCTCATAATAAGTACACATCAGTACGAACTCATGGGTCTCCGCTATGTAGGAACTTGGTTAGTCATAATGGTAAACTCCCAAAGATCTATTTTCAAACTATAACATGATGGATCATAATTAGCATCTCTAACATTAAACCACATCCCAGACGAAGCAAAATTTGAATCGACCCCACCTAAAGTAATTACAAGTTTAAGCTTCACATATAAGTGTGAAACCATGGATGTCAACCTTGTCAACGGTCAACTATGTTATGGGATTTCATACGCAAGCGAGCGATTTGGTGCAATATGTTATCCAACTCCTATGTTGAGGTCGCGACCTTTACGTTACCAACTCAATGCCGAAGGGTGCATACTCAATCCCTTGTGGCTCCTACTCCATCTACCCGATCATCATGCAAACTCATCCATAAAGTGATAATTACCGCACTAAATATCATGTGACGTTTTATCTAAATTTTGAGTTGCTTGAACCGATGATCATGTTATGTTAACCTTGACTCGATCATAACTATTCTCCAACATTTTTACTATAAAATAATCATATTATTGGTGGTAAAAATGGAGGTGTTGTGAGTATAATTCCATAAAGCAATAAAAGATGATATTTGTAAGTGCTAAGTTTAAACCTCAATAGATGATGCACATTTGGGATTTGTATTTATAGTAGGACCGATCATTATCTTAGATAATTGTGATTCATCTTAACTTTCTCACATAAGTAGATGAACTAATGTTATCTGTTAATACCATTGTTATTATACCATGACTCGTGAGATATCCATAATTGTAAGTAAGATGTTTCTAATTCATGGATGATATTTTACAACAACAAGAATCTAAACAAAGTTTCAATCATGTACTCATACGTAGAAGATTATAATTTTTATCCTAAGAATGTATTCCATCGTTGCTTCTGAATACATTTATTTCTAATAGTAGGAGATACATATTGTTATTATAACAAGCAATTACACTAGTAAAAAATCAGTGAACGAGACTTTTGGAATGTTCATTTACATCTAATACGTGGAAATCATCTGATGGATATCAAAGCGCTTGTTTAACATGATAACAAGATTAAGTAGAGCAACCATCCATTTCAAGATTTAATCATATTACAGACAAGGAGTTATTGTATTATAAATCATGGTTAACATCTAAAGCAAAAAAAATACTCAAATTAACTTAGGGACTTGTAAAGTATTAATCAATCAATACATATCCTTAAGTGATCCAAAATCAACTTGGATTTCACACGTTACACATCTTTGATTAAATAATTAATTATGGCATTAAAAGCATACGTTTTGTTTCTTTTTGGGTCATGGGAAAATTCACTCAGAGGAAGTTCATTATCGACAATACCATCCTCTCATTGCTTTTGGAACATGATAATGTCATCGGAATCAGGATTTTTAAAAGTAACTATCTATCTAATTTATGGCAGAAATGGAATAGAACATGTACCGATCCCTTCATGATAGAGCAAACTCACAATTTAATACGTAATTGTTTGTAAGTATAACATAATTATTAAATATGTGTCTTGACTATTTTCTAAGGGCACCCCTATTTTTACTCTTAATGTGGGACAAGGTTGTTGATCCCTTAGATATCATCTTCGGAATCAGTCACTCAAAAAAACATGGAAACCAATTTGGCATGTAATACAACTAACATAGATTTTCCAATCATGAATGTACAAGGAAATGAACTCTAATACTTGTGTGCATGTTCATCACTCACGCAAGATCCAGATGAATAAATACATAATGTTAAATAATTGAAAAGGTGTATCTGACGTGTATTATGATAAAGAAGCGTAAAGAGTCCCTTATTTGACGGATCTAAATTTTGAAAACTTTTGATCATGCTTAGGATACACCACAAGAAACCTATAGCTCTATAGATATTCAAACGAACGTGGTAGATCGGATCATATGAAACCAACAACAATGAAGGAAGGAACATCTACACATATATATTCTTAATGCAAGCATCATTATGTGCTTCTTAAGATTAGAGTATAGATATAATTCACATATTTACTTATAATGCATCCACTACATCTTTCAATTTAACTATTTTAGCAATATGCAAATTGATTTAGCAACTTCTCTTTAAATTTCTTTTATTCATAGGAACATGAACAACCAAAAAATACTCACGTAAAAGGGAAAACCCATACAGCAAGAGGGCCTCTCTAAGGTCCATGGGACACATGACCGGTGAGAAAACCGCAAAAAAAGGAAATGGCATCGTACCTAAATGCCATTCGTGTGTTCAACATCATATCTCCGTTCTAAGTAGTTTCCACGCATCATCATGATCATCAAAATCCTCAAATCCAAGATAAACCCTTGCTTAGGTCTAACCCGTAAATAAAATCTTTAAGTAGAAGAGGATGTAGAGATCTTACATTTCTAGTGGTAGATCCGTGTAGATGACGGTGGGGGAAAGCTCCTCCCAAAAAAATGTGACGATCCAGCCCCTCTGACGACAATCCGATGGAGCTCCGACGAGTTTAGGAGGTGGGAGATGGTGTGCGGTAGCTAGAGTTTGCAAATGAGAAGTGATTATCTTAAAAAGAGTATTTTAAAACCCCTTAAATGGATTTGGGCGGATCCTTAGATGGATCTCGCTCAAACCCCATATGACAATTTCAGACTTGACCCATCTTCATTGAAATTGTCATATCTCATTCATCCGACGCCCGATTTGTAAAATTTCAGATGCGTTGTAATTCTGACGACGATACACATCCAATAAGCCATCTTATTTTACAATCAGTTCGAAATTGAATTTCCATACATTTATAAATGGACTGCAACTATTTTCTCATCATCAAATTGACCAAGTTGTGGGGCTAAGACCTGGGATTTCACACATGGGAGCATTGGATTCCCAATAGCTCGTTTAATCGCTCTGATATCTTTATTTGTCACCTAAATTAAATTGATCAGATTAACGACCGATCCTTCACGGTCATCAGCTCGAGTGTTGAGTAGCTGAAAAAGGGGTTTGTCTTCTCATCTTGTTTGCATCCAGATCTCATCTTCATAAATTCCCACATCACGATGATGGGAAGGAGGTCCCTTGGGCTGCCTTTGACAGCATTGCTTTCGAGCACTCCTTTCCATTCATGTAGGGAAGCTTTAGAGAGCCCAGACCACCTCTCTAAACCTGAGTTCGCTACCACTTTGTTCAACCTCGACCACACTTCTCCCAGCCATGAGGTACCAGAGCAGAGACCAGCACAGTTATATGTTCACTTGATGGCACATGAGTTGGGGTCTTTTTTCTTTGTAGAGATTCGAGAGATGGCCAGCGGTGAGGGATGTATCGATGAGCGGGCGCAGGGATCAGCGTATGAACTTGATTAGGCCGCCATCAACAACACACTCTTAGCCACCTTGGAGATGATGCAGCACCAGATCAGAGATCAGGGAGCATTCATGATAGAGGTATGATGAGAGATGACGGAGATGAGAGCCGACAGAGGAGAGCCGTAGAGACTAGCCGGTGGAGAGATACCAGCATCTTGAGGAGGAGATGGACGACCTGAGGAGCTGCAGGTGTCGTCCAGACAACCATGGACGATGAGACAGTTGCACAACCATGGTGCAACTCTTACCCACCGTTGGATTCAGCTTCTGGAGATCCTGGATGATTTCGAGTTCGCCCCATACTATTCAGTTACTGCCCAAGTTCCATGGGCAAGCCACTGAGGAGTTGCACCTCCATCTCTAGGAGTTTGAGAAGATTTGTAGCACTATCCATGACAGATTCATGGATGAGGACAAGATCAAGATGATTGCCTTCCCATTCTCCTTAGTTAACAGAGCAACCTATTGGATGAAACATTTAAGGAGGTATGTGTCTACCTGAGAGCAGCTTTGGACCGAGTACTTGAACAAGTACTATCCACTCGGCCGGACCAACGAAGCATGAGACATGATCAACAACTTCACCATGATCCCAACCGAGCAGTTTTACGAGGCTTAAGATTGATTCCAAGAGCTCATCGACCGGTGTCCACATAACGAGATATTGAAGCCAACCTTGTGCAAAACTTCTTTTATGGGCTGACACTGGAGCTGCAGGGGCTAGTGAATACCTCATGTGGAGGATCTTATTTTGCCAAGGATGAGGACCAAGTCTGGGCCATCTAAGAGGAGATGGTTGAGAACTACACGGTGATGTCCCAGACTAGGGTCTACACTCAGGGGAAGCCCCTCCCATAAGTCATGTCTTATGAGAGGATTGCATGGGCCGATGTCGGTCCTTCTACTTCATCAGCAATAGCAGTACAGACCGAGTCCTCAGCCAATGACATGGGGATCGTCAACGAGAAGTTGGATCGCATCGAGATCATCGAGAAGAAGCAATGCCAGGGTATTACACAGATTGACCAATTGGCACATGCACTGAGTGACCTGAAGACTTAGATCATGTGTCTCTAGGAGGCACAGACGCACAGCCCCGTCTCAGGTCACGGGACGATCCCAACAGCTGCAACTCCACCCAGCATTCTTCCACATACCCCCAGGTTCACCACATCTAGGCAGAGCCAGTCCAGCAACTGCAGCAATACCCCCAGCCACAACCATCTCAGGACACTTAGATGGTGGTCTGCTAGCAGGATCAACCCCTTGCAGTTCTTCCTCCTCTACCTTACGAGCAGGAGTCATTGATGGAAGTCAACGGGATTTGGTACGATCGAAACCAGCAGTAGCCCGGGATCCATCATGATCACCTGGGATTCCGATGGTCCACCAGAGGCACCTCATCCTAGTAGCAGCCTCTAGCTCAGGGCGGGCAGAGCATCCAGCAGCAGCTGCAGCCCCACCACTCCCAACAATACCAACAACACAACCAGCAAGGTCGTCGTCCCTCATATCAGGGACATCAATGGAGGCAGCCGCAACAGCCTCACCAGCAGTACTCCCAGTCTCCCCCTCATTACCAGCAGTCTCAGCCTCATTTCCAGTTAGGCAACCCGTCTGGTTCTCATGGACCTGTTGATGAGAACCTAGCCCTTGACAACCTCGCATGCCTACTTTCTGACCAGCGGGCATCCTTCCGGCGAGAGATGGGCGAGTTCCGATAGGAGACGAGGGAGATTATCAAGGGAAAGGCTGCCATACCCGTTCAAATTGAACCCAACCCGAACAACTTGAATAGGAAATCTAAGCAGGTACAGTTTACAGAGACCACCACTCCTAGTGATACTTTGGGTGACATATATTCTTATGTATTTGATGTTGATTTTGTGACACTTAGGAGCGGTAGGATGCCAGCCGACGGCGCCACATCTGAGAAAACACCACATGGATATTCAGGAGCACAAGATGAGGAGGACGGCGGTGCTGATGCCGCTCATGATGATGATGAAGGTGGTGCTGGAGCCACCAAGGATGATTATCCAATTGATGGTACTGAGGCCGTCGCAACTCCAGATGCAGATGGTGATATCGATGCCACCTTGTTGAGAGACACTAGGCCAGAGAGCGGTGATGATGATGCTAGATGAGATGTTGTGGGCCGTATTGAGGCCACTAGTTTTCCTTCAGTTGTGTTACCCTCTTTTGTATCTCAAGATAGAGAAATACAAAAAAAATGGAAAATTAGAAGACAAAAAAAGAAAAATATGAATAAAAGGTTTCTGTATCTCCTTCGAGTCCATATATATTGCATGATGATATTGGTATGGATTCTTTCCCTTTGCCTGCACAGGAGCCTATTCTTGACCCTCATCTCTCTGGAGAGGGTCCAGCCATCCCCTTCCCTCAAGCACTCCACTTAGCGAAGGGGAATAAACCACAAAATCCAAAAAAGACACACCAATTAGAGTTCAACCATCAAATGATAGATTGATTCCATATAGAGATGACTCTACAGGAGGCACTAGAGCACATCCCTATCTTCCAGACGAATTTGAGAGAGAAGACCACCATCCGCAGGAAGAGAAGGAACCACAATGCAGAGATCCATGTACTTACTCGTTCCACTTGCTTCGCCATTCAGAACTGATTGCCAGCCAAGAGACCCGATGCAGGATCTCCATATGTCATATGCCGTATCCATGAGCATTGGTTCGATTGCACCCTATTAGATAGTAGGTCTTCTATTAACCTTCTTCTGGTAGCCTTACTCGATCGATTCAATTTATCCCTCTTCGACAGAGCGGGACAGTCTTTCAGTTTATTGATCTATCTGTCAAGAGGCCGAAGGGGTTAATGAAGGACGTAACAATTCAGGGCCTAAAATTCCCCATGGACTTTGTTGTATAGGACATGGAGATCCCTTAGTTTGTAACAAATACCCCCATCATACTAGGACGCCCATTCTTGGCCACAACCAAGGCTTTGTCCGACCATGATAGTGGGAAGGTATACTTTCACATCGAGGGCAAAAGTACAGAAATAGAGACGATCGAGGAGACCCGAGCGAGAGATTAAGCCTGCTCCGAGCAGTCGAGCGATACAGAGCAGATGATAGATGCAGCACCAGACGTCTACCGGGAGTGCAACTTTGTGATTACAGATGATGAGGCAGTTTGGTCTGATCCCGTATCACGAGCTTTTATCACACCATCAAACACTATAGAGTTATAGATTTTGGCAGACGAGAGTTCGGAGAGCACACTCTTGGCGCTGGACACTTTTGAGGTTGATGATCAGGGTCAGGATAGCGAAGCAGAATACATTTCATGTTCTTCCGATCCAGATCCCTCGGATTCATACATTGACTGGGATGACTTTGATGATTATTTGCCATGTCTGATTCCCACAGAGCCGACATCTAGAATGAAGAGTGAGCCAGCACAGATTATAGAGACACTAGTAGGGATACCTTCGTTAGATTTTCACATGCAGCGAGATTTCTCCCATGAAGATTTGGTAGCCTTCACTCAGACATTTCAGAAGCCAGATTTGCCAGCTCCCAGTTGTCTAGAACTGAAACCTTTTGCAACTGTCGATGAAGTACAGATTCCTTGCGGATGAGCCAGAGATGTTCCCAGTCATTATCTCAATGGATTCGACTGGAGATTAAGAATCTTGCTTGATGGAGGTTCTTCAAAGGAACTTAAAGGCGATTGGATGGAGCATAGCTGATCTCCAGGAGATAAGTCAGGCCCTGTGCTCCCACCATATTTATCTCGAAGAGGATGGTAAGCCCTCGCGTGAGTTTCAATGACGGTTGAATCTGAATCTTTGAGATGTTGTCATGAAGGAGATATCAAAATGGTGGAGCGTCGATTTTATCAACCCCATCTCCGACTCAAAGTGGGTTAGTCCATTACATGTGGTACCCAAGAATACGGGTATCACTACAATTGTGAGAGAGTCTAGAGAGACGATAACCACCCGGGTACCCACTTCTTGGAGGGTCTATGTGGACTACATACGATTGAATCAGGCCACCAAAAAGGATTATTTCTCGTTGCCATTTATTTATCAGATTATCGAGAGGTTAGCTGGGAAGAGTCATTAATGTTTCCTTGACGGGTACTCCGGATATAATCAGGTGGACATAGAGCCCGAAGACTAGGAGAAAACGACATTCACCTTTCCGTTTGGGACATATACTTTCAGACGGATGCCCTTTGGTTTATGTAATGGCCCAGCTACATTCCAAATGTGCATGTTGTCCATCTTTTAGGACATGGTAGGTGATTGTTTAGAGGTCTTCATGGATGACTTTTCTGTTTATGGCGATGGGTTTGATGCTTGTCTTGACTGCTTAAACTGAGTACTTACTTCAGCATTGTATTGAGGTCCATCTTGTATTGTCTTGGGAGAAGAGTCACTTCAAGGTGACTTAGGGGACGGTGCTTGGCCATATCATCTCCAACAGGGGCATGGAGGTCGATCCAGCCAAGGTGGATATCATCAAGAAACTCAATCCACCATCCAATGTGCGGCAGTTGCGGTCTTTTCTGGGGCATGTTAGTTTCTACCGATTATTCAGTCAGGATTTTAGTCGAATTGCCTGACCGCTTACTGATCTGCTGATAAAAGACACCGATTTCATTGTAGATGATAAGTGTCTAGCGTCTTTTGAAACTCTCAAAGGACTAGTTGTTGAGGCTCATGTCCTTAGCCACTCGATTAGTCTCTCCCATTCGTGATCACGATGGATGCTTATGATTTTGCCATAGGGGCTATGTTAGGACAGAGGAAGGACGGATTACCTTATGCCATACACAATGCTAGCTAAACTTTAGATGCCACTCAATTGCATTTTACCATGACTGAGAAGGAGATGCTAGCGGTAGTATTTTCTTTAGATAAGTTCAGATCGTATATCTTGTATCCCAAGTGACTATATTCACATATCACACCGTCATCCAATACCTCATGGCAAAGAAGGATGCCAAAGCCAGATTGACCATATGGATCCTTCTACTCCAGGAGTTTGATATTGAGATTAAGGATAAGCCTAGAGTCAAGAATGTGGTGGAGGATCGCCTCTCCCATTTAGAGAACCATGAGGATTCATATCAGATTGCACCTATTATTGAGACCATCCCAGACGAGGTGATCCTTGCTATCGCCTCTCTCCCATGGTATGTCAACATTGTGAACTATCTTGTTGCCAAGAAAGTTCCACAAGGCTGTCCCAGGCAGCGACTTGAGACTTTTCTTGCGAAGTCCAAGTCGTACCATTGGGAGGATCCCATCCTTTATCATGAAGGAGAGGATAGCATCTGGCGCTGGTGCATTCCTCAGAAGGAACACCACATCGTCCTCACATACTTCCACAAAGCTTGAGTTAGGAGGACATCATTTTGGGTAGAGGACAGTACAGAAAGTGATCCAATCTGGTCTATGGTGGCCTACCCTCTTCAAGGATTCTGGTGAATTCGTGAAGAGGTGTACTGACTGTCAGAGGATGGACACTTGTGGACAACCTGATATGATGCTGATGTATCCCATTCACTTCTGTGATATTTTTAATGCATGGGACATCGATCTCATGGGTCCATTCCCTAAGAGTTAGGGATTTGAGTACATTCTGCTTGTTGTGGATTATGTGAGTAGTTGGGTTGAGGCCATCCCCGCCCAAACCGTAGATGCTAAGACCATTTGCAGATTCTTGAGGAAGAATATCATTTCATAATTCGGGGTACCTAGAGTTTTGATTTTTACAGGGGGACTCATTTTATCAATGACAAGGTAAAGGCCCTTGCTAACAAGTTCAGCATTGACCATCGAGTTGCCACTCCATATCACCCTCACACCAATGGTCTTGCTGAAGTATCAAACAGGGAGATCAAGACTATATTGCAGAAGTTCATCCGCCCAGACCAAACGGATTGGTCACAACTTTTGGACTCGGTCTTGTGGGCTTATAGGACTTCCTTCAAGACATCTTTGCGCACATCTCCCTTCCATTTTGTTTATGGAAAGCCATGCCATTTACCTGTGGAAATCAAGCACAAGTCACTATGGGCAGTCACTAAATTATTATTGGATCCCAAGAGTATAGGAGATCAGAGGAAAGCAGAGTTGGCAACCCTGGAGAAGTTGAGAGACACATCCGTTTCGAGTAGCCTACAATACAAGGAGAAAGTGAAGATACACAATGGAGTCTTGTAGGCAGTTCGATAAGCCCATAGAAAAGAATCAAGAAGTTGAGACCAACTCTTCCTATCCAACTGTACAAGTTTCTTTAAAATAGTCTTGATCTCCCTATTTGATAACTCTGCCAAACCATTTGATTGTGGGTGGTAATGAGATGCAACATAGTGTTCAATGTTTCACGAGTTTTTTGACTTCTTTGTTCACAAAATGGTTATCCCCATCTGAAATGAGAATCTTGGAAATCCCAAACTACGAGATAATGCTATCCTCGAGAACGCAACAAACAGTATGTCTATAAGCGGAATGAGCGGGGACAACTTCCACCCACCGACTCATGTAATCCATAGGAAATCCCAAACTATGAGATAATGTTGTTCTTGTGATGAATCTCTATTTCATCACCCTTACTCTTTCATTCTGGAGGCTAATTGTACAAAAGATACAGAACCGATCACTCTACAAAATAGGTCAATAATTACTTTTGGGACATATTTTATTCTTTATTATTTACAACTCAAACAAAGAAATTTGTCCATGAAAATTATAGATAATAATGTATAGAAAAATACAACATTTATTTCATACAAAAATAACATAAAGTGTACATTTCATATAAAAAATAAAATCCCAAAACCCAAACTTCACAGATCCATACCTCCCAAATAAAAACTCAAAATATATAAAAATCAGCTTTAATTGTACATATCTTTTCAAAAGCTATTTAATGAAGGTGGTTTCATATATATTTTGGATTCAAGAGAGTTAGGTTTTGGACCCCTATTGTATAATATACCTGATTAAAATATTCATTTTATTTATTCCTTATTATTTTTATAATTTAATATTTTTTAATTTTGTAAATATTATTTATAGTATATTTAAATATTAAAACATAGATAAAAACACAAAAAAAACATTATAATAAAATACTTATATCAAATACATGGGTAAAATACATGTACTTGTACCTAGAGATATCACACTCCTATTTCATAGGTACATATATTACTTCAGAAAATTGTCATAAAAATATATTTATATGTATAAAAATAATTTATACATATATACAATAATAAAAATAATAATAAAATGAAAAATAAAAAATAAAAATAAAGTACCTAAAACATAGGTAAATATACATATATATACTAAAAAAGTAACTAGTTAATAAATACCTCTAAAAAATAAATACAAATATGCATAAAATACTACAGAAAATTAGAAATATTTTTTATTTTACAACCTAAAAATAATAAAATCGAATACCATTTATTATTCATTTTTTGAGGAATTTTTGCCTTGGAATGTTCTGGCTGGTCCACGTGGACCAACTAGGCGCGACATTTTGTTGACCACAATCAATTGTCCGACCTACCCTCTGACTTTTGTCAGAGCTTCACGAGGCCGCCTCATCGCCAATTTCTCCACGCCTCCTCCATCACTCATTACCCTCGAGACCACCACCAAGGTGTAGCCTCTTCATCTAGATCCATACCCATCCTCACATCTTCACCAACCACCCATCAATCTCACGCAAAGTCGCCTAGAAATTCACCAAAAGCACGCCTATTAATAAACCTCCTTCGCTCATTTTTTACTTTTGATCCCTCTTCTTCGAGCTTTAGCCCCTCATATCACTCATATGGGTTTCTCCTTGGTGACAGCAAGGTGGAGCCCTTGATTTGCATCAAGGAGAGCAAGGGAGGAGGTGAATCCAACACACTGCCGGAGCGTCACCGACTGGTTTTGCTCCTGGCCTCTTCGGCCGGTTGAGCCCTCTTTTCCTTTATTCCTAGGTAATTCTTTAGTGTAATTTTCTTTTCGCATCTTTAATTCATAGTTAAATCGAGCGAATAGCGCTCTAATCAAAAATCCCCAAATTCCAGGAGCATGTGCTGCAAGTCAAAATTGTAGTGATCTGACCCTTGATAAGCCCCGACTTCCATCCCATCTCATTCCTCTTCACATTCTCCATCGATCCCCCTCAGATCCCCCTTGAATCAAGCCCTTATTTAAGGAGTCGGAGCTCCCTCCTCTGCCTTCGTCGGAGCTCCCCCATCCATGCCATTTCCCTCGCCATTCCATGCAAACCCCGGGTCGAGGAGATAGCCCTTATACTTGGGGTTCTTTTGGTGCTTGTTTGCAGGACTCACGATGCATATGGGACTTGGCAACCACCTGGAGCTGCTCCAGGAGGTTCAACTTCGCTGGAGCACCCCGCATCTTCGCCGCCACCTCAGACTCTACAAGCGCATGCGGAGAGGGCCCAGCTACCTGCAGGGCTCGTCGGATGATAGAAAGAGCACAGGAGATTAGAGAAACGAAGAATCAAAGTTTGCCACCAAGCATTTCTTGCTTATTCTTGCAGTGCCCGTCCGCATCGTTCAATCAAGAACAAAGTTCCAGATCTAATTGGGACCGTTGATATCATGTGAAGGGGTATGTGAAGAGAGTTGCACGATCAGCCACGTGGCGAGCCCTGGACGGTTGGATCCCAGCGTATAAATGGGCAAATTGCATAGCCTCCCACTACATTTTTTATTCGTCAAAAAGTCCTGCAAATATTTTAAATAGTTTATAACGTAGTGGATAAATTGCATGGAACCCCTTGAACTTTTTGAATATTGCAATTTAGTCCTTGCCAGACTTGTAAAAATTGCATGTAAACCCTTGTGGGTTACATAAATTATTGTTCATTATACAAAGTTGGACTTTCAATATTAAAATTTGGGTAAAATTACAATGGACGCCTCGCTATTATTTACATTTGCAATTATACCCCTACAAGACTGAATATTTTTGTGAGCCATTTTCTATTTATTAAAAAATAGTTTCCATGCCCCAAAAATTACCAAAAATAGGAGTAGGTATGTGGATGCATGCTTTATCACACTATGAATTTACGTTTGCATTTTATGCCATTTTTCTATTTTCTAAAAATCATTTAGTGCACGGTCGGTCCTTGTTTGCCCTAAAAAGGCAAAAAAAAATATAAAATCATTCCAAAAATTATATTATGTTTATTTAAGTATTTTTCACTTTTGGACCAAAAATCACTAAAAATAGAAAAGGAAAAATCTTAAAAATTGAAAAATGCCCCCAAAGCTTTCATAAAAATCCATAGAATTCCCAAAAATTCCAAAAATATTACTTTCTATTGTATAGTTTTCTCAGTAATATTATCTATATACTAAATTAATTTGGAAAATTTTGGACTCAATTTCATATTTTTAATTTTCATTTAAATCTTGGCATATTAGTTTGTCCCTGTTTTTGGGTATTTTCAACTTTAAAATATATAAAAATTAGAAAAAATCATTAAAAAATCCACAAAATAGTAAAAAAAATAAAAACCAATAAAGATTTTATTTCTCTAATTTTGGCTATTTTTATTAATATATATCTATATCAGTATATATTGTATATATACTCTTATATAGCTATATTGTAGTGATAAAAAATAATAAAATATATATATATATATAAATATATAAAAAGGAAAGAAAATACAAAAACAGAAAATTGAAAAAAAATACAAAAATATAAGAAAAACAAAAATAAATATTTTTAATATATTAAAAACCCACATTTTTTATAAATATTGTGCATAGTTATATATACAGTTATGCCTATATTATTTATTTATAAATAATATAAGAGTGCTATATCGCGTGTTCCTTGTGTTCGACACCCTACTCGGCTTGTCACTATACAAACTTTTTTGTATGGTTATAATAAATTTTGATCCACACTATTTCTTTCTTGCTTGATATTTAATTGTGGGTTGATTATTATTTGAATTGGGTTTCTTGCGGGTCACCACAGCGACCGTGTCTCCGCCCTGTGTGAGATATATTAAGACCCATGAATAAAACCTCACCAACAAATGGCACCATTATCGGGGAGCAATGATTTGTAGCACATTTCTTTTCATATAAAGATATCCATTATTTATTTACATCTTTCTTGCTATTTGTTCTTTTATAATTATTTGAATGTTCTAATTAAATTTCTTATTAATCTTTCTTACGAGGGACCGTTGGACGAGGGCTATCTCTTAGGAAGTGGGTGTACTCGAGGCGAGCGAAGGTCGGCTTTCTCCTTTTGAGCTAACCAGGAGAGAGCGGGAGAGAAGAACACGGAAGGAGCAGAAGGGTAGCCTTTAGCATAGCATTTTTCATTTTTTAGTGAGAAAGAGAGATTTTTTTGCAAATAATTTGTAATTAATTTTGACATTAATCTCTACACTACACGAGGTCCAGTGCTCAGGTGTATGTTTCCCAGGGGCCTCGTACCAGGTGTTTTATCGCCTTTGTTTTATTTATTTCTCATGATTTGAGCTTTCCGCCTTTGTTTTAATTTGTTTTCCATTAGTGAGCCCTTAGATAGTAGGTTGCTTGACTCGGTAGCTAGGTCCAAAGCCCTAATAACATTGCATGCACTGATAGTGATATGTGCTTAGACTTAGTCAAAAATTAATTGTCGATTATTTAGACTTGAGATCGAGCGCCGAGAGAAGTGTTACACAACGCTTGCAGGATCAGCTGTGGCGGACACCGATGCACTTCAAAGATTGGACTTTTGGATCTCATTTCTGAGTGATTGGCATTTGGTTCTTCCTGATAATAGCAGATATTGATTAGGATGCTTTCTCACTTTTGCATATCACCATATAGTGTAATTATTTCAATTCTGCCTTGCATCCCGCATGAAGAGAGCTGGAAGCACTGTAAGTAACTCTATCTTTGCATGCATCATTAGTCACTAAGGCAAGATTTCCATCTTAGTGACGACTTGCATGCTTTTCGATCCTCTCTCCCCCATGTGTTTATATCACTTAGGACATAAAGGAAAAATACAAAAAATTTTGTTAGGTAGCTTGTTTTGAAAAATACTCAAAAAAATTAAAAATCCAAAAAAATTTAAAAAGAGACTACTAAATAAACTTGACCTTCATTAAAATTTGTAACGAACCATTCATTATTTGGGGTTCATAAGGTCCGCATTATTTTCAGGTACACTCCCGACTAAGTGAGGCATGACCCGCTAAGGATAAGAGCCAAAATCTTGATCTGTGGCACCTCGGTTATTACCTAGGTTGGCTAAGTATTGGTGTTTCTATCGTACGTGATCGAGTAGGGCCTAGTCGAGCACGGTGTTCCCGCCTTGTGTGGAGCATCCAACTTGATCTGAAGTATTGAGCTTAGACCACACCCTCACGGGTGTTCCTGTCTCATCGGTTTACGTCCGAGTAGGTCCTTGCACGCTCATGAGTGATTCTATTGTGAGCGAGGAGCGAAGTATTAGTATCGCCTATTGGATTCCTTTCTATTTCTTTGGCTGAGTAGCCTCCCAGGCATGAGATCAAGGACCATTAAGCATGCATATCACAGGTTACAATGGAGGTGGAACAAGTACGGCGCACATGCATGGCAGTACACACGCTCCTATAGGGTTAGCGTACTTAAGGACTCGTGATAAGATTGCCTGAAAGTAACAATCAAATTGAAAAGATAAAAATAGACGAGCTTTTACGGCTTCACATGTGTTGATTGGGTGAACCTATCCTTGTTTTGTGTTTGTTTGAATTAGAATTAAGGTTCAAAGATCAGTCATGCACAGTGTGTGCCTTTTTCTCACTTTACTCTCTTTTGATTTCCTACTTGATCCCCTACTCATTGAGAGCCTTCTACTATTTTACACTCCCTTTATTTCTTGTTTGACCTCCATGTCATTCTTCTAATCTCGATCTCCTCTTGACCATCGAGATGGCGACACATGGATTTCTTAGTCGGGACCTTGGCGACACCAGCGTCGATTCCATATGCTAGTTACCTCCGATAATTCGGGCCGATTCTCGAGAACCTGGTTCAGACTCCGTGAACCGATCTCCAGACTCCCCATCTTCTCCAATAAATTGGGATAACTCCCGTCTCGAAACC
The DNA here is from genome assembly GCA_037367405.1 of Ottelia alismoides. Classification (NCBI taxonomy): domain Eukaryota; kingdom Viridiplantae; phylum Streptophyta; class Magnoliopsida; order Alismatales; family Hydrocharitaceae; genus Ottelia; species Ottelia alismoides. Next base: position 339,703 of record JAZKJV010011059.1, read on the forward strand.
TGCCCATTTTGGATGGAAATTGATTTCACTCCATACACACAGCCATCCATGTTGAAATTCTGTGTTGACCTTAACACAGATCAATTTGCTACTTATTTGTTTCTCCACATAGACTGATCAGGGCATTACTCCATTTGCAGATCAAGAGCCTAATGTGGAGCTATAAATAGTGATAGAATCAGACTCGGGATCAGAGAGAGTTGGTTCCTGGAGGAAAAGGGAAGGGACCACAACCACCATCTCAGCTAGATCAGAGCCAGCAGCCGGACCATAATGTAGTGAATACCCAGATCATTGCATCTATTAAGGTGATTCAGCGGCAGCTCACGGATCAGGCCTTGGCACAGGTTGCCTTCCAGGACATGCTCAATAACATATAGAGAAGGAGAGACAAAGAGTGAGGAGGATTCGAAGAAAATCTAGAAGGTGGAGGTCGTAGAGGCCCAACAGATGAGTCTAGAGCAGAGAGGCCCAAGCAAAGTCTCAAAGCCACATACAATCCTGGGGCAGGACAAGTTACAGAATGGGTTAAGATTTCTGCAATTCACGCCCATTTTGAATTGAAGCCTCTTCTATTGGCGCTCCTACCCACCTTTCGAGGAAATGCCAATGAAGAACCGTATATTCATCTATAATAGTTTAGGTGCATCTTTGGCACCACTCATTACCCTGGTATACCCCTGGGGGTAATGAATATGGTGGAATTCCCCTTCAGCCTTCAGGAAAAGCCCTTCATTGGATCAAGCACTTGAGGAAGGTTGTTGCCACCTGGGAAGATGAAGTCAGCCTTCTTGCATAAATACTATCCTCTAGGTTGACTTAATCAAATGTGCACCTATATTGCAAACATCACCAAATCCTCCCACAAATCTAACCATGAGGCTTGGGAGAGGTTTACTGAGTTACAAGAAACGTGTCCCCATCATGAGATTCCTAGGACCAGCATGGTCAAACATTTCTTCGGGGGACTGGCAATCAAGAGCCAGAAGCTTCTGGATGCTGCATGTGGTGGCTCACATTTAACAAAGATGAGGACGTCGTCTGGAAAATCTTTGAACAAATAGTCAAAGGAGAGGCCGCTCTATCGTCATCATGTGCCTATTAGTGCCAACCATAGAATATTCAGAAGCTTATGCATATGGCAGCATCCCATGAGTCGAACGATGATGAGAGCTCCAACCTGACTATTATTGGGAGTCACATGTCCAAAGTAGACATCATTGAGAAGCGATCACAGGACTTGGAGAAACATGCTATGATAGAACAAAGAATGTAGAACCTGTATAAACTAGATCAAATCGCCAAGCAACTAGAGTTGTTGGTGAGCACAATCAGTTCCTGCAACTCTGTGTCTGCATCAGCCTCCACTCTAGCTGAGACGAAGGAACTTGCACAATCACACCCTCCTCAGGCGAGTTGGACCCAGCCAGCGGTTCAGCACATTTGTTACGTGCAAGCCCCAGAGCCACCCACTCCGCATCAGTCACAGCAGCCGGTCATCTACTAGCCAGAGCCCCAGTACATTCCAGAAAAGTTCTCCCTTCCACCACCTCTAATTCAGGAGGTGAACAATGTATGGTCAAATGATGCGCAACCAAACCTTACAGGAGGATCTCAACAGGGTCAGGTTGCTAACTCCCGCTAGTTCCCTCAATAACAAGGCGGGAGGTTTGTAAAGAACAATCACCGCAACACCAACAAAATCATCAGTCTCCACAACTCCATGATAATTGGATACAAAACCAGTACCAACAACCACAATATAGGCAATACAACAAAACTAGCAGTTTATGGTTGTACCCTATCAGCAACATCCTCCTCAGCAGTATCAATAGCATCACCCTTCCCCTCAGCATCATTCCCAGAATCCCAACCAGTAGTCTCAGTACCATCAACAATACCAGTGTAGCCAGGACACCGAGATATTTGAGGCTGCATCTCCTGTGAACCCAGCCTTGGACTGCTTGGTCCAACCTGACAAGGGCCTTGCAGATCTAAGCTAGAAGTTGGACGATTTCACGGTCGCAAAGACCTCCATTCCCGCACAAGTGGAGGAAAACCCCAATAGTTTCAAAAAGAAAGAGCAGGTAGTTTATGAAGTTCCCTCCGATCTTACAGAGTCAGATTTGAATGAATTATTATTATCTAATGTTTTCACTCTCAGGAGTAGTAGGACCTTGCATCCATCAACCACTTGTGAGGGGAAGAATAAAGCAACCATGGGGGAGTCATCATATTCTTCTGCATCAGCCGGACCAACAACCGGGCCGAGTGAAGAAGAAGCAGAAGTGATGAGTCATTGATTCTCACTCTTTGTTCATTTATTTTAACTCTTTTTCTTGTCAAAATACCATGTAAATACTTGTAAATATAATAACTTAGCTTTCTACAAGGCATGATTAATATTTCATATTTAGCATGCATTTTTGGCAAAAATAAAAGAATAAAGGAAAAGAAAAAGAATGATGTATTTAGAATAAGTACAGAGTGGCCCAAACCCCAAGAGAAGGCCATGACTTGACCCGATCGTCAAATAAAATAAGTAGAGAGAGATAGGGTCTAGTATGTATTATATATATCACATATACTTGTATATATTATTTATTTATTTTTGATAAAACCACAATTATTTTATTCCTTTATACTCTTGTATATAGTATTAATAATGTTATAAAAAATAAAAATCATAAAAATAAAAGAAAAATAAAAAAATCATCAAAACATTGTATACAAGACACATGTACATATCACATCTACTATTTATTATATGCCCTTAATAATTTATAAAAATAAAATAAAAATTATTTTATGCTCCTAAAATTATGTTGTAAATAAATAAAAAATAAAATTGAATTATTTATGTAAAAATAATAAAATAAAAATATGTGTACACAATACATAGGTATAATATAATGTATATACTATTATATACTGTATATACATTAGATTATTTTTCATAAAAAAATTCAAAATCATAGAAAAATACTTTAGAAAATAATAAACATTTTTTATTTGATATGTTTTTATTTTAAATTCATTTGCTATTTTTTATTTATTTTTTCTTTATTTAGTAAATAGCGAATTTCTGTTGGTCTAAGCTAGATCATTGACCCCAGTCAACATCCCCTTCAAGACTGAGTCAGGTCAAAGACTTCTTGCCAGAGCTTTTTCTCCACATTTTCACGCCCGAACTTGATCTCCTCCTACCTTGAAACCTACGCCAGATTGTAGACTGATGTTCCATGATCCTCGCGGATCTCTAGGTACAACCAGATCTGCCTAGGGTTCCGCGTATCGTCGAGATCTTTCCAGACCCTTGTGCAGCATATATATAATCTCTTGAGCTCCGCCTGCCGGCTAGCTCATTCCTCGCTGCCCTTTCGACCCCTATCCACCTCCATCTGAGTGACAGCTACCTGGAGCGACCTTCAGAGCTCGGATTGGTGCTGAACCGATGCAGCTCAAGCTACATGGCCGGACCTCCATTGCGTTTAGTCTCCTTGGCCAGTCACAACCCGGTTGAGGCCATCACCTCGATGCTTGCCTCCGCCTGAAGATCAGGAGCTCCTCCGAATCTTCAGGTACCACTTGCATCCACCATAGTTCCATTTTTGATACGCCTTTTCCATTTCACACCGCTGACGGTTCCCTTGCTCCCACCAGTTGGTTGGCGTCCCGTTATACCCATTCACCCGTATTAAGCATGTGTTTGAATTGAGTGGGATTTTTGCAGTATTGACCCCAGACTTTTATATTATGTTATTGATTCGGTCTACAAACTTAAAATATTTACGGATAGGTTCCGATGAACTATGCTTAATTACATATTATGTTTTGGACTTAATAAATAATAAATTAGTTCGAAAGTTCACCTAAAAATTACCATTAACTCTTGTTGGTGAATAATATTTATTGTGATTTTATTGGATTAATGGTTTTGCATTTTATGTTTTTAAAAATTCAAAAACATCCCTATTTGGCTTAGAAAAATAATAAAAACTCGAAAAATATTTCAAAAGTTTTATAAAAATTCATGTGTATGCCTTGTTGTGTGCATTATTTCCAGTATTAATTTTTCCTAAAAATTCATTATAAAAACCCTAAAAATTACAAAACACTACAAATCTAATAAAAATCATATAAAATCAAAGAAAAATCCAAAAATTCCATTTCAGTCCTTATTTGTATGTTTTAGTTCGTATTTTATCAAAAAAATTATTGCTCGAGATTTAGGGTATTTTGAATAATTTTAATTTGCAATTTAGTCTTGCTTGTGCATTGTTTGCATTTTTTATCACTTTTTTATTTTTATAAAATTATAAAAAAGTCAGAAAAATCCCAGAAAATTACCAATAACATTTGAAAAACTCAAAAATCGAAAAATATTTTTATCTCAATTTTCTGAGCATTTTTAGCCTTAAGAAAAATACGAAAAGATTATTGTGTCCCTTTTTCTTATTTTTGTTGATGTTGTTTCTTACTAAAAACTAAAATTTTGCAAAATTAAAAACCACTAAAAATTGCCTAATTTTGAGAAATTTGACTACTTCGTAATGTTTTCGCGCTCCTTGTGTTCGACCCTGGTGGCTATGCCAGGTAAATAAAAATAGTGAACCGCTTACATTTAATGTTTGTTTGATTTATTTTTGAGTGGTTTATTTCTTCTCGTTGACCTAGCTTAGTGATTCGGGTCACAACGACCCTTGTTATTGATTACTTAACCCGAGTGACCGGGCTAGTCATCAGAATGGCATCATTGCCAGGGAGCACGACTTAGTAGTCATTTTTTCACTTTTGTTCATTTCTTATTTCTATTTGATATTACTGTTTTTGCACACTCTTTTGTTTCACTTTTTATGCGAGGAACCGCCCAAGGACGCCTCAGCATTCTTTTGGAAGAGATTGCACCTGAGGAGGAGCAGAGGAGTAGGCGAAAGTAGTTATATTTTATAGACTAGTTTATTTTTGCAAAACTTCTTTTATTGTAATAATTAGACTCTTGGACACATTTCCAGGTATGTTTCACCGAGTACCGGTATACGAGGGGGACCTCACCGTGCCTTTTTCATGGTTTTGTTTTATCGCCCTTATTTTCTTTTGATTCTCGAGGATTTAGCCCCTAGACTTAGGATTTTTGTTGATTGTGATGTAATTAGCTAAGGCCCCACATCTAATTGCATATCTATTCCTATAGATTGTAATTGGACCTAGTTAAAAATAAAATTAAAAAGTTAATATATTGGGATTAGAGTCCACGTGCCGAGAGAGGTAATATACAGTGTTGGCAGGACCCATTGTGGTGAACACCGATTGGCATCAGAGATCGGACTCCGGACTCTCTTCCTGATAGTTAACTATTGTGCTTCACGATTAATAGAAATTGCTCGTCTAAGGTTGATTTCCTCGTTGCATCGTATATGTAGTTTTATTTCTGTCTTTACTTTTATGCGTAAATCACCCTGCATGTAGAGTGCTGGAGTCAGGTACGCGTTTCTATCTCTGCATGCATCATTGTGTTTGATTGTGCATCAGCTTTTTTGACTTCCTCCCTTGTTTTATTGGACTCAAAATAACAAAGGAAATCGAAAAATTCATTAGTTCAGAAAATACCTAAAAAGTAAAAACAAAATAAAATTGGGACTGCTAATGCAAACTTGAACCTAAAATACACTTCACTTAAAAATCTTGTTTTGGGAAGAGTAACCCCCTCATTGATTGATTTATCTACAATGAGAGAGTGACATGCACACTAGGCTAGAGCCACATCCGAACTCCTTTCATACTAATGGTCTAGTATCAGATTGTTCTCCAGTAAGGACTTCACCGGGTAGCAGGTGATCGGTCTGGTATTTCCTTAGCAGATTAGGCAGATCGGGTAGCCAATAAATGGTATGCGCCCATACTGGTTGGAAAAATTAGTTACGAGATTCGGGCCGGTCTCCTGGTGTTACGCCCCGCCCCGCAGGGAGGAGCGTCAGACCTAACTCCCTACGATCCAGATGCTCGGCAATAGCCACATTCATACATCATGATTAACATTCGGAATGTAAAGAGGGACAAGAAGATAATAAAATGCCCTAATGACATTTATATAATCATAATTCCCAAAACATCATAAATTTGCAATAGAGTCGACAATATATTTTTACATAATTAACAATTTAAACTACAACAATTCCAAAATTATAACAATAACTAGTACAACTCTACAAGTAAAATTGTACCTTGAGTCTGGTATAAACTGCAGAAGCTCAAGTCACTATTGCTGCTCAACGACCTGCAAACCTGGATGGATTTTCAAAGAAGTGTGTATGAGCAAAAAGCTCGGTACAACTAAAACAATCTAACATAATACTATGCATAAGTGAAAGAGTAAAGAGAGGGATGTTCATGTTCCATTATTAATCATGTAATGGTTTCTCATTATTCCAAACCATTAATAAGATTATTATTATAAGTTGCATGCAAATTGCTACTCGTACTTTACAAGTGCTGGTACTTTATTCATATCATAAACTAACTAATTATACATTTATCTACATGCATTGTTTGGGATAATCATATACATATATGCATATAGGTATACCATTCAAGATATTTTGCCATCATTTTGTTGTTGATTTCAAACATTAATAACCAAACTCAACAGTCACAACATGTGCACTGGAGCAACTAACTCAAGCCAACAATCCCCAATTCCAACTTCAACTCATTTCCCCCAGTTTACATGTCACGAGGGAAATACCCGAGAATGAGTACACCATGGCCAAATGGGACTGCACCAGGTACACCCTTGTGACGAAGTATGAGTCTTCGATGAGTGTCGCACTAGGGACATAGACACACCAACTGTACCCGTAGCACTACGCTCAACCGACAGAGTCGCGAAACATACCGACAGACCCGTAGAACCAGAACTAACACTCCATCTAGGACTCACCGGGACCATGAGAGATGCGCAAAACTCTCGGGTATGCTAACTTCTCTAAGTGTAACACATACAAATAAACATTGATAACGAGGTTTCAACATTAATTTTAATTAGCTATATCTTGATAATTTTATATTTCATTCTCACTACGAGTCACTATAAGATCTCACTCATGAGCATCACAAACAATACTCATAAAGCGGTTTTCAAATAAATTTCATATATTTATTTAATATTCATTTGTGAACATCGGGACACTGATCTTAGCATTTTCGTCCGTATGTTAGATTTCACCGTAATATAAAATTTTAAATATTGGTACTCAATCATGTAGTTGTTCCTCATAATAAGTACACATCAGTACGAACTCATGGGTTTCCTCTGTGTAGGAACTTGGTTAGTCATAATGCTAAACTCCCAAAGATCTATTTTCAAACTATAATATGATGGATCATAATTAGCATCTCTAACTTTAAACCACGTCCAAGACGAAGCAAAATTTGATTTGACCCCGCCTAAAGCAATTACAAGTCTAAGCTTCACATATAAGTGTGAAACCATGGATGTCAACCATGTCAATGGTCAACTATGTTATGTGATTCCAGATGCAAGCGAGCGATTTGGTGCAATATGTAATCCAACTCCTATGTTGAGGTCGCGACCTTCACGTTATCTACTCAATGCCAAAGGGTGCATACTCAATCCCTTGTGGCTCCTACTCCATCTACTCAATCACCATGCAAACTCGTCCAAAAAGTGATACCGCACTAAATACCATGTGACATTTTATCTAAATTCTAGGTTGCTTGAACCGATGATCATCTTACGTTAACCTCGACTCGATCATAACTATTCTCCAACATTTTTTATTATAAAATAATCATATTATTGGTGGTAAAAATGGAGGTGTTGTGAGTATAATTCTATAAAGCAATAAAAGAAAATAACTGTAAGTGCTAAAATTAAACCTCAATAGATGGTTATGTATGCTCATTTGGGATTTGTGTTTATAGTAGGACTGATCATTGTCTTAGATAATTGTGATTCATCTTAACTTTTCCACATAAGTAGATGAACTAATGTTATCTATTAATACCATTGTTATTATACCATGACTCGTGAGATATCCAAAATTGTAAGTAAGATGTTTCTAATTCATGGATGATATTTTCCAACAACAAGCATCTAAACAAAGTTTCAATCATGTACTTGTACGTAGAAGATTATATTTTTTATCCTAAGAATGTATTCCATCGTTGCTTCCGAATACATTTATTTCTAATAGTAGGGGATACATATTGTCATTATAACAAGCAATTACACTAGTAAAAAAAATCAGTGAATGAGACTTTTGGAATGTTTATTTACATCTAATACATGGAAATCATCTTATGGATATCAAAGCGCTCGTTTAACATGATAACAAGATTAAGATAGAGCAACCACCCATTTCAAGATTTAAGCATATTACGGACAACGAGTTATTGTATTAAATCATGGTTAACATTTAAAGAAAAAAAATACTCAAATTAACGTAAGGACTTGTAAAGTATTAATTAATCAATCCATATCCCTAAGTGGTCCAAAATCAACTTGGATATCACACGTTACACATCTTTGATTAAATAATTAATTATGACATTAAAAGCATATGTTTTGTTTCTTTTAGGGTCGTGGGAAATTTCACTCAGAGGAAATTCATTATCGATAATACCATCCGCTCATTGCTTTTGGAACAGGAAAATGTCACCGGAATCATGATTTTTAAAAATAACTATCTATCTAACTATATTTAACATCCACAGATAACGGTTATGGCAGAAATGGAATAGAACCTGTACCGATCCCTTCATGATAGAGCAAACTCACATTTTAATACGTAATTGTTTGTAAGTATAACGTAATTATTAAATATGTGTCTTGACTATGTTCTAAGGGCACCCCTTTTTTTTACTCTTAATGTGAGACAATGTTGTTGATCCCTTAGGTATCATCTTCGGAATCCATCACTCAAAAAAAACATGGAACCAATTTGACATGTAATACAACTAACATAAATTTTCCAATCATGAATGTACAAGGAAATGAATTCTAATACTTGTGTGCATGTTCATCACTCATGCAAGATCCACATGAATAAATACATAATGTTAAATAATTGAAAAGTTGTATCTGACGGGTATTGTGATAAAGAAGCGTAAAGAGTCCCTTATTTGATGGATCTAAATTTTGAAAACTTTTAATTATGCTTAGGATAGACCACAAGAAACCTATAGCTCTATAGATATTCAAACAAACGTGGTAGATCGGATCATATGAAACCAACAACAATGAAGGAGGAGAACATCTACGCATATAAATTCTTATTGCAAGCATCATTATGTGCTTTTTAAGATCAGAGTATAGATATAATTCACATATTTACTTATAATGCATCCACTACATCTTTCAATTTAACTATTTTAACAATATGCAAATTGATTTAGCAACTTCTCTTTAAATTTATTTTATTCATAGGAATATGAACAACTAAAAAATACTCACGTAAAAGGGAAAACTCATCCAGCAAGAGGGACTCTCTAAGGTCCATGGGACACATGACCGGTGAGAAAACCGCAAACAAAAGGAAATGGCATCGTACCTAAATGTCGTTCGTGTGTTCAACATCATATCTCTGTTCGAAGTAGTTTCCACGCATCATCATGATCATCGAAATCCTTCAATCCAAGATAAACCCTTTCTTAGGTTTAACCCGTAAATAAAATCTTGAAGTAGAAGAGGATGTGGAGATCTTACATTTCTAGTGGTCCGTGTAGATGACGGTGGGGGAAAGCTCCTCCCAAAAAATGTGACGATCCAGCCCCTCTGACGACAATCCGACGGAGCTCCGACGAGTTTAGGAGGTGGGAGATGGTGTGTGGTAGCTAGAGTTTGTAAATGAGAAGAGATTATCTTAAAAAGAGTATTTTAAAACCCCTTAAATGGATTTGGGCGGATCCTTAGATGGATCTCTCTCAAACCCCATATGACAATTTCAGACTTGACCCGTCTTCATTGAAATTGTCATTTATCTCATTCATCCGGCGCCCGATTTGTAAAATTTCAGATGCGTTGGAATTCTGGCAACGATACGCATCCAATAAGCCATCTTATTTTACAATCTGATCAAAACTGAATTTCCAAAAATTTCTAAATAGACTGCAACTATTTGCTCATCATCAACTTAACCAAGTTGTGGGGCTAAGACCTGGGATTTCACACCTGGGAGCATTGGATTCTCAACAGCTCGCTTATTCGCTCTGATATCTTCATTTATCACTTAAATTAAATTGATCAGATTAACGACTGATCATTCACGGTCATCAGCTCGAGTGTTGAGTCGGTGAAAAAGAGGTTTGTCTTCTTATCTTGTTTGCATCCAGATCTCATCTTCATAAATTCCCACATAACGATGATGGGAAGGAGTGTTGGACATGCGAGCCCACGGCGAGCCATTATGCAATAAATGTAATTGCAATTCACTCCTTAATCTGAAATAAAGAGTACATAAATTACATAATAGGTCCCTTAGTACAATTAGGGTTATGTACCATGGCCATCTTAATGATCATACAGCTGTTGATTCAATTATTGAATCATAGAGGTTGGTGCTTAGATGAATATCTAATGAGTTAGATTCAGGACTCATCAAGCATCGTCAAATGATTGTTAAGAGATGATCTCCAGCCTGAGTAGGAGATGGCAATCCTATCTCAGTTAGGCTGATATGAAGGATATGGTTAGATCCTCAAGCGCATCACGGAAGCGTGAGCGTCGTATCGAATACGACAAGGAGCGACTAGTCGGACTAGTTGCTCGATGCAGCGGAATTTAAAAAATTTTCTTACGACGAAACCACATGATCCAAGAACACTTCTCGGATCGTTTCGTCTAAACCACAAACAAGTAATTAGGATTACCTCTTGAAGCGTGGTTGCGACCAAGTCTCTAAACGAAGAGACCTCCTGTCTCAAGTCCGATTCGACGGAGGAGACGCTTGCGAGCGCGGGGATGAACCGCGTGTTTCTCGCAATCCAAGTTGATGATCCAAGCGGCGGATCTCCTGATCTCGAACACGAGATCCAACATCTTCTTCACGAGCGAGGCGCACCGAAGGAGACAGAGATCCACGAGCAGAAGAACGGGCAGCATAACGACGATGCCGCGGTGATGGAGAACCTCTCCATGGCATCCATGGTGGACGGCCATGAGAGGGAGAGAGAGGGCTGACCTCTAAAGAGAAAGAGAGAGGGAGAGAGAGATGCTTCTCAAGCAATATGTGTAAAAAGAGAGCCAAGAGTGCCTCTCTATTTATAGGGTTTTGGGATCCATGGATCTCAATCCATGTGTCATATAAAATCAATGGTTGAGATTGATTTATGACAATCCAATGGTCAAGGTTGTTGTTGGTAAAAGCCAACAACTTGTGATTTAATTTTGATTAAATATATTTGATAAATCAAATATATATTAATACCAAATTAAACCAACTAAATAAGGAGTGAAAAAAACAAATGAGAGCCTCCTTCCCTATTGGGAGGAGTGGACGGCCACCAATTCCATAAAGGAATTGGTGCCGCCCCCCTCTTCCTATATGGGGAGGGCAATCCCATGGATTCCCATGGGATTGCATATCTCCTTGTTTTTCTCTCAACTTATTTTCCAACAATTATTCACCAAAAAATAATTCTCAATTAATTTTGGGAATATTGCAATCTTGACATTGGAATATTGTGAATCACATTCACAACCCAAAACAAAATGTAATTTACATTTTCAATTAATTAAACAATGTGTATCCAATACACATTAATAATTAATCTACTAATATAAATTATATTCAACTCTCTCTAATACATTATAAATCACATTTATAATATATTATGAATAATTGGATATTACTATCCACATTATTCTTATCCTTGATAATTAAATCATATTTAATCATCTTGGATCTCTTTATCTCATGTGTTCAAATAATATGAATCACATTCACATTATTTACATCTTTGATAATTAAATCACATTTAATTATCTAAGATAACTCTCCTTATAATATGAATCAAATTCATATTATTGATGATAATTAAATCACATTTAATTATCCATTTTCTCAATGCTCGGATACATATATCAACAATAGAATTATCCATGAACTTTTTCAAGGACAATGCGCTTTCTCTGCGAATACTTGGAGATAAGGACAGGGCGATTGTATTGTTCCACGTATAGTGACATGGATATTGAGATCACATCTCAAATCCAGATCTCGGGCCTCCCATAGATGCTTGATTAAATCAAGACCGCAAATCTAATCTTCTCATTGAATCTGAATCACATTCAGATCAATGTCCAACATTTGGACTAAGATCAGATTACTTCTCTACTGAGAGAAGTCACTAAAATCTAGACCCGTTTCATCACTCCCTAGGAATGGAAGCGTCATGGTTATACAACCGTTTATGATCACATCACCCTCAGGTATTCCTAATACCTGTACATCCTGCATACTGGAAGACTCAGATTAAACCCGAAGTATTGGATCAACTTTATACTGTCTACTTCAGGGTTTTATCAGTAAGTTTCTCATTCGATCATTGGGAGTCGGTATTGATCATATACTTTCCAAAAGCATATATCATACCTAGGTCTTGATCATATACTTTCCAAAAGTATATATCAAACCAACAAATTCAGTCAAGCTTCCAAAGCGAGACGACCGTGCGCACGGAATTTGATTCTTCCCAATATCTCATGAGTGAGCTCATGTCTTCCGGTTCAGTAGTGAACCTGTATGATCCCTTTGAGAGATCATATTACTCATATGCCCTTATATGCACACCAGCGCGCCGGTGTATAGACCTTGATTAGGCCATCAACCTATTGGTCTGCCAAATGTACATACTCAGACATATAGTAACACATCTGTCTCCGGTCAGAGGATGTGTGCCTATATCATGACAGCATATGATATAGGACTTTGGTTATCTCGATCTCGTTAAGTCATCTCTTTGACCTAACTCATCCGACACCTCCGAATCTCTATTCCTATGCAGAGGACCTGCATCAAGAGGTCGGTCAGATATCAACCTAAATGAGATAGGATTGCCATCTCCTACTCAGGTTGGAGATCATCTCTTAATAATCATTTGACGGTGCTTGATGAGTCCTCAATCTAACTCATTAGATATTCATCTAAGCATCAGCCTCTATGATTCAATAATTGAATCAACAGCTGTATGATTATTAAGATGGCCATGGTACATAACCCTAATTACACTAAGGGACCTATTATGCAAATTATGTATTCTTCATTTCAGATCAAGGAGTGAATTGCAACAACATTTATTGCATAATGGCTCGCCGTGGGCTCACATTTCCAACAATCTCCCACTAGCCCAAAGAGCCATTAATGGGCTAATCATTTAAACCCACACTCATGTGACAATCATAGGCTATTTAGAAAATAGCTAGGTAAGCTGATCAGTCACTCCGTTCCCAAGAGACTACGCCAAGTCCTTTTACGGTAATTGCATATCTCCTAGTAACAGTGCTCGCATCCAATGCGAATGTTGCATCTCATGCAACCGATACTCAATTTTGTTGGTTATAGTGTCCTTGACACTACATCTTATTAATTATCATAACCAGTATTCTCATAATCCTTATTAGAATACCTTCATTCCTGGAGATCTCTATCTCCTAAGGTATCTACAGTTAAGACCCTTATAGATCACTATCTACAAGATCTTAAATTTTTGAAGATAAGACTTTGAGATCACTATCTCTAAGTTTCATCATCTTTGAAGATATTGTTATTACTGCAATCAAGTATTTTATCTCCATAGTAGGATTAGTAACAGTTTACTACTCCCACTGCATGGTAGACATCTGGTTCTTGTACACATCTAGAATACATTCAGCTTCTCATAACTGATGCACAAGTGCAAGCAGTTCTAGCATTCACTTCCTCAACTCTTTGAGGTGCTGTCCCTCTAGACAGGTCACTACCACATCTTAAGGGAAGGAAGCTTTTCTTGGAATTGTCCAGAAAATGGAATAAGTCCAAGGTGTACTACTAATGCGACAGTCCCAATACCCTCTTCTCTTTGCTTCTGAACGACTTCAGAATTAAGATCTAAGAGGTATCCTTGAAATCGTATCTCAAGGTATGGAACAACAAAATTATAAAACACTTATCATTTATTCTTATATGATTAGAATAATATCTACATTAAGCACGATGAACACAATGACACTCCCACTAAGCTTCGCATGGTTCATCAAGATTTTATCTGAAATCATAACATTTATAACTTCATTAAATCTTATGTTCCAACTACAAGAAACTTATTTGAGTCCAAAGATGGAGTTCTTCAGCTAGCACACCTTGCTTTCCTCAACCATGAAGCCTTGGGGCTACTTCATATGAATATCCTTAGAGAGGTATTCATAGAGGAATGCAATCTTGACTCACATCATGAAGATGTCAAAGACAAGTTGTGTAGCTATAGTTAGCAACATTCTGATGGGTTAAAGCAAGGCCACTGGAGAGCAAGTCTCATCGCAAGCGATGTCTTCTCTTCAGTGTGTAGCTCATGGCTACGAACCGTGCTTTGAAGGTCTCTACCTTCTCATCAGGTTCCCTCTTTCTATTGAAGATCTATTTAGACCTTAATGGGTCTTACCCATATAGGTGGATCCTCGAGGGTCCATATACAACACTTGTATATGAAGTCTACATTAGACTTTTATTGCTAACATCCATCTATCCATGTTATGATCCTTAGGAGCTTCATCACATGAAGTCCAATCATTTTCACATGGAATACATCCTCAAACTTATTTGAAGAAGTATTAGTGTTTCATCTTCAATTATTCTTTTGTTTCCGATTTCAGGAGCCTCATTATCTTTTCAAGATTAAATGAGTTCCTTTACTTCATTTTCATCTTGATTCTCAAGAGAGTCATCCTATAAGAATCATATTCTCAAAGATGAGATTTTTTAAGAATCTCAAGGTCATAAAGTAGGTATCCAATACCATCCTTTATTTTCCTAATGAAGTAGCACTCTCTAGTGCTAGATTCCAGCTTACTTGCATGGAACCTTATTAGTATATAATGCAGTCTCTACTACATATATATCTTGGAAACTTAAGAGATAATTATGCTAGGATTAATCATTGATTAAATCATATCACACATGATCAATTGTATCTCCCTACAATTCCATTGAGTTCAGGTTCATTAGGAGGACTAAGATAGGAAGATATTCACATCTCCATAAGGTATTCCTTGAATTCATCTAATAGGTACAGGCTACCTTGGTTAGATCAAATTCATTTCATCTTCCTTCAAACTTTAGTTCTAAACCAAAATTGCGAAATCTTTGAACATTTCAAAGGTTTCTTAGGTGATGAGAAGAAATCTCATATCATACATAATCATTAACAGATATCACATATCCATAATGTTTATTATGATATAGATGCATACATCAATATGTATGAGATCCTTAATACCTTGACACCTTACACCTTTCCCAAGGAAGGGTGTATTGGACATTTTTACTTTGAATACAATATTCACAAGTATGTGAGATTTGATGCTTTAGACAATCTAAAGTTTCATGTCTTACTAGTCCATTGATCTCATTAACAGACATATGTCCAAAATTTGATGTCAGATCATTATCAAATGATCTTTATCCTCCTATTGATCTTTTTAATTCTCAGTATTAAAAAACTTAATGAACCATTCATTAATTTTCTAATTTAAAAGAGTCCACTAGATCTTAGATTACTATCTGAAATATCTCCATCATACTCTTTATGATAGATTTATTACAGAATTCATGTTTATATCCAACAATTAGAAATAAACAATGAGTGTATTCTAATATCTAGGTCATAGAGACATTCTCTAAGACTAAGGGCTCCCACTGAAAATATGAAGTCTATTGATCTCATGGAAATTGTTGCAACACTTGCATCACTTTCAACATGGATGACCAATAAACCTTAAGATCAAATTTCTAATACATATGCAACCAATTGCAAGTATCATTAGAAAATTGAGATACAATTATTACACTTTATCTTATCAAATAAGTAAGTCAATGATTATATGTAGATTAATCTGATGCACTATCTGATTCCTTCTCTAAGGATTCTAGATAGATTTGATAGTCATACTATCAACACATCAACTTATTGCAGTATTGGCATTCATTCAACTCTTTGAATGTCATATGGAAGCTACAGAAATACAGTCAACCTTTTGACTATATTTCTTACTTGGGTCCAACCCATGCTTCCACTGCGCTCCCTTTATCTATAAGCAACCATTACTCAAGACTAAGGATCTCTTATGTTAAATTCAAAAGAATTTAATGTAAGAGTATTTCAACATTTGTACATGCTTCACCCAATTCATATAATATGAATATTATGAAGCTTCATGAATGACTAGAGTATAGACAGTAGAATGATGACACTCATCATCTACATCCATCTAAACTCTTAAAACATAGGTTCAGGTAGGTACTCAAACAATTTGAAACATCTGTTATAGAGCAACCATTCTACATGATGTAGAGAACCATGTCATTCATGATTAAATGTCAAGAGCACATATGTATGCCAGAATATCTTTATTGATTTCATAAGGATTATTTGATAATTACGATCATTATCGACATGTCACTTCAAAAGTACATTCGATGAGATCAAGACTTATAGAGACATACAAACCCTAGGGTTTTAGTCCTATTGTCTATTTAATTATTACTTCTCATTATTATGAGGAAACTTGCATACTGCAACCACATACATTATGTGTCCAACTGCAATTACAATATCTGGATCAAAGGGTCCAATCCATGATATTTTACTGGTTATTATTGAGTATAATATTGAGTGGGTTTAATGAAGGGTTATCTGAAAAAAGAAATTTGCATAAACATATATAAATATATAATTTACTTTGATTTAGGAATTTTTATATCAAAGTTGTCTTGCCATGTCAACAATGAAAGTTCATTCCCTTAATTACTTTCAATGTAAGAGATATACTTACCATTATATCTCAGCAAGATCTGGGATCTCCTCTTTATCTTTGTTACATCCCAATAATATGAGAAACTGCAACTCCAATAAAGAGAAGCGGGAACACATTCCGCCTTGCAAGTCCAACTTGCATTTCCCAATTCGGTCTTTAACACCCGGGCCCACCACCCCTAAGGTGATGTTGACCCGTCGTTAATTGAACCAACCGTCAACAGGAATAGAACTCGCTATGCGCAATCCAATATCGCCCCAATAATATGAGGATCCGATATTGGGGTCACTACGCATACGGCCTTACTCTTTCGAGAAGCAAAGAGTCCGATCCAGATGCGCTTGTATATAGGAGCTGTCACTACGTACAGGCGTCTCCTATATACAATCTCTGGCGACGGAAACCCTTCGCCTTGACGGGAGACCATGGATGTCACTTATGTGATCCTCCACCTCTTATTCAAATTTAATTAATTACTATGAATCACATTCATATAATTAATTCTTCCAAGGGAATTATTAACTCTAATCATATTAGAGTATTCTCAATTGGATATAATTAACTTAATCATATTAAATTAATTATCAATCCAATTCAATCAATCAAACTTAATTTTATGCTTGAATATATATATATGGTATTATTCTCAAAGTACGTATTAATTCGTATTTTAATAATTAGAAAAATACATCATAATCCCTCGGACATTATCCCGGCCCTACCTTCTGTCATGGCCAGTACCGACGGGAGTGGGGCGGACCACATACGTTGCAACCCGCTGACCCAGCGATCCCCGACTAGACACCATATCCGCCTCGGGAAAGGATAATGCCAAATTGATTATTTTGTACTTGAGATGATCATCGGTTCTTCAACCGATATTATACCATATAGTAATCAAAACAATTTTGATTTTAAGGAAATTTGCTAGGCAAATTCCCAAGTCCTATTCAAGCAAGAAGTTTGATGATTGTAATTCCAATTAAGGTTTAGATCAAATCTAATCAACTAATTGGTTGGGGCCAAGTCAATTAGGCAAATAATCATGTTTCAATATTTCACAAATATTTTTCAAGATTATTTCACGAAATTAACAATTAATTTCACTAATTGACAATCACTTGGTTCTAGATTAGGAAAGCAATTTCAGCAGTGACCCCTACTTACTATAATTGGCATATCTCAATCATATTAAATCCAAATTAAGCAAAGTCAATTTCTAAAGTTTGCTAATTTGATTTTGGACAGAACCTAAGTGATGTTTCACGCATTTCGAGGCAAGTCTAAACAGTAATTAACATTTTAATCATGTTCAGATTCACAGTTCCCGCAACAGTGCATATATGTTCATTAAAACGACCATATCTCGAGCATACGAAATCCGATTTACGCAAACTCAGATCCTATGGTTTCCTTATTTAATGAGGAACATAATCCAAGTATAAAATTCGTGTTTAAACAATTTAAACAGTGCCGAATTTCTTTACTAAACAGATCTGCGAAATCAAATGCGATGAAAACTTTCGCGACCTTAACGAACCCAAGTCGTCCTCGGTTAGCGAATCACTATTCGAAACCGTCGACCTAAGGCTCTGATACCACTTGAAGGATATGGTTAGATCCTCAAGCGCATCACGGAAGCGTGAGCATCGTATCGAATACGACGAGGAGCGACTAGTCGGACTAGTTGCTCGATGCAGCGGAATTTAAAAAATTTTCTTACGACGAAACCACATGATCCAAGAACACTTCTCGGATCGTTTCGTCTAAACCACAAACAAGTAATTAGGATTACCTCTTGAAGCGTGGTTGCGACCAAGTCTCTAAACGAAGAGACCTCCTGTCTCAAGTCCGATCCGACGGAGGAGACGCTTGCGAGCGCGGGGATGAACCGCGTGTTTCTCGCAATCCAAGTTGATGATCCAAGCGGCGGATCTCCTGATCTCGACACACGAGATCCAACATCTTCTTCACGAGCGAGGCGCACCGAAGGAGATGGAGATCCACGAGCAGAAGAACGGGCAGCATAACGACGATGCCGCGGCGATGGAGAACCTCTCCATGGCATCCATGGTGGACGACCATGAGAGGGAGAGAGAGGGCTGACCTCTAAAGAGAAAGAGAGAGGGAGAGAGAGATGCTTCTCAAGCATTATGTGTAAAAAGAGAGCCAAGAGTGCCTCTCTATTTATAGGGTTTTGGGATCCATGGATCTCAATCCATGTGTCATATAAAATCAATGGTTGAGATTGATTTATGACAATCCAATGGTCAAGGTTGTTGTTGGTAAAAGCCAACAACTTGTGATTTAATTTTGATTAAATATATTTGATAAATCAAATATATATTAATACCAAATTAAACCAACTAAATAAGGAGTGAAAAAACAAATGAGAGCCTCCTTCCCTATTGGGAGGAGTGGACGGCCACCAATTCCATAAAGGAATTGGTGCCGCCCCCCTCTTCCTATATGGGGAGGGCAATCCCATGGATTCCCATGGGATTGCATATCTCCTTGTTTTTCTCTCAACTTATTTTCCAACAATTATTCACCAAAAAATAATTCTCAATTAATTTTGGGAATATTGCAATCTTGACATTGGAATATTGTGAATCACATTCACAACCCAAAACAAAATGTAATTTACATTTTCAATTAATTAAACAATGTGTATCCAATACACATTAATAATTAATCTACTAATATAAATTATATTTAACTATCTCTAATACATTATAAATCACATTTATAATATATTATGAATAATTGGATATTACTATCCACATTATTTTTATCCTTGATAATTAAATCATATTTAATCATATTGGATCTCTTTATCTCATGTGTTCAAATAATATGAATCACATTCACATTATTTACATCTTTGATAATTAAATCACATTTAATTATCTAAGATAACTCTCCTTATAATATGAATCAAATTCATATTATTCATGATAAATAAATCACATTTAATTATCCATTTTCTCAATTCTCGGATACATATATCAACAATAGAATTATCCATGAACTTTTTCAAGGACAATGCGCTTTCTCTGCGAATACTTGGAGATAAGGACAGGGCGATTGTATTGTTCCACGTATAGTGACATGGATATTGAGATCACATCTCAAATCCAGATCTCGGGCCTCCCATAGATGCTTGATTAAATCAAGACCGCAAATCTAATCTTCTCATTGAATCTGAATCACATTCAGATCAATGTCCAACATTTGGACTAAGATCAGATTACTTCTCTACTGAGAGAAGTCACTAAAATCCAGACCCGTTTCATCACTCCCTAGGAATGGAAGCGTCATGGTTATACAACCGTTTATGATCACATCACCCTCATGTATTCCTAATACATGTACATCCTGCATACTGGAAGACTCAGATTAAACCCGAAGTATTGGATCAACTTTATACTGTCTACTTCAGGGTTTTATCAGTAAGTTTCTCATTCGATCATTGGGAGTCGGTATTGATCATATACTTTCCAAAAGCATATATCATACCTAGGTCTTGATCATATACTTTCCAAAAGTATATACCAAACCAACAAATTCAGTCAAGCTTCCAAAGCGAGACGACCGTGAGCACGGAATTTGATTCTTCCCAATATCTCATGAGTGAGCTCATGTCTTCCGGTTCAGTAGTGAACCTGTATGATCCCTTTGAGAGATCATATTACTCATATGCCCTTATATGCACACCAGCGCACCAGTGTATAGACCTTGATTAGGCCATCAACCTATTGGTCTGCCAAATGTACATACTCAGACATATAGTAACACATCTGTCTCCGGTCAGAGGATGTGTGCCTATATCATGACAGCATATGATATAGGACTTTGGTTATCTCGATCTCGTTAAGTCATCTCTTTGACCTAACTCATCTGACACCTCCGAATCTCTATTCCTATGCAGAGGACCTGCATCAAGAGGTCGGTCAGATATCAACCTAAATGAGATAGGATTGCCATCTCCTACTCAGGTTGGAGATCATCTCTTAATAATCATTTGACGGTGCTTGATGAGTCCTCAATCTAACTCATTAGATATTCATCTAAGCACCAGCCTCTATGATTCAATAATTGAATCAACAGATGTATGATTATTAAGATGGCCATGGTACATAACCCTAATTGCACTAAGGGACCTATTATGCAAATTATGTATTCTTCATTTCAGATCAAGGAGTGAATTGCAACAACAATTATTGCATAATGGCTCGCCATGGGCTCGCATTTCCAACATGATATCTGACCAACCTCTTGATCCAGGTCCTCTGCATAGGAATAGAGATTCGGAGGTGTCAGATGACTTAGGTCAAAGTGTTGACTTAACAAGATCGAGATAACCAAAGTCCTATATCGTATGCTGTCATGATATAGGCACACATCCTCTGACCGGAGACAGATGTGTTACTATATGTCTGAGTATGTACATTTGGCAGACAAATAGGTTGATGACCTAATCAAGTTCTATACACCGGCGCGCTGGTATGCATATAAGGGCATATGAGTAATACAATCTCTCAAAGGGATCATACAGGTTCAGTTACTGAACCAGAAGACATGAGCTCACTCATGAGATATTGGGAAGAATCAAATTCCATGCGCATGGCCGTCTCGCTTTGGAAGCTTGACTGAATTTGTAGGTTTGATATATACTTTTGGAAAGTATATGATCGAGACTTAGGTATGGTATATGCTTTTGGAAAGTATATGATTGATACCGACTCCCAATGATCGAATGAGAAACTTACTGATAAAACCCTGAAGTAGACAATGTAAAATTGATCTAATATTTCGGGTTTATTCCGAGTCTTCCAGTATGCAGGATGTATAGGTATTGGGAATACCTGAGGGTGATGTGATCATAAACGATTGTGTAACCATGATGCTTTCATTCCTAGGGAGTGATGAAACGAGTCTGGATTTTAGCGACTCCTCTCAGTAGAGAAGTAATCTGATCTTGATCCAAAATGTTGGACATTGATCTGAATGTGATTCAGATTCAACGAGAAGATTAGATTTACGATCTTGATTTAATCAAGCATCTATGGGAGGCCCAAGATCTGGATTTGAGATGTAATCTCAACAACCAAGTCACTATACGTGGAACAATACAATCGCACTGTCCTTAACTCCATGTATTCGCGGAGAAAGCGCATTATCCTTGAATGGGTTCAGGATAATTTCATTGTTGATAATATGTATCCGAGCATTGAGAAAATAGATAATTAAATGTGATTTAATTATCATGATTAATATGAATTTGATTTATATTATAAAGAGAATTATCTAAGATAATTGAATATGATTTAATTATCAAAGATGAGAATAATGTGAATGTGATTCAGATTATTTGAACACATGAGAAAAAGAGATCCAAGATGATTAAATATGATTTAATTATCATGGATGAGAATAATGTGGATAGCAATATCCAATTATTCATAATATATTATAAACGTGATTTATAATTTATTAGAGAGAGCTAATTATAATTTATATTTGTTGATTAATTATTATGTGTAATGAATACACATTGTGTAATTAATTGAAAATGTAAATTACATTTTGTTTTGGGTTGTGAATGTGATTCACAATTTTCCAATGTCAAGATTGCAATATTCTCAAAATTAATTGAGAATTATTTTTAGTGAATAAAATCCCAACAAATAGTTGTTGGAAATAAATAAGAGAGAAAATCAAGGAGGCATGCAATCTCATGGAAATCCATGAGATTGCCTCCTTTAGGAAAGAGGTGGGTGGCACCCAATTCCTATATGGAATGGGTGGTCGTCCCCCCTTAATATGCATGGAGATGTAATCTCCATGTATATTCTCTCCTTATTTATTAATGTGATTTTAGGATTGACTTATATTTGATTTTGTCAAATATATTTTAATCTAAAATTGTTGGCTTTTACCAACAACAATCTTGACCATTGGATTGACATAAATCAATCTCATCCATTGATTTCATATGTCCCATGGATTGACATCCATGGATCCCAAAACCCTATAAAAGGAGAGGCACCCCATTGCTCTTCTTGACACACAATGCTTGAGAAGCATATCTCTCTCTCTCTTTCTCTCTAGACGCTAGCCCTCTCTCTCCCTCTCATGGTCGTCCACCATGGATGCCATGGAGAGAGTTTTCATTGCCGCAGCGTCGTCGTTATGTTGCCCGATGTTTTGTTCGTGGAACTCCGTCTACTTCGGTGTGCCTTTCTCGTGAAGAAGACATCGGATCTCGTGTGCCGAGATCAGGAGATCCACCGCTTGGATCATCAACATGGATTGCGAGAAGCACACGGTTCATCCCCGCGCTCGCAAGCGTCTCCTCCGTCGGATCGGACTTGAGATAGGAGGTCTCTTCGTTTAGAGACTCGATCGCAACCACGCTTCAAGAGGTAATCCTATTACTTGTTTGTGGTTTAGACGAA
Organism: Ottelia alismoides; assembly: GCA_037367405.1. Taxonomy (NCBI): domain Eukaryota; kingdom Viridiplantae; phylum Streptophyta; class Magnoliopsida; order Alismatales; family Hydrocharitaceae; genus Ottelia; species Ottelia alismoides. The sequence continues at coordinate 363,193 of JAZKJV010011059.1, forward strand.
ACGATCTGAGAAGTGTTCTTGGATCATGTGGTTTCGTCGTATAAAATTTTTTAATTTCCGTTGCATCGAGCAACTAGTGCGACTAGTCGTTCCTCGTCGTATTCGATACGACGCTCATGCTTCCGTGATGCTCTTGAGGATATAACCATATACTTGAAGTGGTATCAGAGCCTTAGGTCGATGGTTTCAAATATGATTCGCTAACCGAGGATGACTTGGGTTCGTTTCGGCCATGTTTAAAATTTTTAAGCACGAATATTTATTTAGATTTTGTTCCAATTAAATAAGGAAATCATAGGATCTGAGTTTGCGTAAATCGGATTTCGTATGCTCAAGATATTGTTGTTTTAATGAACATGTATGCACTGTTGCGGGAACTGTAGATCTGAACGTGATTAAGATTTAATTACTGTTTGACTTGCCTTGAAATACATGAAATATCACCGGATTCTGTCCTGAATCAAATTAGCAATCCATGAAAATTGATTTTGTCTAATTTGGATTTAATATGATTGAGATATGCTAATTTTAGTAGGTATGGGTCACTGCTGAAATTACATTCCTAAGCAAGAACCATGTTATTGTCAATTAATGAAAGTAATTGTTAATTTCGAGAAATAATTGTGGAAAATATTTGAGAAATATTGGAAGATGATTATTTCCTTAATTGACTTGGCCTTAACCAATTAATTGATTAGATTTGATCGAGATCATAATTGGAAACTCAATCATCAAGCTCCTTGCTTGAATAGGATTGGGAATTTGTCTAACAAATTTCCTTATAATCAAAAATTGTTTTGATTACTATATGGTATAATTTCGGTTAAAGAACCGATGATCATCTCAAGTACAAGTTAATCAATTTGGCATTATCCTTTCCCGAGGCGGATATGGTGACTAGTCGGAGATCGCTGGGATAGCGGGTTGCAACGTATGTGGTCCGTCTCACTCTCGCCTGCACTGGCCATGACAGCGGGTAGGGCCGGGATAATGTCTGAGGGATTAAGTTGTATTTTTCTAATTATTAAAATACAAATTATAACATACTTTGAGATAATACCATATATATATTCAAGTATAGCAATCAAGTTTGATTGATTGAATTAGATTGATAATTAATTTAATATGATTGAATTAATTATATCCAATTAAACCACTCTATTATGAATAGAGTTATTATTTCCCTTGGAATAATTAATTATGTGAATATGATTCATGATAATTAATTAGAATTTGAATATGATATGGAGGATCACATAAGTGACATCCATGGTCTCCCGTCAAGGCGAAGAGTTTCGTCGCCAGATATTATATGTAGGAGACACCTGTCCGAAGTGACAGCTCCTGCATATGATCCATTTGGATCGAGCTCGTCGCTTATTGAAAGAGTAAGGACGTATGCGTAGTGACCCCAATATCGAGTCCTCATATTATTGGGGCGATATTGGATTGCGCATAGCGAGTTGTATTCATATTGACGGTTGAATCAATTAATGACGGGTCAACATCACCTTAGGGGTGGTGGGCCCGGGTGTTAAAGATCGAATTGGGAGATGCAAGTTGGACTTGCAAGGCGGAATGTGTTCCCGCTTCTTTTTATCTGAGTAGTAGGTTCTCATATTATTGGGATGCAACAAAGATAAGGAAGGAGATCCCAGATCTTGCTTGAGATATAATGGTAAGTATATCTCTTACATTGAAAGTGATTAAGGGAATGAACTTTCATTGTTGACATGGCAAGACAACTTTGATATAAAAATTCCTAAATCAAAGTAAAATATGTATATATAAATATATACCCTTATGCAAATTTCTTATTTTAGATAATCCTTCATTGAACCCACTCAATGTTATACTCAATAATAACCAGTAAAATATCATGGATTGGACTCATGATCCAGATATTGTACTTGCAGTTGGACACATAATGTATGTGGTTGCAATGTGCAAGTTCCCTCATAGTAATGAGGAATGACAATTAAATAGATAATAGGACTACAACCCTAGGGTATGTATGTCTCTATAGTCTTGATATCTCATCTAATGTACTTTGGAAGTGACATGTCGATGATGATCGCAATTGTCAAATAATCCTTATAAAATCAATGAAGATATTCTGGCATATATATGTGCTCTTGACATTTAATCATGAGTGACATGGTTCTCTTCATCATGTAGAATGGTAGCTCTATAAGAGATGATGCATTCAAGTTGTTTGAGTACCTACATGAACCTATGTTTTAAGAGTTTAGATGGATGTAGATGATGAGTGTCATCATTCTACTATTTATACTATAGTCATTCATGAAGCTTCATAATATTCATATTGTATGAATTTAATAAAGCATGTATAAATGTTGAAATACTCTTACATTGAATTCTTTTGAATTTAACACAAGAGATCCTTAGTCTTGAGCAATGGTTGCTTATAGATAAAGGGAGCGCAGTGGAAGCATGGGTTGGACCCAAGTGAGAAATATAGTCAAAGAGTTGACTGTAGTTCTGTGACTTCCATATGACATCCAAAGATTGGATGAATGCCAATACTGCAATAAGTTGATGTGTTGATAGTATGACTATCAAATCTATCTAGAATCCTTAGAGAAGGAATTAGATAATACATCAGAATAATCTACATATAATCATTTATATTGACTTACTTATTTGATAAGATAAAGTCTAATAATTGTATCTCAACCTTCTAATGACACTTGTAATTGGTTGCATATGTATTAGAATATTAGAAATTTGATCTTAAAGTTTAATGGTCATCCATGTTGGAATTGATGCAATTGTTGCAATAATTTCCATTGATAGACTTCATATTTTCAGTGGCAGTCCTTAATATTAGAATACACTCACTATTTATTTCCAAATGTTGGAAATTAACATGAATTCTGTAATAAATCTATCATAAAGAGTTATGATGGAGATATTTCAGATAGTAATCTAAAATCTTGTGGACTCTACTAAATTAGAAAATTAATGAATGGTTCATTAAGATTTCTAATACTGAAAATTAAACCTTTAAAGATCAATAGGAGGATGAAGATCATTTAACAATGATCTGGCATCATATTTTGGACATATGTCTATTGGTGGGATCAATGGACAAGTAAAATATGAAACTTTAGAATGTCTAAAATTTCAAAAACTTACATACTTATGAATATTGTATTCAAAAAGGAAAAATGTCCAATACACCCTTCCTTGGGAAAGGTGTAAGATGTCAAGGTTTCAGGATCTCATACATATTAATGTATGTGAATCATCTATAACATAGTAAACATTATGGATATGTGATATCTATTGATGATTATGTATGATATGAGATTTCTTCTCTAAGAAACCTTTGAAATGTTCAAAGATTTCATTATTTTGGTCTACAACCAAAGTTTGAAGGAAGATAAAATGAATTTGATCTAATCTAGGTAGCTTGTACCTGTTAGATGAATTCAAAGGATACCTTATGGAGATATGAATATCATTTCTATCTCAATCCTCCTAACACACCTTAACTCAATAGAGTTATAGGGAGATACAATTGGATCATGTGTGACGTGATTTGATCAATGATGAATTTTAGCATAATTTCCTCTTAGTATCCAGGTATATATGTAGTAGAGACTACATTATATATACTTAATAAGATTCCATGCAAGTAAGCTGGAATTGAGCACTTGAGAGTGCTGCTTCATTAGGAAAATAAAGGATGGTATTGGATACCTACTTTTATGACCTTGAGATTCTTAAAATATCTCATCTCTGAGAATGTGATTCATAGAGGTTGAGACTCTTGAGAATCAAGATGAAAATGAAGTGTAGGGACTCATTTAATCTTGAGAAGATAGCGAGGCTCCTGAAATTGGAAACTAAAAGGACAATTAAAGATGAAACACTAATACCTCTTCAAATGAGTTTGAGGATGGATTCCATGTGTCAGAGAAATCTGACAATGATCAAACTTCATGTGATGAAGCTTCTGAAGATCATAGCATGGATAGATGGATGTTAGCAATAAAAGTCTAAAGTAGACTTCATATACAAGTGTTGTATATGGACCCTCGAGGATCCACCTATATGGGTAAGACCCATAAAGGTGTAAATGGACCTTCAAGAGAAAGGGGACCTAATGAGAAGGTAGAGACCTTCAAAGCATGGTTCGTAGCCATGAGTTACACACCGGAAAGAGAAGACATTGCTCACAATGAGACTTGCTCTTCGATGACCATGCTTAAAACCATCAAAATATTGCTAACCTTAGCTACACAACTTGACTATTGCATCGTCAAGATGTATGTCAATATTGCATTCCTCTATGAATACCTCTTTGAGGATATTCACATGAAGTAGCCCCAGGGCTTCATGGTTGAGGAAAGCAAGCTGTGCAAGCTAAGGAATCCATCTATGGATTCAAATAAGCTTCTTGTAGTTGGACAATAAGATTTGATGAAATTATAGTTGTTATGATTTCAGATAGAATCTTGATGAGCCATGTGAAGCTTAGTGGGAGTGACTTTGTGTTCATCGTGCTAAATGTAGATGATATCCTAATCATTTAAAATGATATAAGGATGATAATAAGTGTTTTATAGACTGGATATTCCATACATTGAAATATGATTTCAAGGATACCTCTTAGATCTTAGTTCTGAAGTCATTCAGAAGCGAGAAGAGGGTATTGGGACCGTCACATTAGTAGTACACCTTGGACTTATTCCATTCTCTAGAAAATTCCAAGAAATGCTTCCTTCTCTTAAGATATGGTAGTGACCTGTCTAGAGGGATAGCACCTCAAAGAGTTGAGGAAGTGAATGCTAGAACTGCTTGCACTTGGGCATCAGTTATGAGAAGCTGAATGTATGCTAGATGTGTACAAGAACCAGACGTCTACCATGTTGTGGGAGTAGTAAACTGTTACTAATCCTACTATGGAGATAAAACACTTGATTGGAGTAATAATAATATCTTCAAAGATGATGAAACTTAGAGATAGTGATCTCAAAGTCTTATCTTCAAAAGTTTAAGACCTTGTAGAAGTGATATGTAAGGGTCTTAACTGTAGATACCTTAGGCGATAGAGATCTCCAGGAATGAAGGTATTCTAATAAGGATTATCGGAATACTGATTATGATAATTAATAAGATGTAGTGTCAAGGACACTATAACCGACAAAAATTGAGTATCGGTTGCATAAGATGCAACATTCGCATTGGATGCGAGCATTGTTACTAGGAGATATGCAAGTGCTGTAAAAGGACTTGGCGTAGTCTCTTGGGAACAGAGTGACTGATCATCTTACCTAGCTATTTTCTAAATATCCTATGATTGTCACATGAGTGTGGGTTTAAATGATTAGCCCATTAATGGCTCTTTGGGCTAGTGGGAGATTGTTGGACATGCGAGCCCACGGCGAGCCATTATGCAATAAATGTTATTGCAATTCACTCCTTAATCTGAAATAAAGAGTACATAATTTGCATAATAGGTCCCTTAGTCCAATTAGGGTTATGTACCATGGCCATCTTAATGATCATACAGCTGTTGATTCAATTATTGAATCATAGAGGCTGGTGCTTAGATGAATATCTAATGAGTTAGATTGAGGACTCATCAAGCACCGTCAAATGATTGTTAAGAAATGATCTCCAGCCTTAATAGGAGATGGCAATCCTATCTCAGTTAGGTTGATATCTGACCGAGACATATGTGTTACTATATGTCTGAGTATGTACATTTAGCAGACCAATAGGTTGATGACCTAATCAAGGTCTATACACTGGCGCGCTGGTATGCATATAAGGGCATATGAGTAATACGATCTCTCAAAGGGATCATACAGGTTCAGTTATTGAACCAGAAGACATGAGCTCACTCATGAGATATTGGGAAGAATCAAATTCCATGCGCATGGTCATCTCGCTTTGGAAGCTTGACTGAATTTGTAGGTTTGATATATACTTTTGGAAAGTATATGATCAAGACCTAGGTATGATATATGCTTTTGGAAAGTATATGATCGATACCGACTCCCAATGATCGAATGAGAAACTTACTGATAAAACCCTGAAGTAGACAGTGTAAAGTTGATCTAATACTTCGGGTTTATTCTGAGTCTTCCAGTATGCAGGATGTACAGGTATTGGGAATACCTGAGGGAGATGTGATCATAAACGATTGTGTAACCATGACGCTTCCATTCCTAGGGAGTGATGAAACGGGTCTGTATTTTAGTGACTCCTCTCAGTAGAGAAGTAATCTGATCTTGATCCAAAACGTTGGACATTGATCTGAATGTGATTCAGATTCAATGAGAAGATTAGATTTACGATCTTGATTTAATCAAGCATATATGGGAGGCCCGAGATCTGGATTTGAGATGTAATCTCAACATCCAAGTCACTATACGTGGAACAATACAATCGCCATGTCCTTATCTCCAAGTATTCGCGGAGAAAGTGCATTATCCTTGAACGGGTTCAGTATAATTTCATTGTTGATAATATGTATCCGAGCATTGAGAAAATAGATAATTAAATGTGATTTAATTATCATGATTAATATGAATTTGATTCATATTATAAAGAGAGTTATCTAATATAATTGAATATGATTTAATTATCAAAGATGAGAATAATGTTAATGTGTTTCATATTATTTGAACACATGAGAAAAAGAGATCCAAGATGATTAAATATGATTTAATTATCATGGATGAGAATAATGTGGATAGCAACATCCAATTATTCATAATATATTATAAATGTGATTTATAATGTATTAGAGAGAGCTAAATATAATTTATATTTGTTGATTAATTATTATGTGTATTGGATACACATTGTGTAATTAATTGAAAATGTAAATTATATTTTGTTTTGGGTTGTGAATGTGATTCACAATTTTCCAATGTCAAGATTGCAATATTTCCAAAATTAATTGAGAATTATTTTTGGTGAATAAAATCCCAACAAATAGTTGTTGGAAATAAATAAGAGAGAAAATCAAAGAGGCATGCAATCTCATGGAAATCCATGAGATTGCCTCCTTTAGGAAAGAGGTGGGCGGCACCCAATTCCTATATGGAATGGGTGGTCGTCCCCCCTTAATATGCATGGAGATGTAATCTCCATGTATATTCTCTACTTATTTATTAATGTGATTTTAGGATTGACTTATATTTGATTTTGTCAAATATATTTTAATCTAAAGTTGTTGGCTTTTACCAACAACAATCTTGACCATTGGATTGACATAAATCAATCTCATCCATTAATTTTATATGTCCCATGGATTGACATCCATGGATCCCAAAACCCTATAAAAGGAGAGGCACCCCCATTTCTCTTCTTGACACACAATGCTTGAGAAGCATATCTCTCTCTCTTTCTCTCTAGACGTCAGCCCTCTCTCTCCCTCTCATGGCCATCCACCATGGATGCCATGGAGAGAGTCTTCGTTGCCGCAGCATCGTCGTTATATTGCCCGATGTTTTGTTCGTGGAACTCCATCTACTTCGGCGTGCCTTGCTCGTGAAGAAGACATCAGATCTCGTGCCTTGTCCGTCTACTTCTGAGTTTGCTCGGCATTCATCTAGGGAAGCTTTAGAGAGCCCAGACCAGCTCTCTAAACCTGAGTTCGCTACCACTCTGTTCCCCCTCGACCACACTTCTTCCAGCCATGCGGTACCAGAGCAAAGGCCAGCACAGTTATATGTTCACTTGATGGCACCTGAATTGGGGTCTTTTATCTTTGTAGAGATTCGAGAGATGGCCAGCAGTGAGGGATGCACCGATGAGCGGGCGCAGGGATCAGCGTATGAACTTGACTAGGCCGCCATCAACAACACACTCTTAGCTACCTTGTAGACGATGTAGTGCCAGATCAGAGACCAGAGAACATTCATGACATAGGTACGATGAGAGCTGACGGAGATGAGAGCCGACAGAGGAGCCGTAGAGACTAGCCGGTGGAGAGATACCAGTAGCTCGAGGAGGAGACGGACGACCTGAGGAGCCGCAGGTGCCATCCAGACAACCACGGACGATTAGACAGTTGCATAACCATGGTGCAACTCTTACCCACCATTGGATTCAGCTTTTGAAGATCCTGGATGATTTCGAGCTCGCCCCAAACTATTCAGTTACTGCCCAAGTTCCATGGGCAAGCCACCGAGGAGTTGCACCTCCATCTCCAGGAGTTTGAGATGATTTGTAGCACTGTCCACGACAGATTCGTGGACGAGGACATGATCAAGATGATCGCCTTACCGTTCTCCTTAGTTGACAGAGCAACCTATTGGCTGAAATATTTGGGGAGGTATTGTTCTACCTGAGAGCAGCTCCGGACCGAGTACTTGAACAAGTATTATCCACTTGGCTGGACCAATGTAGCACGAGCCATGATCAACAACTTCACCATGATCCCAAACGAGTAGTTTCACGTGGCTTGAGATCGATTCCAAGAGCTCATCGACCAGTGTCCACATCACGAGATATCGAAGCCCAACCTTGTGCAAAGCTTCTTTTGTGGGCTGACACTGGAGCTGCAGGGGCTAGTGAATACATCATGTGGAGGATCTTATTTTGCCAAGGATGAGGACCAAGTCTGGGCCATCTACAAGGAGATGGCTTAGAACTACACGGTGATGTCCCAGACTAGGGTCTACACTCAGGGGAAGCCCCTCCCATAGGTTGTGTCTTATGAAAGGATTGCACGGGTCGATGTCGGTCCTTCTACTTCATCAGCAATAGCAGTACAGAGCAAGTCCTCAACCAATGACATGGGGATCGTCAGCGAGAAGTTGGATCCCATCGAGATCATCAAGAAGAAGCAGTGCTAGGGCCTTACACAGATCGACCAGTTGGCACAGGCACTGAGTGACCTGAAGACTCAGATCATGTGTCTCCAGGAGGCACAGACGGCTCCACAGCCCTGTCTCAGGTCACGGGCCGATCCCAGCAGTTGCAGCTCCACCCACCCTTCTGCCACATACCACCAGGTTCACCACATCTAGGTAGAGCCAGTCCAGCAACTGCAACACTACCCCCAGCCACAACCATCTCAGGACATTCAGATGGTGGTCTACCAGTAGGATCAACCCATTGCAGTTCTCCCCCCTCCACCTTTCGAGCAGGAGGAGCCATTGATGGAAGTCAACGGGATTTGGTATGACCGATACCAGTAGTAGCCCAGGATCCATCATGATCACCCGGTATTTAGATGGTCCACCAGAGGCACCTCAACCTAGTAGCAGCCTCTAGCACAGGGCGAGCAGAGCATCCAGCAGCAGCAGCAGCCCCACACTCCCAACAGTACCAGCAACACCACCAGCAGGGTCGTCGTCCCTCATAGCATGGATAGCAATGGAGGCAGCTGCAGCAGCCTCACCAGCAGTACTCCCAGCCTCCCCCTCATTACTAGCAGTCTCAGCCTCATTTCCAGTTAGGCAACCTGTCTGGTTCTTATGGACCTGTCTATGAGAACCCAGCCCTTGACGACCTCGCCCGCTTACTTTCTGACTAGCGGGCATTCTTCCGGCGAGAGATGGACGAGTTCCGGTAGGAGACGTGGGAGATTATCAAGGGAAAGGCTTCCATACCCATTCAGATTGAAACCAACCCGAATAACCTGAAGAGGAAATCTGAGCAGGTACAGTTTATAGAGAGCACAACTCCTAGTGATACTTTGGGTGGCATATCTTCTTATGTGTTTTATGTTGATTTTGTGACACTTAGGAGTGGTAGGATGCCAGCCGACGATGCCTCGTCTGAGCAACAACCACATGGAGATTCAGGAACACCAGGCGAGGAGGACGGCGGTGTTGATGACGCTCATGATGATGATGACGGTGGTGCTGGAGCCACCGAGGATGATTACCCAATCGATGGTACTGAGGTCGTCGCGACTCTAGATGCAGATGGTGATATCGATGCCACCATGTTGAGAGACACTAGGCCAGAGAGTGGTGATGATGTCGCTAGATGAGATGTTGTGGGCGGTACTGAGGCCACTAGTTTTCCTTCAGTTGTGTTACCCTATTTTGTATCTCAAGACAGAAAAATACAAAAAAAATGGAAAATTAGAAGATAAAAAAGAAAAATATGAATAAAGGAAAGGTTTCAGTATATCCTTCGAGTCCATATATATTGCATGATGATATTGGTATGGATTCTATCTGTTTGCCTGCACAGGAGCCTATTCTTGACCCTCATCTCTCTGGAGAGGGTTCAGCCATCCCCTTTCCTCAAGCACTCCGCATAGCGAAGGGGAATAAACCACAAAATCCAAAAAAGACACACCAGCTGGAGTTCAGCCATCAGATGATAGATCGATCCAGATAGAGATGACTCTACAGGAGGCACTAGAGCACATCCCTCTCTTCTAGAAGAATTTGAAAGAGAAGACCACCATCCGCAGGAAGAGAAGGAACCACAACGCAGAGATCCGTGTGCTTACTCGTGTGACTTGCTTTGCCATTCAGAACTAATTGCCAACCAAGAGACCCGATGCAGGAGCTCCATATGTCAGATGTCATATCCATGAGCAGTGGTTCGATTTTACCCTATTAGACATTAGGTCTTCTATTAACCTTCTTCCGGTAGCCTTACTCGATCGATTTGATTTGGCCCTCTTGGACAGAGCAGGACAGTCTTTCAATTTGTTAATCTATCTGTCAAAAGGCTGAAGGGGTTATTGAAGGACGTAACAATTTAGGGCCTAAAATTCCCCATGGACTTTGTTGTATAGGACATGGAGATCCCTTAGTCTGTGATAGATACCACCATCATACTAGGACGCCCATTCTTGGCCACATCCAAGGCAGTATCCGACCATGATAGTGGGAAGGTATACTACAAATAGAGACGATCGAGGAGACCAGAGCGAGAGATTCAGCCTGCTATGAGAAGTCAAGCGATACAGAGCAGATAATAGATGCAGCGTGAAACGTCCACCGAGAGAGCGACTTTGTGATTACAGATGATGAGGAAGTTTAGTCCGATCCCATATCACGAGCTTTTGTCACACCATCAAACACTACAGAGTTATAGATTTTGGCAGACGAGAGTTCGGAGAGCACACTCTTGGCACTGGACACTTTTGAGGCTAATGATCGGGGTCAGGATAGCGAAGCAGAATACATTTCCTGTTCTTCTGATTCAGATCCCTCGGATTCAGACATTGACTGAGATGACTTTGATGATTATTTGCCATGTCTGATTCCCATAGAGCAGACAACTAAAATGGAGAGTGAGCCAGCACATATTACAGAGACACTAGTAGAGATACCTTCGTTAAATTTTCACAAGCAACGAGAGTTCTCCCTTGTAGATTTGGTAGCCTTCACTCAGACATTTAAGAAGCCAGATTTGCCAGCTCCTAGTTGTCTAGAACTGAAGCCTTTGCCACAGTCGATGAAGTACATATTCCTTGCAGATGAGCCAGAGATGTTCCCATTCATTATCTAAGCAGATTTGACTGGAGATCAAGAATCTTGCTTGATGGAGGTTCTTCAAAGGAACTGCAGGGTGATTGGATGGAGCATAGCTGATCTCCAGGAGATAAGTCAGGCCCTGTGCTCCCACCATATTTATCTCGAAGAGGACACTAAGCCCTCGCGTGAGTTTCAATGACGGTTGAATCTGAATCTTTGAGATGTTGTCATGAAGGAGATATCAAAATGGTGGATCGCTAATTTTATCTACCCCATCTTCGACTCCAAGTGGGTTAGTCCATTACATGTGGTACCCAAGAATACGTGTATCACTACAGTTGTGAGAGAGTCTGGAGAGAAGATTGCCACCCGGGTATCCACTTCTTGGAGGGTCTATCTGGACTACAGATGATTGAATCAGGCCACCAAGAAGGATTATTTCTCGTTGCCATTTATTGATCAGATTATCGAGAGGTTAGTTGGGAAGAGTCATTATTGTTTCCTTGACAGGCATTCTGGATATAATCAGGTGGATATAGAGCCCGAAGACCAGGAGAAAATGACATTCACCTGTCCGTTTGGGACATATACTTTCAGACATATGCCCTATGGTTTATGTAATGGCCCAGCTACATTCCAAATGTGCATGTTTTCCATCTTTTTGGACATGGTAGGTAACTATTTAGAGGTCTTCATGGATGACTTTTTGGTTTATGGTGATGGGTTTGATGCTTGTCTTGACTGCTTAGACCGAGTACTTCAACGTTGTATTGAGGTCCATCTTGTATTATCTTGGGAGAAGAGTCACTTCAAGGTGACTCAGGGGATGGTGCTTGGCCATATCATCTCCAACAGGGGCATGGAGGTTGATCTGGCCAAGGTGGATATCATCAAGAAACTCAATCCACCATCCAACTTGCGGCAGTTGTGGTCTTTTCTGGGGCATGCCAGTTTCTATCGATGATTTAGTCAGGATTTTAGTTGAATTGCCCGACCGCTTACTGATCTGCTGATAAAATACATCGAGTTCATTGTAGATGATAAGTGTCTAGCGTCTTTCGAAACTCTCAAAGGATTAGTTGTTGAGGCTCATGTCCTTCAGCCACTCGATTAGTCTCTCCCATTCGAGATCACGATGGATGCTTATGATTTTGCCATAGGGGCTATGTTAGGACAGAGGAAGGATGGATTACCTTATGCCATACACAATGCTAGCTGGACTTTAGATGCCGCTCAGCTGAATTATACCATGACTGAGAAAGAGATGCTAGCGTTAGTCTTTTCTTTAGATAAGTTCAGATCGTATATTCTTGTATCACGAGTGACTATATGCACATATCACACTGCCATCCAATACCTCATGGCAAAGAAGGATACCAAAGCCAGATTGACCAGATGGATCCTTCTACTCCAGGAGTTTGATATTGAGATTAAGGATAAGCTTGGAGTCAAGAATGTGGTGGAGGATCACCTCTCCCGTTTAGAGAACTTTGAGGATTCATATCAGATTGGACCTATTATTGAGACCTTCCCAGACAGGGTGGTCCTTGCTATCGTCTCTCTCCCATGGTACGTCAACATTGTGAACTGTCTTGTTGCCAAGAAAGTTCCACACGATTGGCCCAAGCAGCGACTTGAGACTTTCCTTGCGAAGGCCAAGTCGTACCATTGGGAGGATCCCATCCTTTATCATGAAGGAGGGGATAGCGTCTGGCGTCGGTGCATTCCTCAGGAGGAGCACCACGGCGTCCTCACATACTTCCACAAGCTTGAGGTAGGAGAACATCATTTTGGGTAGAAGACAGTATAGAAAGTGCTCCAATCCGCCCTATGGTGGCCTACTCTCTTCAAGGATTCTGATGAATTGGTGAAGAGGTGTACTAACTGTCAGAGGATGGACACTTGTGTACAACCTGATATGATGCCGATGCATCCCATTCACTTCTGTGATGTTTGTAATTCATGGGGCATCGATCGGGTCCATTCCTTAAGAGTCAGGGATTTTAGTACATTCTGCTTGTTGTGGATTATGTGAGTAGTTGGGTTGAGGTCATCCCCGTCCAAACTGTAGATGCTAAGACCATTTGCAGATTCTTGAGGAAGAATATCATTTCATGATTCGGGGTACCTAGAGTTTTGATATCTGACGGGGGGACTCATTTTATCAATGACAAGGTAAAGGCCCTTGCTAACGAGTTCAGCATTGACCATCGAGTTGCCACTCCATATCACCCCCAGACCAATGGTCTTGTTGAAGTATCGAATAGGGAGATCAACATTATATTGCAGAAGGTCGTCCGCCCAAACAAAAGGATTGGTCACAGCTTTTGGACTCGGTCTTGTGGGCCTATAGGACTTCCTTCAAGACATCTTTGGGCACATCTCCCTTTCATCTCGTTTGTGGCAAGCCATGCCATTTACCTGTGGAAATCAAGCACAAGTCACTATGGGCAGTCACTGAGTTATTATTGGATCCCAAGAGTATAGGAGATCAGAGGAAAGCAGAGTTGGCAGCACTGGAGGAGTTGAGAGACACAGCACAGCCGTTTCGAGTAGCCTACAATACAAGGAGAAAGTGAAGATATGGCATGATTCACATGTCAGCCATAAACGGTTTGAGTCGAATAAGATGGTATGGTTATTTGATACTAGGTTGGGATTATTTCCAGGGAAGTTACAAAGTAAATGGAAGGGACCATACATGGTCCGAAAGGTGCATGACAATGAAAGCATTGATATATCTGAGTTGTCATCTGAATCCACCTTTCGAGTTAACGATCAACGCCTGAAGCCATATCTTAATCATGATTCACTGATCATTGACGTTGCCCCTATTCATTTTGCATGATATGTGGTCTTTGACTCACATCATTAGCATCTCATGCCTGATTATCACTTATCTTCTGCAAGTTGTATAGATCCAGTTGTCCATATCATTCATTCTTTTTGTCCAATACCCCATTTTCATCTCATGATTATGCTATACATAGGGTGTGCTTTACCCTAAGTATAGGCGGTATTAGACTTGTGATTACTCTATTGATTCTTTTTACCTCTGTTTTGATGCCTATACTTAGGGATATTTTACTCAAATTAAAGGGGAGGTAAACCCTGTACATCCTAACCCTTGGTTTTCCGCTTTTGTACAGACTTCTATACATAGGATTACTTGATCCTAAGTATAGGGGGATCACCGACCTCTATTCATTGCATTCTTTTATTCATCATTATAGTATAACCTTTCTTTTCACTTCTCAATACTCAGCACGAGTTATGCCTTCCTTTCATCGCTCTTTGATCACTCTGAGGACATCGTTCGAGCTAAGTATATTGGGATGTCGTATATATTGTATATATATACTTTATCCATAACTCGTACTTTCTGTGAGTGTGTTAATAAAATAAAATGGTTAAAAATCATAAAACTAAAAATCACACAAATTTTAAAATTTTTCTTGTATATATATGTCTGTAAATGTTTGTAAATAGTTTTTTGTAAAAACTATTTTTGTACAAATGTTTGTAAAAATGTTTTTGATTGTAAAAAGTTTGTAAATATGTTTGTATCAAAATTATGTATATAGTACACAATTTTTGAAAAATGTTTGAAAAGTAAAAGTTTGCAAAATTTTGTTGGTAAATATTTGTAAAAATATTTTTGCAAAGCTTTCTTTCATCTCATGCAATTTGAAAAACTTAAAATTTCCATAAAAATTTACATATTTTGAAAAATTGCATTAAAAGAGTTTTGTACATATTTACTTGTATATTCTTCTAAACCATAGTTGACATTTAAACTACTTTAGAACTAAATTGAAAAATGGAGCTTGGTTAAGACCTTAATCCACCTAACTTCAGAGGAAACTTATAGGATTTGGGGATTAAGACTTTTCAGGTCCATGGCGACTTAATTCTTTGAGTCAAACAAGGCTATGTTCACATGTCATCTTGATGAGCCTAAGTAGAACACTTAACAACGCACGCATGACTCTCAGAGATAATGGATTGACTTGGACACACACCTTACACATAGCTCAACATGGATGAGGTGGTGAGGAGGCAAAATTCTTTAGCTTGGGGTAATATACGAGGGTAGTACTTCTAGGCGGAACCTCTCATCTTTCTTTAGGGAGGGATGTGCACCTCAACCTGGTCTAGTAGCATTGAGGTCTAAAGTCAGGAGGCTGTGGGTTGTAATAATGCTTCAAAAAAAGGGATAGTCTACTGGCTCAAGAAGAAAAACTCCTTATGTACATGCTGCACCATGTAAATATGTTGTATATATGCACATCAAAGAAAAATGTGCAAAAATATGAAAAACTCCAAAAAAGGGGACAGGACTGATTGAAAATAAAATGTCTGTCAGAGTGTATATAGTGAATAAGCAAAGCTTATGTATTCCACCTTCTCATCTCATGGAAGCCTGCAGGTGGAGACTTAGCTACACTGGCTTTGCTCCAAGGGATACGTGGCTACACTGGATACGATCCATGCTCTTCTTTCCCCTCTTCTTGAGCTGGTTGAACTTGAACTTAGAAGAGAATACCCCGCTCCTTGAGGAAAGAGCTACTAGACTAGGGAACTAGAGTTACCTTATTAAGAGAGGTTGTTTCTTTGTCATTTATGAGGTGGGAAGCTACATATCACTTACACAGTATAAGGAAAGATGCGTAGTCATTAGAGTTTGCGTATGTAGACTTGTTCTGATCTGGTTTATTGAGGAGTCTTGACCATAGAATTGTGGAACTTATAGGTTGTTGAGTCTTAAACCTATCTCCTAATGAGCTTCCGACAAATTAATAATCTAAAGGTCTGGTTGAGCTCCATACTCCAATTTTATGAGATAAGTTTAATAATCAACCTTGATTTTTTTCTCTTTTCATTTCTTTTTGATTTTCACTTCTTTTTTTCAAATAAATGTTTTCTAAGGGACTAGCAAAAGTAAAGTATATGGGATTATGAATCCCGGATTCTCACTCTTTATTCTTTTATTTTAGCTCTTCTTCTTGGCAAAATACCCTGTAAATACATGTAAATATAATAACTTAGCTTTCTGCATGGCATGATTAATATTGCACATTTAGCATGCATTTTTGGAAAAAAATAAAAGAACAAAGGAAAAGAAAAGAATAATTTATTTAGAATAATACAGAGTGACCCAAACCCTAAGAGAACGTCAAGACTTAACCTGATCGTCAAATAAATTAAGTAAAGAGAGAGATGGTCTACTATGTATTGTATATATCACATATACTTGTACATTTTATCTATTTATTTATTTATTTTTGATAAAACCAAAATTATTTTATTCCTTTAAACTCTTGTATATAGTATTAATAATGTTATAAAAATCAGAAAAATAAAAGAAAAATAAAAATAAAATCATCAAACCTTTGTATAAAAGACACATGTACATATCACGTCTTCTTTTTATTATATACGCTTAATAATTTATGAAAATAAAATAAAAAGTATTTTATGCTCCTAAAATTATGTTACAAATAAATAAGACTATAAATTAAATTATTTATGTAAAATAAATAAAATAAAAATACTTGTACACAATACATAGGTATAATATACCTGTATATACTACTATATACTGTATATACATGAAATTCTTTTTTATAAAAATAATTAAAAATCATAGAATTGTACTTTAGAAAAAATAAACATTTTTTACTTTATATGTTTTTTATTTTAAATTTATTTGCTCTTTCTCCACATTTCCATGCCTGAACCCGATCTCCTGCCTTGAATACTACGCCCGATTGTAGCCTGATGTTCCATGATCCTTGCGGATCCCTAGGCACAGCCGGATCTGCATGGGGTTCCGTGTATCGTCTCGATCTTTCCAGACCCTTGTGCAGCTTATAGATAATCTATTGAGCTCCTCCAGCCTGCTAGCTCGTTCCTCGCCACCCTTTCGACCCCTAGCCACCTCCAGCTGAGTGACAGCTTCCTGGAGCGACTTTCGGAGCTCGGATTGGTGCTGAACCGATGCAGCTTATGCTACATGGTTGCACCTCCATCGCGTTTGGCCTCCTTGGCCAGTCACAACCTGGTTGAGGCCATCACCTCGATGCTTGCCTCCACCTGAAGCTTAGGAGCTCTACTAAATCTTCAGGTACCACTTACATCCACCGTAGTTCCATTTTCGATTCACCTTTTCCATTTCACGTCGTCGACGGTTCCCTTACTCCGACCAGCTGGTCGGAGCCCCGTTACACCCATTCACCCGTTCTGATCGATGCTACGCCTCGTCCTCCATCTTCCTACATATTCTGATCACCCTACGTCTCATTCCCTGGAGTAAGATTAGGATCGAGACTCCCTTCCTCCATCTACATCGGAAGACAAAGTATTGCATCCCCCATTTTGTTTCTCTCTTTATGCAATAACTAGGACCGGAGCATCACCCCAAGTCCCTCTCCCTTCTGCAGGTGTTGGTTCGCGTGAAGGAGACCATTTGGTTCACCGGCTGACCCAACAGAGCAGCTCAATGCGACCAGCAACCGCCACGCTCATCCGGTCATCATCGTCTTCATCGGAGCTTCCAGACCGATGTTCGGTGCTTCCACGAGGATGCTAGAGCTTCCAGATCTTCCATCGGGTCGGCGGATCTCTTCCACCGCTCGATATAAGTTCGCTCAGGAGGAGTTCTTGCAGGCCAGCTCTCCACCATTGGATGATACCCCATCTTTCAGATCGCATCTCAGTTTTCCATCCACCCCCTTTTGTAAGGAGTGTCAGATCCATGTCCAACGGCCATCAGGGCTAACATTCCCTGCATCGTCTGAACTCATCCTACACCATCAGACCCGTACGTCTGCTCTACGCGCCTGAGCCATCAGATCTTTGGCAGAGCAGATCAGAACCGTCAGAATCCGCCTTCACAAGAGCCTGACGTGCGTCCCACATGCTTCGCGCGTGCCTATAAGGATATATTTCCCTTTAGCTCCTACATGTTTATGTTTTTATGTTTAGTCCAGTAAATAAATATTGTAGTTCAATACTTTTATAGTTTGGACCTTAAGTTTTTAACTATTTGCACTTTAGTCCCTCTCAGTCTGTAGCACGTGCAGTCCCACTTGAGTTTTGGGTTATTTGCACATTTTTCCTTGAACTTTTTTTTGTTACTGAATGGATTTTTACTTTTGAAAATTGCATGTATACCCCTGTGCGCCCAGTATTGAGCATGTACATGAATTGAGTGTGATTTTATAGTATTAACCCTGAACTTTTATAATATATTATTAATTTGGTCTACAAAATTAAAATATTTACAGATAGGCCCCTGTGAACTGTGCTTAATTAAATATTGTGTTTTGGAGTTAATAAATAATAAATTAAATCGAAAATTCACCTAAAAATTACCATTAACTCATGTTGGTGACTAATATTTGTTGTTATTTTATTAGATTAATTTCTTTGCATTTTATATTTTTAAAAATTCAAATACCTTCGAAAACATCCCTATTTAGCTTTGAAAAATCATAAAAATTAAAAATTTGTTTAAAAATTTTATAAAAATTCATGTGTGTGCCTTGTTGTATACTTTATTTCAAATATTAATTTTGTTTAAAAATTCATTATAAAACACTAAAAATTATAAAACACCTCAAATCTTATAAAAATCATATAAAATTAAAGAAAATCCAAAAATTTCCATTTTCAATTCCTATTTGTAGGTTTTAATTTGTATTTCATCGTAAAATTACTATCCAAGACTTTAAGCCATTTTTAATAATTTTAATTTGCAATTTAGCCTGGATATGCATTGTTTGCATTTTTTATCACTTTTTGATTTTTATAAAATTATAAAAAAAAAGTCAAAAAAACCAGAAAATTACCAAAAATATTTGAAAACCTCAAAAATCCGAAAAAATTTATCTCAATTTTCTGAGCATTTTTAGCCTTAAAGAAAAATACAAAAAATTGTTGTGTTCCTTTTTCTTATTTTTTGTTGATTTTGTTTTCTTATTAAAAACTAAAAATTTGCAAAAAAAAATTAAAACCACTAAAAAATGCCTAATTTTGAGAAATTTGACTAATTCGTAGTACTTTTGTACTCCTTATGTTCGACCCTAGTGGTTATACCTGGTAAATAAAAATAGCAAACTACTTACATTTCATGTTTGTTTGATTTATTTTTGAGTGCTTTATTTCTTCTCGTTGACCTATCTCGGTGATTCGGGTCACAACGACCCTTGTTTATTTGCGTACTTAACCTGAGTGGTCGGGCTAGTCATCAAGAAGCACCACCAAAAATCCAAAAAATCAGCAAAAGCAAAAATACCAAAATGATAGCACCAGCAGCAGCGATCGAAACACCACCCAGTCAGCCTCGGAGGAGACCGCACTTGTAGTCGATCCGATGCCAGTTGATGGAGCCTCGCCTGAAGATTTTGGATGCCTGCCTTTCTTGGATGACCCTGCTCAATTTAGTCATCCCCAAGTACATCCTAATGTGGGCACATGTTTTCTTATAAATAAGAACACTATTCCAACTGCTTTTTTGATTCTACATATTCTGTTTCCTGATGCAATGAAAAAATCCAAAAAAATAAAATTATGAAAATTGCCTTATTTGACCCTGATGTTGTGGAAAAATACTTGTTCTTGAAATGCCTCTTCTCAAAGCCATCAAGTACATGCCTAACATAAAGAAAGGTCTCAAGGAGGCATGTACCTCAAAGAGACAGCCGCGTAAAGCTCGTGAAAGAAATGTAAAGCTCATTATCATCACGGCTACAGTAAATGCAATCAGCAATCTCCCAACAAAGAAGAAGGAGATGGGAGCTCCTCTAGTCAGATGTTAGATGTTTGACCAAGAGTTCGACCGAACTCTACTTGACAGTGGATCCTAAATCAACATAATTCCCATGTCACTGCTCAAGGAATTTGGGTTAGGACTGCTCAAGTCCACTAGAATGATTCTGCAGTTCGCAGACATATCTATTAAGCGATCTCGATGAATCCTGGAAGATGTCGTCATTACCATTCAGGGAATGCAGTTCCCTGCGGACTTCATAGTTCTAGACATGCACACTTCAGCCCAATAATCCTTGGACAGTTGTTCCTTCGAACGGTCGAGGCAGTGGTGAACTATGGCACCAGACAGATAACATTCCATTCAAATAGTGATAAAGTGCCAATTGAGATGATCCAAGTGCGTAAACCTTTAGCATCTGCATCAGACGAGAGTGAGCCAGCAGAACAACGAACAGAAGACTGTGATTTTTTGGCTGAGATCTGTGATACAAATTTGTTCATGGATGATACTGAGACCCAGGCGTTCCTCTCCACATAGGTAGTCTTGGATAGCACAGTCGAGTTCTCAGATGTCCTTGAAGATGATATTTTTTGATTTGTCTAATGAATACATTCATGGCCACCTGTCCCTGGCAGAGCAAGAGGACATCATTTAAATCTTCTGCGAACAAGATTCAATCATTGAAGAATTCTTTGCAGCACTGAACTTAGAGCCCACAGTGTCAATGGTGGACACACAAACGATGAAACATCCAACACCATTGCTTTGCACAGTAGCAGAAGTCACCACTGAGCTGAACAAATCCCCATCTCAGTTCAAACCACTTCCAGTAAACATGAAGTATGCCTTCCTTACGGGCGCACCGAACATGTTCCCTATAATCATCAATTCACATCTAACCGAGGAACAAGAATCTCATCTGCTAGAGGTTCTAGAGAGAAACCGCAAGGCTATATGCTTGCAAATTTCTAATATCCATGGGATAAACCCCTCACTGTGCTCGCATCACATATACCTTGAAGAAGATAGTAAGCCCTCTTGCGAAATCCAGCGCCGATTGAATCCGAACCTTCGGGAGGTTGTGATGAATGAAATCAAGAAATGGTGTGATGAGAGATTCATATATCCCATCTCCGTCTCAAAATGGGAGAGTCCCATGCATGTTGTGCCCAAAAAGTTAGAAATCACCATGGTCAAGAATGACAAAGGAGAGGAGGTCGCAACCAGAGTTCTTACATCATGGTGTGTCTGTGTGGATTACAGATGTCCGAATTTAGCAACCAAGAAAGACCATTTTCCACTCCCCTTCATCGACTAGATAGTCGAAAGACTGGACGCGAAGGAATATTTCTGTTTCTTGGATGGATACACTGGTTATAATCAAGTCACCATTTCTTCTAAATATCAAGAGAAGACAACCTTCACTTGTCCATTTGGGACGTATGCCTTCCACAGAATGCCTTTCGGATTATGTAACACTTCAACGATGTTCTAGTTGTATGTTGGCAGTATTTGAAAATATGGTTGGAAGTTTTCTCGAGGTCTTCATGGACGATATATCGGTCTATGGAGACAGCTTTGATCGGTGTTTATCTCATCTAGATCAAGTTCTGAAAAGATGTTGTGAAGTGAATCATGTGGTCTTGTGGGAGAAGAGCCATTTTATGGTGACCGAAAATATTGTGCTTGGCCATGGAATATCAAATCGTGGCTTAGAGGTTGATCCTGCGAAGGTGGAAATAATTTCAAAGCTATAGCCACCTACAAATTTAAAGCAGGTCAGATCATTCTTAGAGCATGTCGGTTTCTACCGACGACTCATCATGATTTCAGCAAATTTGCTCGATCCCTGACTGAGCTTCTAGGCAAGGAGGTAGAATCTATTGTCAATGACAGAGTCCTCTAGGCCTTTACACAGTTGAAAGAAATAATCACTCAGGCCCATGTCCTCCAACTGCTAGATTTATCTCTACTATTTGAGATCATGACAGACGCTTATGATTATGCCACTGGCCAGTTCTAGGATAGAGGAGAGATCATATTCCATTTGCTATTCACTATGCCAGCAGAACTCTCTATGAAGCACAAAGAAACTACACTGTCACTGAAAAAGAGCTGCTGGCAGTAGTATTTGCCCCGGAGAAATTCAGATCCCATTTGCTTGGATCCAAGGTTATAGTATATACAGATCAGTCGGCCATCAAGTATCTACAAGCCAATATGGATGCCAAACCATGATTAATCAGATGGATCTTTCTTCTCCAGGAATTTAACCTTGAAATTCGTGATAAACCTGGGGTCAAAAATATGGTGGCCGACCACCTGTCAAGATTGCCATAGCCAAACACTCCTAAGCGGAGCCCATTGTCGATCACAGATAATTTTCCAGAGGAAGCCATCCTGCCAGTTACCTCGCTCTCCTGGTTTGTTGATATTGTGAACTATCTTGTATCCAAGAAAACTCCACAATAATGGTCTAAGCTGAAAAGAGACAAGTTCTTGTCAGATATCTATTTTTACTAGTAGAAGGATCCATATCTCTTTCGAGAGGCAGCTGGCTTCATATGGAGAAGATGAATTCCTCAGGAGGAAGTCCACAATGTCCTCGAACATTGTCACTCCATAGAATTAGGAGAACACCATTCTGGAAGAAGAACGACAGCGAAAGATCTACAATACGACCTCTGGTGACCGACATTATTCAAAGACACAGAAAACTTTATCAAGCATGGCACTGACTATCATAGACTGGGTGGTACCATTGGAATGAGAGATACAATGCATCTGAAGTACACTCAGATTTCAGATGTGTTTGACACGTGGGGCATTGACTTCATGGTCCCTTTCCCTAATAGCCAGAGATTTAAGTATATTCTTCTCGCCGTCAATTATGTAAGCCGTTGGGTGGAGGTTATCCCAACTCGAACTGCTGGCAGTCGTACTGTCTGTCGATTTCTAAAAGATCACATCATTGCAAGGTTCGGGATCCCTAAAATATTGATATTTGATGGGGGTAGCCACTTCATCAACAGAGAGGTGAAGAAGTTGACACAGGAATTCTGCATAGAACATCGTGTCACCTCTTCGTACCCCCACAATCCAATGGCTTGGCTGAATGTTCAAATAGGGAGATAAAGACAATATTGCAAAAACTCGTACGCCCTGACAGGAAGAATTTGTCACAATTGCTGGACTCGGTACTTTGGGCCTATCAGACTGTGTACAAGTCACCGTTAGGAATGGACAATCAACATCTATAATTTGGATTTCAAGAAGGGAGGATAGAACAGAAACTTGGATCTGAATCATCTCCTTGAATTCTGTGAGTGTGCATATGAAAACAACCTAGTGTACAAAGAAAAGGTCAAGAAGTGGCATGACAAGCACATCCGCCGCAAGACCTTCGAACCAGGATGGAAAGTTTGGTTGTTCGATGCAAAGCTCAAACTTTTCCCAGGGAAATTAAAGAGTAAGTGGATAAAGCCTTTCATGGTAAAACAGGTGCGTGACAATGGAAGTATTGTCATATCCGGTCTGTCAGCTGACGCATAGCCATTTGTGATCAGCAGACAACTACTGAAGCCATATCTCGAACATGATACATTTTGGTCTGTGGTCGATTCAATTCAGGTGGTCCATAGTGAAGAATTCACATCCCCAACATCCGCTCATGCAGATGAGGCCAGCAAAAATATTTTTGAATAGGGAATCATTTTCTTCTTTTCTTTTTTTCATTCTAAATTATTTAATTCTTTCGAAAAGTCGCATTTGTCCAATACATCATTGCTATATTTAGGATATGCTTCATCCTAAGTATAGGTGGGATGAATGCATTTGGGTGCTCATTCTTTGATCTCTCGCCTGTCTCCTCAACTTTTGACATTCTTTCTAAACTTAGGGATATTGTACCCTAAGTATAGGGGGAGACGGGTCGAGCTGTTGAGTTATTCAGTTATTCGTTTCTCACCCTAGACTCTCCTGACATTTGTATACATATTGTTATACTTAGGATTAATTGATCCTAAGTATGGGGGGAAGGTTGACTTCCTATTCTTTACTCGTTGTAGTATAGACATTTCTATACTTGGTACAAGTTATGTCTTCCTCTATCTTCGATCTATGAGGACATAGCTCAAGCTAAGTATAGGGGGATCAATATATACTTTGTATATATTTTAGTCATAACTCGTATTTTCGTATTTTCAATAAATAAGGCTAAAACACTAAATATACACATATTCATATATTATTTAAAAAAATGATGTTTATTATTCCTCAAATTCTTTTGTATGTACTGACTATTAAATCAGGTGAAAATCCTTTGCAAAATGTCTGGAAAATAATTTGAAAATCCAATTGAAAAATATTTTGAAAAGTGTTTGAAAATTATTTTGTAAAATATTTTCAACATTTGTAAATTATTTTGTTTGTAAAATTTCTTTTCTTTGTGTGAAATATTTGCAAATGTTTGGAAAATGATTGCAAAAATATTTTGAAAAATCTATATATTGTTTGAAAAACTTTTGCAAATTATTTTCAAATATGTGTAAATGTTTGTAAAATTATTTGTAAAAAAATATCTTCGACTATAGTTTTCATAAATCATTTGTAAAATGATTTTCAAATAAGTTTGAGGAATATACTTATCACACTAAAATTCATTATTAACTCTACAAACGTATCTATTAGAAAATCACTTATCTCATGTAAATTCTTAAAAACCCAACTCTTGTAAATATAAGATGCATTCCTGTGTAAATAGTTGTACCTATTTTCTTAGCCAAATTTTATGTTTGAAAAAACCACAAAAACATATGTAAAACTTAAAAAACCTCCGCATTTGCATCATCTTTTCAAAAATCCATAAAAAAAAATCAAAAGCTTGAAAATTGCTTCACAAAAATATTTTCCTACATTGTACATAGCATGAGCATTTTTCAGAATAATCTAGGCGATTGAACAAGTCCAAATAAAGTCTGAAGAATGGAGCTTTATGCAGACCTTAATATACTAAACTTCAGAGGAACCCATTGAGGACTGGATTTGGAGATACTTCAGGTCACCTTGACTTAATTCTTTGGATTCCATAAGACTATGTTCATGAGTCAATTCAATGTTCCTAAATAGAACCCTTCATATCATACGTACGACTCTTGAGATAGTGACTTGACTGGAAAACTCGCACCTAACATTTAGCTCGACCTAGATGGACTATTGAAAAATCTTGGGGTCTAAGTCGGGACGATGCAAGGCCGCTTCGTCAAGGGTGCCTCATGAACCATTCTTGGGGATTGCTGACACCGGTACTCTAACCCACTTCTTCTAATAACAATGATATCTAAAAAATGGAGATGGATTGAAACAATTCTTCGAATGAGGGATGGTCTATCGGCACAACTTTTTCTAAGACCCAAAATAGTGGGTGGAACAAAAGATGCTATATCCATCGGGGCACAAACAAGAATGTAGATGTTGTGTAAAGCTAAAGAAAATATTCAAAGAAGCCTTCAACCAAAAATTCTGCAAATATGAGCTTCAGAAAAAGCCTGCTTCATGGTGAAGATCCGGTTACACTGACCGACTTCACGTGAGAATGAAGACTACACTGGTCCATTCCCAATTCTCTTCCCATTCTTCTTACTTGTTATACTAATCGGTTGTAAAGATCGGAAGTACCTAACCTTAGAAGGAAATGTCTGACTCCACGAGGATGAGTTATCAGAAGAGAAGATACCTTGGTAGTTCAATGGTCTTGTCTAAGGAGAGATGAACAATTTCACACACATGGTTCTATCATTTCAAGGTAGCAAGAGTATGCGATTGAGACGATGGCTTTGACCTGGTTGTGAATTGGACTGGATAATAGGAGTATGGAACCTAAAGGCTGATGTGTCACAAATCCTAACCTCTAAGTGGTTCCGAACACATCATTAATCCAAAGGCCTTTTATGAGCTCCAAACTTTGACATTATTAAGACAAGTTTAAAAGTCAAAATTTATTCCAAGTTCTTTCTTTTTCTTTTCTTTATTTTCTTCTTTGCACTTATATGTATAAGTGTTTTCTAGGGACTAGCGAAGGCAAGTATAGGGGGTGATGAATCTCTATTTCTCCACATTTATTCTTTCATTTTGGCCTCTAAACCCTAGTTGAATGCATGTATATATCGTTAATTTTGTCAAAATAAACGTTCATTAACTTATGCAAAATATTGTATGAAATATTGTACATTTATTGTATTTATCACCAAAATAAAAGAAAAGAAAAAGAGCGAAGTGTCAAAGACACTGAACTAGCCCTAGCCCCCGAGACTGAGTCATCATGATGACTAAGTCGACAAGGAATAAAGTAGGAGGAGATGGGGCGACTAATTTTGCAGAACATATAGAACCGATCACTCTACAAAATAGGCCAATAATTACTTTTTTGGATCTATTTGTTCTTTATTATTTACGCCTCAAATAAAGAAACTTCGTACATGAAAATTGTAGATAATAATGTACAGAAAAATACAAAATTTATTTCATAATAAAATAACATACAGTGTACATTTCATACACAGAATAAAATCCTAAAACTCAAACTTTACAGACCCATATCTCCTGAATAAAAACTCAAAATATATCAAAATCGCATTCAATTGTATATAACTTTTCAAAAGCTATTTAATGAAGGTGGTTTCATATTTTTTGGAGTGAAGATGTGAAGTTAGGTTTTGGAGCTCTATTGTATAATATACCCGATTGAAATATTCATTTTATTTATTCCTTATTATTTTTATAATTTTATATTTTTATAATTTTGTAAATATTATTTATAGTATATTTACATATTAAAACTTAAATAAAAACATAAATAAAACATTAAAAAATACTTATATAAAATACATAGGTAAAATACATGTACTTGTACTTATAGATATCACACTCCTATTTAATTAAGTATATATATTACTTCAAACAAATATCAGAAAAATATATTTATATGTATAAAAATAAGTTAGAAATTTATAAAATAATAAATGAAAAATACAAAAAATAAAATAAAATACCTAAAACATAGGTAAATATACATATATATATATATAACCTAAAAAGTAACTTATAAATAAATACCTCAAAAAATTAAAAATATCCATAAAATACTATAGAAAATTAGAAAAACAATATTTTAAAAACTAAATATAATAAAATCAAATACTATTTATTATTCATTTTCCAAGGCATTTTTGCCTTGGAATTTCCTGGACCAACCAGGCGCAACTTTTTCTTGACCATAGTCAATTGTCCAACCTACCCCCTGACTTCTGTCAGAGATTCTCGAGGCCGCCTCTTCGCTAATTTATCCACGCATCCTCCATAACTCATTACCCTCGAGGCCACCACCATCGTTTAGCATCTTCGTCCTAGATCCACTCCCATACTCGCATCTTCACCAACCACCTGCCAATTTCATGCAAAATCACCTCGAAATTCACCAAAATCACACCTATAAATAAACCCCCTTTGCCCATTTTTTATTTTTGATCCCTCTTCTTCGAGCTTTAGCCCCTCAAATCACTCTTATGGGTTTCGCCATGGTGACAACAAGGTGGAGCCATTGATTTGCAGTGAGGAGAGCAAGAGAGGAGGTGAATCCAACACACCGCCGGAGAGCCGTCGACTGGTTTCGCTCCTGGCCTCTCATGCCGGTTGAGCCATATGTTCCTTCATTTCTAGGTAATTCTTTAGTGTAATTTTCTTTTTGCATCTTTAATTCGTATTTAAAATCGAGCGAATAGTGCACCAATAAAAAATCCCCAAATTTCTGGAGCATGTGCTCCAGGTCAAAATTGTAGCGATCTGACCCTCGATTAGCCCTGACTTCCATCTGATCTCATTCCTCTTCACATTCTCCATCGATCCCCCCCAGAATGCCTTGAATCAAGCCCTAATTCAAGGAGTAGGAGCTCCCTCTGCTGCCTTCACCGGAGCTCCCCCATCTATGACATTTCCCTTGCCATTCCGAGCAAACCCCGGGTCGAGGAGATTGTCCTTGTATCTGGGGTTCTTTTGATGCTTGTTTGGAGGACTCATGACGCGTTTGGGACTTCAACAACCACCTGGAGCTGCTCCAGGTGGTTTATCTTTGCCGGAGCACCCCACCTTCCACGCCACCTCGGACCCTGCAATCACACGCGGAGTGGGCTCAGCTACCTGCTGGGCTCATCAGAGGATAGAAAGTGCGTCGAAGATCAGAGAAATGAAGAATAGAAGTTTGTTGGTGAGTAGTTCTTGTATGTTATTACAACGTCCCTCCATGTTGTTCGATCAAGAACAGCAGCCCAGATCTAATATGGACTGTTGATTTCCCCTATGAAGGGGTACGCGAAGAGAGCCGCACAATCAGCCATGTAGCGATCCTTGGACGGTTGGATCCCAATGCATAAATGGGTAAATTACATAGCCTCCCCCTAAATTTTTATATTTATCAAAAAGTCCTGTAAATATTTTAGGTAGTTTAAAAAGTAGTGGATAAATTACATGTAACCCCTTGAACTTTTCGAATTTTACAATTTAGTTCATGCTAGAGTCTCGTGCAAGCACACGTTTTATCTTATAAAAAATGCATGTAAAGCATGTGGGTTACTTAAATTGTTCTTTAATATACAAATTTGGAATTTCAATGGTAAATTTTGGGCAAAATTACATTGGGTTCTCGCTGTTATTGATATTTGCAATTATACCCCAACCAGACTGAATATTTTTGTGATTCATTTTCTATTTACTAAAAATGGCTAATGTGCCCCAAAAATTATCAAAAAAAATAGAAGAAGGTACAATGGATGCATATGTGATCATGCTATAAATATACATTTGCATTTTATGCCCTTTGTCTTTTTTCTAAAAATCATTTAGTGAAGTTCAATCCCTATTTTCTCTAAAAAGCCAAAAAATATATATAATCATTTCGAAAAAAATCCAAAAAAATATATTACATTTATTTAATATTTTTCATATTCAGACAAAAAATCACTAAAAATAAAAAAAGAAAACTCTTAAAAATTAAAAACCCCCCAAAACCTTCATAAAAATCCATAAAACTCAAAATAAATCCGAAAATATTACTTTCTATTTTATATTTTTCTATATAATATTATCTATATATTAAAATTGATTTCAAATATTTTGGACTCCATTTCATATTTTTAATTTCCATTTCAATCTTGGCATATTATTCTGTCCCTATTTTTAGGTATTTTCATCTTTAAAAATATATAAAAATTAGAAAAAATCTTAAAAATCACAAGTAAAAAATTATTTAAAACCAAAAAAGATTTCATTTCTCTTATTTTACTATTTTTATTAATATCTATACATATATTAGTATATATTGTATATATACTCTTATATAGCGATATTGTAGTTATAAAAAAATAATAAAAATATATAAAAAAAGAAAGAAAATACAAAAATAGAAAACTAAAAACAAAATACAAAAATATAAAATAAAAACAATATATATATTAAATTAAAAACTCACATTTTTGATAAATTTCGTGCATAACTATATATACAGTTATACCTATATTATTTATTTATAAATAATGTAAGAGTGCTACATCATGTGTTCCTTGTGTTCGACACCCTACTCTGCTTGTCACTATACAAACTTTTTTTTGTAGGGTTATAATAAATTTTGATCCACACTGTTTCTTTGTTGCCTTATATTTGATTGATGGGTTGATTGTTGTCTAAATTGGGTTTCTTACGGGTCTCCACAATGATCGTGTCTCTTCCCTGTTTGAGACATATTTTAGACCTGTGAAAAAAACCTCACCAACATCTTGCAAGCAGGATTTATTCAAATACATGATGATTAGGAAAAGGACCCATAAAGTCAATGCCCAAGCATCAAATACGTCTGAAATTTGGATGAACTTGAGTGGCATCGAATATTTGGAACAAATGATACCTCCCAATTTCTGACAGTCAGTGTAGACTTTCATATATGCCAAGGCTTTCTTGAAAAGTGTAGGCCACCAAAGGCCACACTACAATACCTTCTCTACCCTTCGGTGCCCAGAATGGTGTCCTCCTGCTTCGAGCTTATTACAATGCTCGAGGACACTGGTGTACTCCTTATGAGGAATCCGTTGTCACCAAATTCAATCCGCACCTTCCTTCTAAAGGTACAGGTCCTTCCATTGTTAGAAATGGATGTCGAACAGAAATCTGTCCTTCTTGACACGCGTCCAATCTTGTGGAACTTTCTCGGCATACCATGGGAGAGAATCGACACTCAATATCGATTCATCAAGAAATGTCTTAGTGATAGGTACAATACTCAAGGGAGTGTTTGAACTTTCAAGTCTGGACAAATGGTCTACTACCACATTCTTAACTCCGGGTTTGTCTTTATTTCCAAATCAAATTCCTGGAGTAGAAGGATCCAACTTAATAGTCGTGATTTGACATTCATCTTATCTTATAGATACCAGATAATATAGTGATCAGTGTAAACAATGATTTTTGAACCTAAGATGTGATATATGAACTTCTCAAGGGAGAACACAACAGCCAACAGTTCTTTCTCTGTTCGGTATAGTTTCTATGGGCATCATCCAGGGTCCTGCTAGCATATTGTATAGCGAATGGAACCCATCCCTGTTCTGAGCCAATACAACCCCAATGGCAAACTCTGAAGTGTTTGTCATGATCTTGAATGGGAGAGATCAATCGGGAGGCTGAAGGATAGGTGCTTGAGTAACTAATTTCATTAGGGTCTTGAAAGCAAGGAGGACTTTTTCATCAACAATAAACTCAGTATCCTTGCTCATAAGCTCAGTAAGAAGTCGGGCACTCTTGTAGAAGTCATGGATAAATCGCTTGTACAATCCAACATGCCCCATAATAGACCTCACTTGCTTCAGTGTTCTAGGTGGTTCAAGATTTGCAATGATATCTACCTTGGTCAAGTCGACCTCATACCTCTTTTTTAGACGACATGGCCTAACACAGTCCCATCAGTAACCATGAATTGGCTTTTTTCCCAAGAGAGCACAAGATTCACCTCACAACGTCTCTTAAGCGCTTGGTCTAGGTGCATCGGGCAAGAATTGAAATCATCACCATAGACCAAGAAATCACCCATGAACACCTCCAAAAAACTACCTACCATGTCGACAAACACAACCATTATACACCTTTGGAATGTATCGGGAGCGTTACACAATCCAAAGGGCATTTGTCGAAAGGCAAATATACCAAACAAACAAGTAAATGTAGTCTTCTCTTGATCCTCAGAGGTGATTGCCAATTGGTTATACCCTGAGTACCCATCCAAGAAACAAAAGAATGCTTTCCCTTACAATTTTTCAACGATCTGGTCAATTAAGGGCGGAGGAAAGTGATCTTTCTTGGTCACAGAGTTCAAGCGCTGGTAATCTACACGAACACGCTAGGACGTAGGTACTCGGGTTGAGATCTCCTCTCCTTTCTCAATTGTGACCACAATGATCCCGGCTTTCTTCGGAACCAAATGTAATGGGCTAACCCATTTAGAATAGGAGATGGGAGAGATAAATCCTACCTCACACCATTTTGTTATCTCTTTCATGATAACTTCCCAGAGATTAGGATTCAGCATGCACTGAAACTCATGGGAGGACTTTCTATCATCCTCTAAGAAGATATGATATGAACATAAGGCCGGATTTATCCCTCGGAGATATGAAATATTCCAACCAAGGGCCTTGCGGTTTTTCCCTAGAACCTCTATCAAGTGAGATTCTTGATCAACGGTCAATCACGAACCGAAGATGATCAGATACTGTTTGGGCTCATCTGCAAGGAAGGTTGCTGGAAGTGACTTTTGCTAGGGTGAAATGAGATCTAACTTCTCAATTACTTCTGAAACTGTACTTGCTTCTGGTGAATGTTGCATTAGTGATTTCGGGTCTACCTCGGTTACTCCATTTTCATAAAATATGACATCAAATATATCTGCAAGTATTTCCTCTTATTCGGTCTAGGATGGATATTCTTCAAACAAATGGATCAGCTTTTCAAATTGTACCTCACTGTAGGAATGGAACAAAATTCGACTGTGCTTTCAAGGTCTTCCTCTAGGAAGAGGAATTCTTTTTTTCTCGGTTTCGGTCCACAAAGCATATGTATCTCTTATTTCATTGTGTATCACATTCAGCTGCATGAACAGCATCCTCATCTCCAATTGATATCTTACATCTTCATCTCTACATGCATTTCTATAGTCACCTTGTCATTGTGGGAGAGAAAGGTGATCTTTCCAGATCTATAATCGATTACCACCTCGACCATTTGGAGGAACGGTCGACCAAGTATGATCGGTGTCTAGAGTAATGGTACTAAGAAATCCATGTCCAGAATAATGAAGTCCACTGGGACATACCTTGGACCATTAAGATAATGTCTTCCAACACTCCACGTAGTCACTTAACGGATCGATAAGCAAACTGAAGGATCATTCTGGTTGGTTTGAACGGGCCAAGCCCAAATTCCTTGGTGAAGGAAGTGGGCAGGAGGTTGATCGATGAACTACTATCACGAAGAGTGTGATCAAATATCTGATTGAAGATCTCACATTTAATCAAAGGGGTTCCTTTGTCTTTCTTCTTCTAAGGGAGGTTGCTGATCGCACTTACGGTTGTCATGGTGAGGATATGCTTCTTGGCTCGGCTGTGTCGGCTCTTGCGGGGCTGACGCTTAGATGTATATGCCTCTTTTAGACCCTTCCTGACATTCAACATGTATTCCATGGCTGGAAAGAATGGCATCTCAAGCATTATATTCTTCAAAATCTCCACAACAGAAGGATCAGAAAGAGTTGTTTTAAATTTCCTCACTATTTTATTTTTCATTACTTCTGGAAAAGATACAGTTACATTTTCAAAAGCAATATTTTTTATTAAGGGGATCAGCTTGTACATTTTGACAACTAGAAATGATACAGTCATCCAATAAAGGGGGAGAGGTAAAAACTGGAAATTCAACCTTGTTGGCTCGTACGAAAGTTATTAGGGTCACTGGCATCTCATTGGTTGCATCGTCTTAACCGTTGTTGTTATTGTTGGTGTTTTCATTTTCTTCATTTTTTGGATTTTTGTTGATTTAGAATTGGCTTCTCCTAGTGCATATGGTCCACGTCTTTGGGTTGGATCAACTGCTGATGTAGAAGACTTCCCAGAAGAAGCTTTATGATTACCTTTTGCATATACAGATGGCTTCAATGTCCTACTACTCCTGAGATTCACAATGTTAGATAACATAAATCACATGTATCTGACTCGGGGGTGGTGGGGCACTACAAGCTACATGCTCCCTATGCTTGAAGTTATTAGGGTTGGCCTCTACATATGCTGCTATGATCATTTTCATAGTTGTGAGGTCATCAATTTTTGTCTCATCTCATTCATGTTCCTAATCAATTGAGCCAAACAATCCAGAGTTGGATTTACAGGAGCGACCTCGGATGGTTCAGCAACATGAGGTTGCTGAGGTAGGTAATAATAAGGCTCATGCTGGAAGTTCTTATACTACTGCGGAGAGTATTGATGATATTGATAGAAAGGATGAGGGAAATTATGATATGGTCATGTCGGCTGCTAGTGATAGAAAGGTTGGAGGTATGTCGGTGTCTGGAATTTCTATCTCTAGGTGTAATTCGAATGCGGTGGAGACTGGTAGTGAGGTTGTTGCTGGTGTTGGTGTTGCTGATGTTGAAAACTCCGTCCACCTTGATTCTGTTGGAATGGTTGATTGGCATGTGCTTTCCCCTATTGTTGTCCTCTAATACGGGGCGAAGACTACTCTATTTCCAATATGACATCCACTTCATGTATCTGTGAGGGTGGGGGTGAAGTAAACTGCTTAGAAAATGATAGAGATTCGGGATGGTAGACAACCATATGTGAGTGTTGTGGTGACTGTGAACCCTGGTCCAGAGCTTGCACGTAATAAACATATTGGACCATTGGTTGTTGTGTTGGACTCTACTGTCATTATGAGGGGATGGTGTCTACTCTTTCATCTCAGCTACAAGCATCTTGGTGGTTGTGCTCATATCATGGACGACATTGATGGTGTAGAGTTCCAATTGGCGTGTGATCAAATCGTGCTTGTCAAGGTGCTTTGTTCTCTGTGTGATCACATTGAGTTTTTCAAGATCTTGTGATAGCTTTTCTATTATGTCCACCATGGAAAGATGGTTCTCGATGATGCTCAAATTGGAACTCTCATCTTTCCTCTCTTCTTCATACTGCTCTTCCACAATGTTGATGGCCTTGTGAGGAATCTGTGGAGTCTTCTGAAATGCACGAGATGAGCACATTGTTGTTGATCCATCAGCCATTTCTTTGAAAATTTGCCAGACCACATCCTCATCTTTATTGAAGTGGGGATCTCCACAGGCGGCATCCATAAGTCACTAGCTTTCCTAATGTAATCCTCCGAAGAAGTTTTGCACTAGGCTTGCCTTCGGCAAATAGTGGTGGTGGCACTTCTTCTAAAGATCTCAGACCCGTTTCTTACGCCTCATCGAAAGGCTCATGGGACAACTGTGAGAAGTTGGAAATGAGAGCTCTCATCTGATTGAGTCAACCCCAAGGATAGTACTTATGTAGAAACACATATTTCAGCTCTTCCTAGGTCGTGACTACTTTTCCTAAATGATTGATATAGTAGAGAGCCTTGCCCTGAAAGGTAAAGGGGAAAGCAGTCATCTTCACCACCTCAAGTGGTATGTTCGGATAGTGCATGGTACCGCATATGCAGTTGAATTGCTATAGATGAATATATGGTTCCTCATCTGTATTTCCATGGAAGGTCGGTAGGAGAGGTAGTATTGATGTCCTCATCTCAAAGTGATCATATATTTACAGAATATGGATGAAGTCAGTGACTTGCCTTGCTCTAGGGTTGTAGGTCTCTCTGAGGGCATGTTTGGTTGCTGGGTTGGATTGGGTTGGGTTGGGGTACACCAATGTACCCCTCCTTCCAACCCTCTCAATCCTCCTCACAGTTTACTATTCACAGGGGTATAGTTTACTATTCACAGGGGTACCCAAACCCAACCCAACCCAGTCCAGCCTAGCAACCAAACAGTCCTTGAGAGTCGGTTTGTGCTTTTCTCTCTCCTCTTCCTCTCCGCCATGGTTTCCTCCTCCAGCTCCTTCTGCTCCTCAATTTGCACCTCCTCCATTGGCACCTCCTCTATTTGCACCTTCTGGTTAATCACCACCATGATCACCTCCTCCTCAGCTTTCATGTTCTATCCTCATTTCCATGAGCATTTCATGAAAATCACTCAGGGCATTGGCCTAATCAATTAATTGTTATATAATTTGAATGGATGCGAGCATTTGGGAGTTAGCCTCATTCTGATCCACACCTTAGTCTGATACCTGTCCCTTTCCCTGTCTCTAAGGAGCCATCTCTGAATCAGTGATGCTATCTGACTCCAGTTTGGGCTTGTGTTCAGCATTGTGAAATGAACCCTTATCAGTCTATAAAATGCTGGAGACTGAAAAGATATGTCTAACTTAGAGTCAAGCTCGAACAATAAATTTATCGAGGAAACGTGCATAGTAAAAGAAGAGGATTCAGGACAAGAGACATCCTGATGACAATAGGACTTTTGGTGAGGGACTAAAATATACTCACAAAGTATAATAATATATTGTCGTTGAGGTGACCGCTCACTAAAGTTGAGTGGTCAACAATCAACCCACACATGCAATTAAACAATCAACCAAAATGAGGACTCAAAATTTATTATAACCCTATATATATATATATATATATGTATAATAGAAGTATGTATAGGGTGTCGAACATAGGGAGAATGGGGGATAAACAACAAAAATTGGCAAAAGACAATAAATGTTTTGGGTTTTTATGAAGTTTTATGATTTTTAGTGCATTTTAATATCTATTTTTTCAGATTTTTTATTTTTTTATAATTTTGTATGGATTTTGAATTTTATAATTTTTATATTTTCCTGATTTTTAATTTTTTTAAGATATAAAATAGGTGGATATATAACTTTATATATAATATGCGTAATATGAGTGATATATAATATAAAATATATGATAACTATACAAGAATCATAAAGATACCTAAAGACCAGTCTTATTTTATTTTTTTAATGGATTTAAAATATTTTTAAAGTATTTATAATGATTAATAGAAATATTAATTATATATAGCTATATTATAGGAATATAATACAATATACGATCTTTCAATTAAAAATATAGCTAAATATAATCCAAAATTGTAGAATAACGTTTTTATATTTTTCTGATGTTTTTATGACTTTTCAGAAATTTTTACTAATTTTTAGGTATTTTTAAAGTCTCCAGTCCCAAGGGGCTACTCAGCCAAAGAAGAGAGAGAGGGAGGGAGAGAGGGAGGGAGAGGAAGTTGATAGGTGAAACCACTACTTCCCTTGCAAGCAAGGTACTCAGACACAAGACGATGAGACAGACATCCCTGTGTGGTTGTGGCCTATACGCAATACTTCGGATCAAGTTGGATGCTCTACACAAGGTGAGATCACCGTCGTAGACAAGACCCTACTCATCCACGTACGATAAAAACTTCAATACTTCACCACACCCATGTGATAATAGAGGTAGCTATAGATAGGGTTTTTGGTTATATTCCTTAAGGGGTGTGTCTCGTTCTGCCTGGAGTGTACCTGAATACAATGAGGCTTTATGAACCCCAAACAATGATGTCCATTATGATTTTTAATTAGGTTAAAGTTCAATTAGAGGTCCCCTTATTTTAGTTTTTTTTCAATTTTTTTGAGTATTTTCAATGAAAAGCACCTAACAATTTTTGGATTTTCTTTTTACCCTAGGTGCTTCAAAATCCGGGGGAGAAAGCAACAGAGCGGTGCAAGGTGGATCAAAGGTGGAAATCTCACCCTTGATCCTAAATGATGAATGCTCAGTTAGAAGACTTAAATGCTTCCTGACTCTCTTCATGTGGGGATGCAAGGTAGGAATTTATAAACCTAATCTACATGCATGGTATGTAAATGAAGGAAATCATCCTAAACAGGAATTGTTATTAATTGTGAAGAACCAAATGTCAATTGCTCAAAAATAGAACCTAAGTGTTTGGTCTCGGAGACTCTTCGATGCCCGCCACAACGGGTCCTGCAAGCGTCGTGCATAGTCTCTCTCAGCATGTGGTTCCAAGTCTAAGCAACTAACAATTAATTACTTGACTAAATCCAAACATAGAGAACTATAGGAACATGCTTCTATTAAGTGTTTGGACCTAGTTTATTGAGAAAGCAATCCAAAAATGCTAAGGGTTCATTCCATAAAACAAATAAAAATAAGGCGGAAAGCTGATGAATCTCCATTTCATCACCTTTATTCTATCATTTTGGCCTTAAAAATCCTAGATAATGCATGTAACTACCATTAATTTGTACAAATCAACATTCATTCTTTGATGTATAAAGAATGTATAAAATGTTGTTTTTAATGACAAAATTATAGAATAAAGAAAAGAAAAGAAAAGAAAAGGAATAAAATACCAAAGGTATTTTATGACCCTAAGCCACGAGACCTAGGCATCTTGATGACTAAGTCGACAAGGAATAAAGTAGGGGGAAATAAGGGTCAATAATACAATATAAACCTCATTCATTTATTCAATATTTATTCATTTTTGGGACCTATTTTAATTTCTACTTTTTTACCTCAAATAAAGAAACTTTGTACACGAAAGTTTTATATAATATTATATAGAAAAATACAAAATTGAGTTTATACAAAAATAACACACAATGCACTTTTTATACTCAAAATAAAGTCTAAAAATCCAAACTTCCTAATCCCATATCTCTCAAATAAAAACTCAAAATATATCAAAATCACATTTAATTGTATATAACTTTTAATAAGATATTTAATGAATAGTTTCTTATTTTTTTGAATTAGTATGTGAAAGTTAGGTTTCGGACCCCTATTGTATTATATACCCGAATAAAATAATCATTGTATTTATTATTTATTATTTTTTATAATTTTATATTTTTATAATTTTGTAAATATTATTTAGAGTATATGTACATATTAAAAATAAAATAAAACCATAAATAAAACATTAAAATAAAATATGTATATAGACTACATAGATGAAATACCAATACTTATACCTTTATATTTAATATATCTCTTTATTTAAGTGTATATATCATATCAGAAAAATATAATAAAAATATATTTAAGTATATAAAATAAGTTATAAATATATAAAATAATAAAATAAAATAATAAAATCTAAAATACAAAATAAAAATAAAATACTTAAAACATAGGTAAATATACTTATAAATAAAACCCTCAAAACTAAATTGTAATTAATAACCTCTAAAAATCATAATAAAATACTATGAAAAATAATCAACATTTTTTATTTTATAACTTAAAAT
This sequence comes from Ottelia alismoides, assembly GCA_037367405.1. Taxonomy (NCBI): domain Eukaryota; kingdom Viridiplantae; phylum Streptophyta; class Magnoliopsida; order Alismatales; family Hydrocharitaceae; genus Ottelia; species Ottelia alismoides. Next base: position 401,880 of record JAZKJV010011059.1, read on the forward strand.
TAATAAAATCATTTATTAATTATTATTGAATTTCTAAATATTTTTGGGACTGGTTTTTCCTAGTTGGTCGATGTGGATCAACCAGGATGCTCCGATAGTTTTCGGTCAACTATCTGACCCTAGGCCCTGTAGCTCTAACAACCTCATTTTTACCACGATTTCTCCCTTTTTTGGAGCCTAATTCTTTCACCAATTGGAGAGGATTCCTTTTTCTCATCGATTTTCCCTCATGCGCGCCAGCATGAATCCTCGAGGAATGCATCACGGATTTGGCTGATCTCCCTCATTCTCCCCCCCACCCCCTCCATCACCATGTTCATAAGCAGCACCTGACCTTCTTACAAAAATTTGAATCCTCTTGGCCCTTGTTTTGACCTCCCATTTTGTGCTATGGATCGATGTTCGTGACAGGGGAGACTCCAACCAATCGCGGCGAGGCCAGGCGAAGGCTAAGGCGGATCTCCACCTATCTCCGGCCACTCGGTCGTCGAGGTCCTTACTTCATGGTTTGTCGGCCATTAAGGTGCATTTTTATCATTTTTTTATTAGTTGTAATTTTAGGTTCATTTCATGTAGTTGTTTTAACTTGTTATCACGTCTATTAGCGTTAAGCCTCCCAATCGAAGTTCGTCGAAGCCCAGCTCCGGCGAACCCATTCCTCATGTTCCCAATTGTATAGCGACCCACCGACACTTTCACATCTTGAGCTTTCGCTTCTTCATTCCCCACGCACCTCCGCTCGCATTGAATCCTCCAGGATCGAAGCCTTGGTGCTTCATATCCGCCGCTCGCCGGAAGTACCTCCGTTGCATCCCACTACGCCCATTTCCACCAAATAAAGCCCCCATGACCTATTTTTTCTTGCGCTTGATTCTTTAGCAGGGTATGGAGGGCCAAAGGACCCTTTGGGGTCGATTTTGATAAGAAAGCAGGTACCTAGAGCCCCATTCCTCCTTGAGCTTGTTCAGCACCATCATTGATCCAGACTCCTTCTGAAGATGCCATTGGGAGCAGAGGAGACCCCGATCCATTTTGCCCCTTTTCCGAGCGATCCAGACGGCCAGAGGAGTTCAGGAGAACATATCGAAGCTCGTCGTCGGTGAGTTCTTGACCAGATCTTCCCGAGCCCCTCTTTGTCGTCTGATCTCTTCAGCCACCCAAGTTCTCATCTCTACTGTAGGATCATGCCCGCTGCAAACTGTCAGATCCGTCTCAAGGATCTAATCTTAGCCATCACCATTGGAGCATCATCGCTATCAGGGAGCGCCACGTGGATAAGTACGCGCCTGCTACTGTTGCATCTGCATGTTTAAGAGGTAATTTACATCCCATTACCCTACCCTATGTTTATTTAGCGCATAGTATTGTAACTTATTTTGAATGCTTAAAATACTTTGTAACAATTGTTGTCCGACCCCCTAGTTTTAGTGTAATTGCTTGTAGGTCCTCCGCCATGTCACCTCACGTGCTTGTGCGCGTCACATGCAGGCATTTTGTAGGGGACGCCTTGAGGGTTTTGTTATTTAAATTTATTATTGTAAATTGCAGAGAGAGTGTAATCGTTTGTAGATATTTTCCAACCAGCCCCCGACACTTTTTATAATTGCATTTATATCCTCGCCAAGCGTGATAAAGGTTATTTAATTAGAAAATTTGTGTGTTTCACCGCTGGATTTTTGCTTAGGGTTATTATTTGAGTCTTAAACTTTCTTATAATTGCAAATAGGCCCTTGCCTGGCTAATTAGTCGAAAATTAGCATAAATACCTTACACTATTATCTATCACATGTAAATATAGTAAGGTACTTTATTCTATATTTATATTTATTAAAATTCAAAAATAGAGCAAAAACTCCCTATTTGAATTAGAAACTTCCCAAAAAATAAAATCATTTTGAAAAATTCTCAAAACAGTATATTTTGTTTATTTATGTATTTTGAGCCTCCAGACCAAAAATCCATAAAATTAGAAAAAGAACAATCTTAAAAAATGAAATACCCCCAAAATCCTTTATAAAAATCTATAGAGTTCCTAAAAATTAAAAAAATATTTTTTTTCTATTTTATAATTTCATTTATTATATTATCTTAATATTAAAATTGATTTGAAGAAATTTAGACTTATTTTACTTTTTTTATCTTCATTTCGATTTCGACTATTTATTAAATCTATGATCTGGGATATTTTTGACTTTAAAAATATCTAAAAATTAATAAAATTCAATAAAAATAGTAAAAAATATTTAAAACCTAAAAATATTTAATTCTATAATTTTTATATTTTTTTAGTTATATTTATATCTATATTATCTATTATTATATATATAGTCCATTATATTCTATATTAGTTATTTTAAAGAAAAAGAATATAAAAATCTAAAATATAAAAAGGAAATATAAAATATAAAATTAAAAAGAAAATACAAAAATATTAAACAAAATTAAAGTAAAAAATATACAAAATTAGAAAACCACATAAAAATAGACAAAGAAACACGTCACACTATTTACACCTCATTGCACAATCTATCGGTTTTGCTCCTTGTGTTCAACACTCTACACTACTTGCACTATACACATCTTTATTGTAGAGTTATAATAAATTTTAACTCCACATTTTTTATTTAATTTCTTGATTATTATTGTGGGTTAATTGTTGAATTTCTAGGATTTTGTTTGAGGTCACTTCAATGACGGTTGATCCGCCTTGTGGATTGACAAGACTTCGACAAAATCCTAGTTTTCAAAAGCACAAAATGTAGAAAACAAAGAAAATAAAGGTGATGAAATGTGGAAAACACGGTGAGCCCCCAAGTGTACATGCACTTGGTATAATAGGACCGAGTGTTCAGTGTCCAGTTCACATGTATTATTACAAATTAATAATGCAAAATAAAAGTGATACTCTCTCACAAAAATAAAAGAAAAATGTTATGCTAAAAGTCTTCCTCTCTCTTTCTTGCTCTCTCCAAGCAGCTCACAAGAAGAAGAGCTACTCTCCGCGTAGCACGGGTGCTCCAACCACCTAAGCGATCGCCTTCGTCTCGAAGTCCCTTGCAAGAAAAATAGAAGAAAAGTAATTAGCACAATTAAGAAATTACATCAAATAAAGAAGGACAAATAAAAGCAGAAAAATAATAAAGTAAAAATAATACCTAAAGTCTACAATCGGCGTTGCTCCTCGGCAACTACACCATTTGATGACTAGGGTTTTGCAAGGGTCTAATGTGGTCTACACAAGGTGTCTACACAAGGTAAGACCTACACCGTCGTTGAGGCGACCGCTCACAAAACCACTAGACAATCAACAATTAACCCACAAAAGATGTATGATGCACAACAAAAATGTGGAGTTAAAAATTATTATAACTTTACAAAATATGTGTATAGTGCAAGTATGTAGAGGTCAAACACAAGGAGCAAGGGGAATAGACAACAAAAACTGGCACAAGATGGTTTTTGTTTTGGTGTTATTATTATTATTTTTAAATGCTGAGTGCTTTTTAAATAATCTATATTTTTTAGACTTGTTTTTTATATTTTATTTATTTTTAATTTATATTTTATAAATTTATTTTTATATTTTTTGATTGTTAATTTTTCTTTTCTTTTTAATTAGATATAAGAAAAGTATATATAATATACATATATAATATATGTTATATTGAAAATAATTATATGGAATAAAGACAAAATCAGAAAAATACTTTAAGGTACAATACTTTTTAATTTTTAAAAATGTATTTTTGATATTTTAATAATATTATTATTAGTACTAATATGAGTAAATATAGCTATATAAATAGATGTGGCCTTTTATATTTATAAAGTAGCTATAAATACTTCAAAAAATGAGGAAATAAAATATTCTTGTCTTTCTTTTTAATTTTTCTCTTTTTTTGATATTTTTCTCTGAATTTTTGCTGGTGTTTTGGAAATTTTACTTGAATAAAAATAGTAAAACAATGGCTTATAATATGCAGATGGATTGTTTTGGATTTCAAAAATAGATAAAAACTCAAGAAAAATCTAAAACTAGTTTAATATATAATAGATATAATAAACAAACTTAAGAAATAAAAATCAGTATTTTAGGATTTTTATAGAATTTTTTAAAATTTTATAAGGAATTTTGGCTTTTTAATTTTTAGTGATTTTATTATATAATTTTTAGGTATTTTTGGTTTGTATTCAAAGAATATAATAATAGATATAACCTATTTTTTTAGAATTTTTAAAGATGATTTTATATTTTTTTGTATTTTTAAATATAAACAAGGATTAAATGCATTGTTCTTGACTTTTAAAAATAGGAAAATAGTTTTAAATGCCCTAAGAAAATTATTTGTGATTTATAGCATATTTGTGTACTTAAAATAATTTTCCTAGAATTTTTGGTTGCTAAATGATATTTTTAATAATTCAAATCAAAGAAATAAAAATATGGGTACTAGTAGGGACCTAATTGCAATTAATTAAAAATATTCCTTTATTTATGAACCCAACAAAGTATAGGGGCAAACATGCAAAATGCTCAGAATAAGAGAGTCTATATACGTTGATGAGGGTATAAATATAATTTCAAAAACGTAAGATCCAAACTGCAGTTTAACCAAAAAACTCTTATACTAGGTTTGATATTTAGTGGATTAAACAGAAATACAAAGACCTGTGGGTCCCACCTATAAAATGTCTGACCCCTCACATGCACGAGCACATGAGGTGATGTGGTAGGGGACTAAAATGCAAAAAACAGAAGTACGAGGGACTAATTGCAAATATTACAGAAAATATTTAAATGCAGATGAATGTTTTTGTACTAAAAATAAAATACAAAAGTGTAGGGGTTGGGAATGCAAAAATGCCCTCATGTGGCTGGACGGACAGTCTGGATCACTTCACTTAACACGTGTCGGCTCCTCGATGCTTGATACCCCTTCGACGATGAGCAGTTGAGATTAAATCTCAGCGATTGGATCAACGATTGAGGGTGTTTGGATCAGACGGCGGCTGGGGCTCCTGGAGATGAAGCCTGATTCGATGGTTGTGAACCTCCTGGATGAATAGGGAAGAACACAACCCCGGGCGAATTTTGATCCGCAATACCAGGTGACTCCAACTACGTAAGGATGTCCCTATGGCCGTAAAACGGAGCTGGAAGCTCCCCAGATCTACTGGAGGTGCTGAACAAGTCCAGGACCCAGTGATGGGGTCCCCGGAGGCTGATGAAGCTCGGGCACCTAGTCTACCTTCTTCTTTGACAAAATAGCATCGGTTGAGGCTTTGGACCTCCAATAACTACAAGACGATGCCCATTTTTCTTCTCAAAATAAAACAACAGATAAGTAACAAGATAGGTTTCGTAATTACGCAAGAAGCTTAACTTTGGTTCCCTTATCTTTTAAAATTTTCTGACTTAATAACAGCAGCTATAACTTCAAAATTAAAAACAGATTCCAATCGAACTATCATAGATAGGTGGATACAGTATTGAACAATCGACGACTAATCCACCCATTTCCTGATAATTTTTCTCTTGTAGTCAAAAGCTTAACAGCCCCCTCTTCAACCGCACTTTTTTTAAGCCTCATCAACCCCATCTAAGCTAGGGGACAAGGATAATGCAGAAACTAGATCTCCAGATGGAGGTCAAACATGTCCTTGAGTCCCATCCATAGCTCTATCTTGATGGTAATGTCAAGGATTTGGATCGATCAAACTCAGACTGACATGAGTAGTTAGAACATGCACACAAAAGGACGGTTCTTTGGGGTCTTAGTGGGTGGAAATGAGGTAGGATGAGGTCGAAGCAGAGCTCTCCGATGAGCAGTGGAGAAGAGTTGATCTCATGATCTGGGGGGAATCAGGTTGAATGAAAGGGGTTGAGGCATAAAGAAGGCGAAGATGGAAGAAATGGATATAATATTAGGTTCGAAGCACGACTGATCGTGGTGAAAATAGTGGTCGGAGCACAGCTCCGGTGAACTACGGATCTGGAAATCTAAACTACAATAGTGAATAAAAAGCAACGTAAATGCAGGAAATTAAATCTAAGAATAAAAGCGACCTAAGTTACCACTAACCTATGGCTCAACCAGTCGAAGGGAGAGCAAGAACACCATCAGCTGGAGGAGATCTGGCAAGATGTGGGTCGTCGACTTCAGTCCTCTTCCTCCACACCCAAAGGGCCAAAGAGCTTCCTTGTATCACCAGCAAACCCTAGTGTATGAATCAAGGGATTTTGAGGGAGAAATCGAGACCAAAAATCAAATTGAAATCCAGCAAAATTTTATGTACATGGGAAGGTTAGCTGGAGAAGCATGATCAATTAAGTGGGTCTTCGATCAAAAAATGATATATGTGTGATAAATAATTAATCGAGGAGAAAAGTCATTGAAAGAATCAGTCGAAAATAACGAAAGAATAGAGAGGGAGAAATCGAGGAAAATAGGAGGTCAGCGAGGCCTGACAAGCCTACAATGCAGGGGGGCTCAGTTGACTGGCGGGTCAATTGAGGACATGCTCCCATTAGGCCACGTCAGACCGCAAAGAGACAAAATAACATTAAAACCTTTATTAAAATGTTCTAAAATAGTAAATGATTTTATCATTTTTCCTTAAAAATGAAAAGTTTTTATTATTATATGTAGTATTTTAATCTAATTTTTATTTATGTTTACAAGTTAGTTTATTGTATGTTTTTTTACAAGTACAAATATAGGTATATTGACCTATATTATGTAATTTATTTTATTTTCTATTTTCTATTTTCTATTTTATTATTTTATTTACATAATTTATATATTACTTATTGGAATATACATAAATGTATTTTTTCTATAATTTTCTGAAGTAATATGTACACTTAAATAAATATGTATATTTATTATGTAGGTATGTATATACATAATTCATTTGTATATTTTTGTATGCTTATTTATTTTATTGTATTTTTAATGGCCTTGCTTTATTTTAATTATGTACATATATTATAAATAATATTTACAAAATTTTAAAAATATAAAAATATAAAATATACAAAGAATAAATAAATTGATTATTTTATTTTGGTATTATGTACAATTCACAACCTAACGATTGCATCTTAACTCCAAATTGCATGAAACTACCTTCATTAAATAAATAATTAAAAGTTATAATAATTAAAGATGATTTTGATGAATTTTGAGTTTATATGAAGAAGATACAGATCTGTGACGTTTGAATTTTGACTTTCTATTTTGAGTGTAGAAGGCACATCGGCATTATTTTTATGTGAAATAATTTGTGTATTTTTCTATGTATTATTATCTACAGCTTCCACGTAAAAGTTTACTGATTTGATGTATAGATAATAAGGAATAACTAGGTCCCAAATTGGCTTTATTAGAGATTTACAAATTAGGGTTTTATTGGTTATTGACCATTATCTCCTCCTACTTTATTCATTGTCGACCCAGTCATCATGATGCCTAAGTCTCGAGTTTTAAGGTCATTCAATACCTATGGCATTTCATTTCTTTTTCTTTTCGTTATTCTTTTATTTTAGCTTTAAATACAGTATTTTATACAATATTTACATTATAAATAATGGAGGTTACTTTATGTAATATAATGATATATACATGCATTTAGCTAGGGTTTTAAAGGCCAAAATGAAAGAATAAAGGTGATAAAATAAAGATTCATCAATGCTGCAAAAGAGGCGGTGTGGTTGCACAAGTTCATCTCGAATCTTGGCATAGTTTTCCCTGATACTCCCACCTAATGCTCTGTGATAACACATGAGCCATAGCTCAGGCGAAGAAACAAAGATGGCATCAAAGAGCAAAAATGAGGAAATGAAATGCCACATCATTTAGAAGATACAAAAGCATTGTGAGTTCATCATCACAAGAGGCCTCTACCGACAACGTTGCAAATCTCCTTACCAGACCTTTATCCCAAAAGGTTTTTGACCGGTACGTAATTACTATAGGTTGAAGGATTGTACCTGAATGGATCGAGGGCTAGTGGAAGATTGTTGGACATGTGAGCCTAGGGCGAACCATTTTGACAATAAAATGTTATTGTAATCCTTTTGTGTATCCATACAATTTGTTGAATTTCACTCCCTATCTGAGATTAATGAATGAATGCACTTATAAGGTCCCTTGGTACAATTAGATTGTGTACCATGGACACTCTTGACAATGATACAGATGTTGATCCAATGGATGGATCATAAAGGCAGGTATTGAGATGATATCTAAAGAGCTAGATTGAGGATTCACTGGCACCATCAAACGATTGTTAAAAAAAGGATCTCCAATCTGAGAAGGAGATGGAAATCCTTACTTCAAAAGCTGATATCAGACCGACCTCTTGATGCAGGTCCTCTACATTGGAATAGAGATTCTGAGGTGTCGGATAAGTTAAGTCAAAGAGTCGACTTAAGGAGATCAAGATAATCAAGACCTATATCATATGCTATCATGAGACATGTACACAAACTCTGACCAGAGACATACTTGTTACTAAATGTCTAAGTATTTACACTATACAGATCATAATGTTGATGGCATAATCAAGGTCTATACACCAATGAGATGGTATGCATACAAGGGCATATGAATAATGCTATCTCTCAAAGGGGTCATACAGGTTCACTACCGAACCGGAAGATATGAGCTCACTCATGAGATATTTGGACCCACCAAACTCCATCAATGATCATCTTGCTTTGGAAGCATGACATGATTTTTAGGTATGATATATGCTTTTGAAAAGCATGTGATCAATACCAAATCTCAATGATCGAATGGGAAACTTAATGATAAAACCCTAAAGAATACAGTTCAAATATGATCAGAACTTTAGGTTTATTCTAGATCTTTCAATATATAGGATGTACATATATTAGGAATACTCGAGGGAGATGTGATCTTAAATCGATTGTATAACCGTGATGCTTCCATTCTGAGGGAGTGATGAAACATTTTTGGATTTTAGTGACTCCACTCAGGAGATCAATTATCTAATCTTAGTCCAGATGTTGGATAATGATCTGAATATGACCTGGATGCAACGAAAAGATTAGATATATTGTCTGCCTTTATTAGCGATGTATTTTAGATATGGATATGAGATTAGATCTCAGTATCCAAGTCATTATACATGGAATATACAATCAACATGTCCTTATCTCCAAGTATCTACGGGGAAGGCACATTGTTCTTGGAAGAGGTCAAGAATAATTTCTTTGCTGATACTATTTGAGCATTGGAAAAATAATGACTAAATATGATTTATTTATCATTAATAATGTGGATATGATTCACATTATTTGAACATTAGAGAGACGTCTTAGATAATTAAATTGGATTTAATATCCGAGATGAGATTAATGTTGATAACACTATCCACAATCATCATAAATATTGTGAATATGATTCATAATATCATAGAGAGACTTAATTGTAAATAGGATTTATAATTTATAGTTAATGTGAATTAGATTCACATTATGTAATTAGATGTAAATGTAATTTACATTTAATATTGGATGGATGAATATGATTCATAATTATCAATGATATGATTGAAATAGTTACAAAATAATTTGAAATTATTTTAGTGCAAATTCAAACATTAAAATTGTTGTACATGTAGAAGATTTGATGACGATTGTGATCTCACAGATTAGGAATGGAGTGGAGAGCACTCCACTTTTTATTGGGAATGGACAACCATGCTAGAGACACTAGTTGCCCACCTCCTATAAGGAAATGAGGCTCTCTCTCTTTCATATTCCTACTACATATTTATTTATTTTAATTGAATTAAATTTTTGAAGAATATATTCAACATATATTTTATTTTAAAATTAATTATATTATTGTAAATTGTTGCAACTAAATCTTGTCCACTAGAAGTGCATCTAGCCATCCAATTTTGTATAAAGAAGGGCTAACCCTAGACCTTTTCTCTCACCATTAAGTTGAAGCAAAAAGTTGCACCAACTCTCTCTCTCCCTCTCTTTTTCTACCCTTGGTGGTCATCAACCCTAGGGTTTGTTGAGAATTCCGTAGTCATCGCATTGTCGTTGTGTTGCCGAATTGACTGCTCGTTGATCTCCACCTTCTTCAGTGCTTCATGTTTGTGAAAAGATGTCGTATTTCATGAGACAAAATCAAGATGTTCATTGCTTGAATTGTCGACTCAAATTGTGGAAAGCATGTATCTCATCCATATGCCCACAAGTGCTCGCTTCATTGGATCAAACTTGAGATAGGATGTCTCGTCACTTAGAGACTCATGTATCACAATCACACTTCAAGAGGTAACCTTAATACTTGTGTATGTCTTGATGAAATGACATGGGAATGGTTTCCATGTCTTGTGGTTTCATCGAAAAATTTTAATTTCCGCTGCCCCCTACGACTAGTATGACTAGCAGATTTAGATCGCATACAATGAGATCTTCACGCTTCCATGATGCACGAGGAGCAAACCCTTGCCTTCAGCTTGTGTTCTTGAAAAAGGAAAAGGATAGTTCCACCCTTCCTCCATATCAATGGCAGCACCATATCTTCCCCTCTAGCTGATAGCGGCACGATCTGGAACTTTAGTACTGGCCTCTTCTCTTAGCTGCATCTCCATACCCTTTATCCTCTTGCAGGCGTTTCCCTCTCGCAGGAGATTCCCTCCAGCAACAGCCCTAGGTGGCATCTCTAAGGGGTGGTGGCGTAGATTGGGTTCCCATTAGTGGGGAACCTTATTCGATATTTAGATGTGGCGATGGGGGCGTCGCTTTCTAAATATGGTCCCCAAATAGACGTTTAACCCAAAAAGGGGCCAATCTCTGTTGCTCATCCATTTCTCAAAAATAAAAGGGGATGCTACAAATTTTGTTGGCCCATGAGTTTAAAAAAAGAAACACTGCTGTAGAAAAGAAGGGGGTGAAGAGGGTTGATATATTTGGGCCCAACTATGGGCTACTGCTCTCTTAGAAATAAAAAATTTGCAACTTTTGGGCCCATTAAAACCGTGAGTTTTTGAAAAAAAAAGTATCAAACAAAAAATGTATGAAAAAAGAAGAGAGAAATCGAAAAAGAGGTCTTTTGTTAACAAAAGGAAAAGCTGAGAAAAATTGAGACGGCTTATTGGTTTTTTATTTTCTCCATCTTTAGTTCTTCGCCCAACTTGGTCGACTTCATCTATTCCAACCAGTATGGGAGAAAGAGGGAGTATTATGTAGAGTTCTACACGTCAGATTCAGATTCTCTAGTTCAGATTCCATGCCAGATTTCAGATTCCACAATTCAGATACAACTTCTACATTTATATTGTCTCGAAGTCTACAGTTTGATGTGTACATGTATACGGTCACTATTTGAGAGGTCGCCATCTTTGATTTACAATCAGTATTTTCATATGATCCATAAGGACCCCAAAGTAGATATCACATTCTCTGAGCCAGTGTGATTTCAGGGTTTTATGCGAATTCGTAAGGACTCCAGAGTAGAGATATCATTCTCTGAGCCAGTATGTGAGAGACACAGTTCTCCGGCGAGGAGACTTTTAGACTCCATTCTCCAACGACTGTGGACTCCGAGGATGATGTTTTCACGACTTTTTCTAGTTTGGCCCTTCAAAGATGGAGCCGTTGCAGGCCAAAGATCACTATGCGGAGATTCATTCCAGTTCCAGTAACTTTTACAGATGCAGTACAAAGCACATGTTCTCCAATGAGGAGACCTAATTCAGTTCACACTACAACCCATTAGTTCCTCCTCATCAGCACGACATGAGAACAAACGCCCTCAGCAGGCTGTCATTAGAATACGTGTTGAGTTGATATTATCCATAGTGTTATGTATTGTGAGTGAATGATTTCTTTCTATTTGTCCAAGCTGAGCTTTACATTCTCCATCTTGAGGGGAAGTGTTAGAGTACGCATCATATGTAGATATGGGTAATTAGAACCCTCCGGAGTCCAATTACCACATTCGCAAGTTTAATCCTACATCTAATGTGATTAAGACTTGGTCTTACTAGTGGAGCTATATAAGAAGCCCCACACCACCTGTAACAGATGAGAGAAAAGACAATATACATATATAGTCCTTGAGAGGCATTCTCCCGTAATTTCATCCTGCTCCTCATGGAGTAGGGTTCTATGTAAAATCTCAGTGTTCTTCCATGTTTTATATTTCTTTATCTTTGATACTCTTCGGCACCATCATTTTTCTACGGTGTGTATTCATAGGAATGTACGAGTATAAATGATTCGTGAAAGGGACTTGCTGAAATAGGCCTTCATCTTAAGACCATGTGAAAAAGCTAAAGAGATATATGTTGCTTTCCCTCAAGAGAGGTGTTTTCATATCAAAGTGGGATGTAGATCAATAATCGTGTGTATTATGTTGTGTTGTTGCATAATAACTCATTTCAGGAGTTGATATGTCCTCCAAATGGTACTATTGGGACTCCATAAAACGATATCTCTTTATTCAATGTTTGCTAGTGGTCCAGAATCATTGCTCTCATGCTCTCACAGTTTTTTGCTCGCACAGGATCACTCCTCTGTTTTGCAATCATGTGCTGTAAATTACAAAAATCATAACCATTGATGTACGGGAAAAAAACTCAAATTCGACAAAAATTGGTGTATTCTTTATTGTTGTGTTTCCTAAAATATAGAATGCTTTGATAATGGCTTAATTACTTGATGTATGTGTGAAAAACATTCCTATAATGATGGGATTTTTGTTACAACTATATATCCTAATATATCGGATGTGGTAAATTGTGAACTTATTAAATATTGTGCACGTTATATGTATATTATTTTTAGATGAGTTTAAATATGATGTGTATTTTTAAATTCGTAAATTAAAAAATACTCATCATGGTAATGCTTAATCTCATTTCATCCGTGGAAGAAATATTTGTAAATTGCAACATTTTATTTGTAAATTTCGTAGTCTTTTTTGTAATCACATTCAATTTATTTTGAAAAATTTTGCAATCTCTTTTGAGAACATTATGTGGGAGTAATGTCGTAAAATGTGATATTATTTTGTAAACTTTGTGGTCTCTTCTGTAAAATACATGTGATTTTTGTAAGATATATTGCTTATTATTAATGTATAAATTGTTTTATATGTCCATCCAACGTGTTTCCCAATATCGTGGGTCCATCGAAATTTATCGTCCATTGTAAAGTTTGTGTATAATTTCTAAAATTCGCGCTCATATTGTAACAATTATGTGCTAATCTGCAAAATAAAAAGTCAATCAATAGTTTATCATTTATTCCTAAAAAGGATAGCATGTAAAAAATACATGCAGAATTGTAAATCAATGAATCAAAATGTAAATTATACACTCAATTATTTAAATTAGTAGCTCAAAAGGTAAAATACACCATCATATTTGGTATTTAGTCCATCCAATTGAATCTGTAAACTTCATACCTTTAGTGTTTAATCCACAATCGATGAGATTTCATCTAATTTGATTTTTGCAAAATACATCACCTTCTGGGCAAAAATATAAAAAGATGCACAATCTTCTATAATAAAAAAAGTCATTTTTTGATACTGGCAACCTGAAACATATTCAATCTGTAAATAAATATTTACATTCTTAATCAAAAATTTCTTTCCTTTAGGTGATATTTTCATTCCCATTCTACAGAATTCAATCTGTAAACAAAATTTAAAAGAAAAAAAATGAAAAGTGTGTTGAACTCAAAAGAATGGGGGAACCCAAACTTACAAATGATTAAATATTTCAGAAAATATGATTGAACTCAGACGAACAAAAAGTGTGTTGAATATTCCAAAAATATGGTTAAATAAAGGCTCGTGTTTTGAAGTAATTGTTATTAATTTACAAAAGATTGATATATTTTACAATCATGTATTATAAATTATAAATTCATAATCACCGGTGTTCGAAAAAACCACGAAACCATAACCATTAATGAATCGGGAACACTGATTCAAAAACAAAATAAAGAAGAAACTTTGAAGATTGGGTTGAGATGGAATCAAAACAGAAAGAAAAACTAAATCCAAATAAAAAACAAAAGCAAACTAAAATAACATGGAACTTGATTAATAGATGAATAAAAAATAATAAGAAAAAAATACTAAGAACACACATCATCCTCCTTGTGCAACCACATCATGTTGCTTCATACATCGTCGTCGTCGCCACCATGCACCGCAATCGTCACACACCACCATCATCTCTGCGCACATCCATCGCCTCTACATCGAGAGAGGGCGAAGAACTGCCAGGAGAGCGAACCCCGTCGAGTTTTGTTTTGGAAATTTCAAAATTGAGAACATCAATTATGATGGATGCTATATTAAGAAAATAAATTCGAGTGATTAATGAACAACAAAAAATAGCGTAACTAAATAGAATGTTCAATTTCTTTTCTAAAAATAGCGAGTTGTAGTTATTTGGATTGTGGTTTTGGTTTTAATTTGGTGGTTTTGTTTATAGTCGTAGATCAAGATCTAACAGATTTTATGGAATGTTGTACATGATTGTGGTGAGGTACCACCTTAATTCAAGTTTTTCATACATACATACATACATACATACATACATATATATGCTTTAATGTGGTTGCCCCCTTGAGGCAGCAAACATGGCTGCCCCCGCCCCATTTTCGATATTTTTTTAATATCATCATGTATATTCATCTATATATCCCTCCTATATATCACTCGAATTTCGTTAGAAACAGAGACTCCTATGCCCTCCATATAGAATGGATTGATTACAACGATGTTTAGTAAAATTACATGTTCTAGATTAATGGCATAGAAGTCTCTGTTTCTGACGAAATTTGAATGACATATTGAAGGTATATATAGATGAATATACATGATGATATTTTTCAAAAAAAATAAAAAAATTATGGAAAAATAGGAACAGGAGCAACCCCATTTTATATATATATATATATATATATATGAGGAAAGGGATCCTACTCCATGGAGTAGGTAACTTACCTACTCCACTTTCTTTTTTTCATATTTTTTTATTTTTTTTTGAAAAACACTTCCATGGATTTGCATAATTATACATCTAATATGTCATCCAAATTTCGTCAGAAGCAGAGACTCCTACGGCCTCCATCCAGAACATGAAAAATACAACAAATCTGTGACTGTTAAAAATGATTGTCTGGATGGAGGCCGTAGGAGTCTCTGTTTCTGACGAAATTTGAATGACAAATTAGAGGGATATAGTTATGAAAATCCATGGAAGCATTTTTCAAAAAAATAAAAAAATTCGAAAAAGAAGAAAATGGAGTAGGTAAGTTACCTACTCCATGGAGTAGGATCCTCTCTCTCTCTTTCTCTCTCTCTCTCTCTCTCTCTCTCTCTCTCTCTCTCTCTCTCTCTCTCTATATATATATATATATATATATATATATATATATGGGAAAAATGAGCCTACACCGACGGGTGCAGGTAACTATCTGCACCCGGCTTAATTTTTCATTATTTTTTGATTTTTTTGAAATGAAACCTTGAGGGATTTAGTTCACCATGTATCACCATGTTGGCATTCCAAATTCAACTTAATTCGAGACTTCGATCATCTCCATCAAGACTACCAAATTTTAACGGTCTTATAATTGTTGAAATTGACCCCTTTTAAATGAACATGTTAGGAATGTTTATTTTGCATGAAACTTGAAACACTTATTCCCCTCCACATATTAAGTAAATCCCCTCAATATTTAATACAAAAAAAGTAAAAAAAAATAATCGAAAAATGGGGTAGGTGCAGGGAGCTTCCTACACCCCAGGGTGCAAGCTCCATGTCCCCTATATATATATATATATATATATATATATATATATATATATATATATATATATATGGGAAAAATGGGGCTGCTCCCTAGGAGTAGCCAACGTGGCTACTCCCACCCCTATTTTTCCTTCATTTTTTTATTTTTTTGAAAAATACAAATTTGTATATTCATCACTATATCCCTCTAACATTCTATTAAAATTTCGTCAGAAACAGAGACTCGTAGGTCCTCCATCCAGACGTCATTTTTTTAACGGTAACAGAATTTTTTAAATCGACCCTGTTTGGATGGAGGCCATAGGATTCTCTGTTTCTGACGAAATTTTAATAGAATGTTAGAGAGATATAATGATGAATTTACAAATTTTTATTTTCAAAAAAAGTAAAAAAATTTGAGGGAAAATGGGGGTGGGAGCAGCCCGTTGGCTCCTCCCAGGGAGCAGCCCCATTTTTCCCTATATATATATATATATATATATATTGTTGCATATATGTAAAAGGATGATGAAAAAAATTATTAAAATAAAGGTATTAATTAGTAGTAAATACACAATGGGTCATTCATATTCTTTTAAGTACGCATACTTACCTTGATTTTCTCAAATGAGGAGAGATCAACATTCACCATGATTTCATAGACTATTACAATGTGTAAATAGAATACTAGATAACTGGGTGAATGATTCCAAGATATATTTGCTAAGAAAATCATTTCACTTTCCCTAAAATTGATAAAAATGATTTTGCAAGATGTCCATGCTTAAGAAGTTTTTTATGAGAATTAAAGTAATACTAGATAACAAGGGGGTGTCCAGTATTCGGATCTTCGGCGTATAAAAGTGGTAGGATAAGGCGGATATAGAACAATCTCTCAAGTAATAACTTTTTTATATGAAATAGCATCTCTATATTATATGGGAAAAGGGAGTATGCTCCTTAGTTGTAGCCAACTTACATGCTCCCATCCCTTTTCCCCTGTATTTTTTTTCTGAAATGAAACCTATTGGAATTTAGATCACAATATGTCACCATGACGTCATTCAAAATTCAACTTAATTCAAGATT
This sequence comes from Ottelia alismoides, assembly GCA_037367405.1. Lineage (NCBI taxonomy): Eukaryota > Viridiplantae > Streptophyta > Magnoliopsida > Alismatales > Hydrocharitaceae > Ottelia > Ottelia alismoides. Next base: position 418,776 of record JAZKJV010011059.1, read on the forward strand.
TATATCCCCTCCATCAAAACTATCAAATTTTAACGGTCTCAGAATTGTTGAAATTGACCCCCTTCAGATGGAGGGCATAAGAGTCTCTGTTTCTGACAAAATTGGAATGACATGTTTGGGGGATATAGTTATAAATTTACGTATTTTTATTTTCCAAAAAAATAAAAAAATAGGGAAAAATAGATGTGGGAGTAGCCAATTGGCTACCCCCAGAGAGTAGCCTCCTTAAAACCATATTATATATATATAGAGAGAGAGATAGAGAGAGAGAGACTGATAGGACTAAATTATAAATAATCATGCAAAAACACGCACGAACTTTTAAGAAGATTTACCAATTTGACTCGTATTGCATGGACATATATTCTGAAATTCACATGCTAACGCATTTGAAAAGTTATAATGTACTCATGTCTATTCAATCATTCAAATCAATCCAATCGGACTAGAGATCTGTTGTTTCTTTAAAACGAAAAACATGTATTGAACTTGATGAGGACCTACTAATCCAGCAACAAATAATTTGAAAAAGGGGAAAAAAAGATCAAGTTGCTCAAGAAAAGCGTGATTGACTGTACCTCTGCCTGCCACGAATCCGGCGTCACGGGGCAGCTTCCTCCCCTTTACACCATCCTCCAACCAACACTAGTTGAGCTCAAAAAACGACAAAGAACCAACCCAAGTCGCCTCCCCATAATTAAACCAAATCAAACTCCCAGGACCACGAGTTCCATGGATGTAAAGCTCACGTACCTCTTCCTTCTCCTCTCCTTCCCGACCACTGCAATCTCCTCCCAATCGTCGTGCGGCGTAGACTTCACGTACACCTCGACCATCCCATGGGACTACACCTCATGCCTTCCCTCCTCCTGCAACCGCACCTTCTGCTGCCAGACCCTCCTCTCCCTCCTTGGCATAGGCCTCTCCCTCCGCTTCCGATCCACCTCCCTCTTCCGCCTCCCCGACACCATGACCTCCGCCGCCTGCCTCTCCGAGTTCCAGTCCAACCTCACCTCCTACCTCCCCCTCCTCCCCCCTACCCTCGTCTCCGACTGCTACCCTTCCCCTGACCGCTTCGTCATCAGCAACCACTCCTGTGCCGGCATCGTCACCCGCAGGGACTGGGCCTATCACCTTCGCAACAATACTGAGCTTGACGAGGCCTGCCGACCCAACATGACGTATGCTGCCTGCCAGCACTGCTACGACACCGCGAACACCATCGTCACGGAGCTGATCAGGATCGACGGAAACACATCTAACTCTGTGAATTGCTTCTACTTTGCTGTGATCTATGCAGGGGCCGTTAACCTCGCAGGGCCGACGGACCTTGAGACTGCAAATTGCATATATGGTTTGCCACTGCTTTCTTCTCCAGATTATCCCAGCATCAGCAGCAGCAAGAGGAAAAACACGATCTTCCTTTCTATAGGCATAGCCGCTACAGTCACTGTGGTGGTCAGTATGGTCTCTCTGTATCTGTGGTGGAGGCGACGCCAAGAGGCTGAGGCTGAGATTCCGCAGTGGATACCGGTGGGAGGTGACCAGAGTGATCGACCCAACATGGGTCCCATCTGGTATGATATTGAGGACCTGAAGAAGGCCACCGGCAACTTCTCTGACAAGAACCTCATTGGCCGAGGCAGCTCTGGTGTGGTGTACAAAGGGGTTCTCGCTGACGGGAGAATCGTAGCCGTCAAGTGCATCACAGGTTCAGAATTCGACGACGAGGCTGATTTCAGAAATGAAGCCACGATACTCGGTAACATCCGGCACCGGAACCTTGTCCCCCTATGCGGGAGTTGCGTCATTCACGGTGACGCCAGCACACAGTGGTACCTCGTATATGACTATATGCCCAATGGCAACCTCCACGACCACCTCTTCAAGACAACAGCCACTGCAACACCACTGAATTGGCTGCAGAGGAAGGGCATCATACTTGATGTGGCACGAGGGCTTGTGTACCTCCACTACGGTGTCAAGCCTTCCATCTTCCACCGCGACGTCAAGCCCACCAACATCCTCCTCGATGAGGCAATGCATGCACGTGTTGCAGACTTCGGCCTAGCGCGGCAGAGCCGCAACAGCACATCGAACATGATGACCACCAGAGTTGCTGGAACACATGGGTACCTTGCACCGGAGTATGCCCTGTACGGCCAGCTGACGGAGAGGAGCGATGTGTACAGCTTCGGGGTGGTGGTGCTGGAGGTGATGAGCGGGAGAAAGGCATTGGATGTGAGGGAGGATGCAGACCCAATGCTGATAACGGACTGGGCGTGGACCCTGGTGAAGGCAGGGAGGGCGGGAGAGGTGGTGGAGGGGACTTTGCGGGAGGACAGGAGGAACCCGGCGAGGGTGATGGAGAGGTTCGTGCAGGTGGGGATAATGTGCTCGCATGTAATGGTGGCACTACGGCCGACCATCGTGGAGGCGCTGAAGATGCTGGAGGGGGACATGGTGGTGCCCCCAGTGCCAGACAGGCCGCAGCTCGTGGGCTATAGATTCACAGACGGATACACGTTTGGCATGTCGCAGGAGACGAGCCACTCATTGGTGGAGGCTGATGCTCGGTAATGGCGTTGGGAGGCAGTTTGTGCTGTGCATGAGCAGAAGAAAATGTATTTGATTTGCTATTTTTCTGCAGTTAATGAAAGGTCCTGAATTCAGGGGAACATTAATTGATTTCAACTTTGCTCCTTGGGAAGTTAAAATCGAGTCTAGAATGAGCTCAGATAGGAATGCAGGAAACGAATAAAATTTTCTCATTGCAATTTCTATTTTCCTCCAAATATCTTTAGGACCTATTTCTTCAGCCACTAATTAACTTTTCAAGTCATCAAACAGCTACAAGTAATAAAGGAAGCCCAGTCGCCTAAGTGTAAATTTATTTCAACAGCTTGATTGCAGCTTACAGTTTATCCGTTGGATCAAACAGCTACAAGTAATAAAGGAAGCCCAGTCGCCTAAGTGTAAATTTATTTCAACAGCTTGATTGCAGCTTACAGTTTAACAGTTGGATTTGTTGCATGTTAAAGCATCCTGTCTATTGGTTATAAGCAACAATCAATTGATTGACACATTTACAGTGACAAAATAATAATGACAAAAGTGCAACTTCTCTAGTTCCTAGCAGCCAAGCTGTGACAAAATTCCATAGGCGAGAAATGTTAGGCGACAAAACTTGTCTATACCAACTGCTCAAAATCAAGCCATGACAATCCAGATGTTCACAGAAATGGCCATGTATGGTGCAAAAAGCAGATTCAAATATATATTGCATTAAATTTGAAGAGTATAAAGCTCAACAAGCTGAACCTGACTTGGATTGAACTCGAAATCAATTACGTACCGGGGCTCAAGCTTGTTTGAACACGAGGTAGGCTCCATCAGAACTGGTGAAGCTCAAGCTAGAGCTTTTAAGCATCCAGGCAAATCCACTCTCAGCTTGATAGCTAGCCATATGTGTGAGTATACTGGGAGCCCTCAATAATGTTTATTTTCCTTCTCAGTAGACAAAATATGACATCAATTTCTTTGTTAGATCACATTAGGAGGAGGCAGCACGATGGCCATAAATTGTGGAAAGTAAATGATAAGAGATCTAGAAAGTCATAGGCAGAGACATGTTCCCATTTGCCAGAGATGTGGCATAGCAACCTGTTGTCCGAGAAGCAATGGTGACCATAAATGATTTGCCGAGGAAAGATCTACTAACTTGAGCGCATTCAACTTCGTAGCAGCTAGAGAAGACTACTGAACTGAAGTTTTGGCTCGAGCTTAGCTCATTATCACTGACCATTTATTGGGAGCTATAATGAAATGAAAACACATGCATTCTTAGCCAGAGCAATTTTTTTAGAAGCTTCTTAACCATAGTACTATCCAAATATAAAGAAGGAATGAATATTACGCATTCATATCTGAAACTATATTTGAATTTACAAGTTCAAGTGTAATCAGATGTTAGGTAATTAGAAAAGATAACAAATTCTGCATAATTAGCAACTACTGACCAATGCATTAGCACATCCATAAAGACCCACACAAACAACTTGATTTGCACAAACGTAGATGACTTAGAGCTAGAGTGACATGGTACCCAATTGCTCACAATATGTTGATTAATCATACTTTTGCTTCTGAAAAGGTTTGCTGAAGAATATGTTAAATACAAATGAAACAAAGCAATAGAATATATTACTCACTATAACAGTGAGATATATACTTAATTGGCTAAGTCAAAAGAATGCAGCACCCGCTCCAAAACCAACCTGGCATCTCTCCCTAGGGGTCTATCAGGACGGTCGGAGTGCACAATGTTCAGAAGATAGAGCTTTTTGGAATCAACAAATGCTGCAGAGAAAATTCTCTTCAACCCGCCCCTCGTGCTATCCAATGTGTATTCGAATTCGTATATGGGTGTGCCATCATGGCCCGATCTCTCTGCAAAAGAAACCACCTGAGCGGCCTTTGTGCTCTCCTGTGAATATAATAAAAGTCACATGTAAAGAAAAAAACTATTGAATTATTTCAAAAGTAAAGCTATGAGTGAGCAGTGGTGGTGAGCGGGATCAAAACATGAAGTGTTCAAGGTTACCTGCACTAATAAAGTCGTCTAAAGAACTGATTCGACTTAAAGAGAATGTAGGACCTAGCCCCAAGGAACAATTACAAAAATGTCTAATAAAAATGTGAAAAGATGGAAACACTCTCGATATAAATCTAAAGTAATTCTAAAATGAAAATAAATGTGAAACGTTTTCATATATATGAGTAGAATAAAACTTGTCTTTCAAGGGAGAAATTGGTTGTCCTGAATGTTTCAGGGCATTCGTCTCAGCTTCTTACGATATGTTGCACAGGCAGACCTCACTATATCAACTGCTAACTAGTCACTAACTACATTTTGTTTATACAATAAAGGTCTTACGTATGGCCAAAATTACTAACTTGCACTATAAATGAGGAAGCGTGTCACAGGTATCATGTAGCATTAGAATCATATTACTAATTGTGCAATATCAACTAGATCGACTTTGGAGGTGTCTTATGACACTTGCAATTACTATAATTCTTCCATATTGTTGTGAAGTGATCTATTATTCAAGGGAACCCTAGGTCTCGTATATATGGAGAGACCTCAAGGGTAAAATACATGGAAGTCCAGAGAAAAAAAAAGACGAACAGGTACATAGCATATGAAAATATCTATCTCTACACTCCCCCTTAAGGTGGAGCATAGATGTCTGTCATGCTAAGCTTGGAAGAACATCTCTGGAAAGGTCCTCTGAGCAACGACTTGGTGAGTACGTCAGCAGTCTGATCCCCTGAGCTCACATGAGCTGTAGATATCAATCCTCTCTGGATCAAGTCTCTAGTGTAGTGGCAGTCAACTTCAATATGCTTTGTTCTTTCATGAAATGCTGGATTGTTGGCAATAAACAAGGTTGCTTGATTGTCACACTGAAGCTGTATGGGTAGAGGTACGGCTACATGTAGATCCTCTAGAACCGATCGAACCCACATCATCTCCGTGCTTGCTTGCGCCATGGCCCTATATTCGGATTCAGCACTGGACCTCGCCACAACAGTTTGTTTCTTGCTTTTCCAAGAAACTAGAGAGCTCCCAACAAAAACTGCAAATCCTGAGGTCGATTTTCGATCCTTATGACATCCTGCATAATCAGCATCAGCACATGCTGAAATAGATAAATATGTGCCCTTTCGAAATAGCAACCCTGAACCTGGAGAAGACTTCAGATACCTCAGTATCATGTATATGGCATCCATATGAACTTGTCTTGGCTGCTCCATAAATTGGCTCACCCGGCTCACTGCAAAGGCAATATCGGGTCGAGTTATGGTAATATAAAGGAGCTTACCCACAATTTCTCTATATCTCCTCTTATCCACTTCAGCAATGTAATCATCATACAGCTTCATGCTTGGATCCATGGGAATACTTGATGGTTTGCATCTAGCCATGCCTGTTTCAGTCAAGAAATCTGTAATGTACTTCCTTTGGGTCATCACCAGACCATGTGCATTCCTGGCAAATTCCAATCCCAGAAAGTATCTTAGGGTTCCAAGATCCTTCGAGACGAACTGACAGCCTAGGAATGCCTTCGCCCTTTCTGTGCCCTGAATATCATCTCTTGTAACCAGAATATCATCAACATAGACCATGATAACAACCGTACTTGCTGATAATTTCTGAACAAACAACGAGTGGTCTGCATTCGATCTCTTGAATCCCTGTCTTTCAATCATGTTGGAAAGCTTCTGGAACCACGCTCTTGGACTCTGTTTGAGGCCATAAATTGCCTTGTGAAGTCTACACACCATATGCTTCTCCACCTCAGCAGTAAACCCTAGTGGCTGCTGCATGTAGACTTCCTCCTGCAGATCTCCATACAAGAAGGCATTCTTAACATCCAGTTGAGAAATACTCCAGTCACGTACCACAGCAACAGATAAGAGAATGCAAAGAGTAGAATGACGAGCCACTGGAGAAAAAGTATCCATATAATCGACGCCATAGGTTTGTGTAAAACCTCGCGCTACCAGCCGTGCTTTGTACCGATCTAGACTGCCATCAGCGCGGTATTTAACTATGAATACCCACTTACAACTCACAATAGATGCATCAGGAGGAGCAGTAACCAAGGTCCATGTGCCACGAGACTATAATGCGCTAGCTTCCTGGTAGGTCCGTGGTATGTCCACAGAAGTCAAGGCTGCAGCAAATCTCTGAAAGTCGCCTGTGAGGCGATGGAAAGACACCTGTGAAGCAAATGGATAAGATGCACACGTCCGCTTCTGCTTCCGAATAGCAAAAGGAACATCAAGATCATCTTCCGATGTGCTGGATGGTGTAGTCTCCTCCTGCAATGAAGAATCCTGCACATGTACCATATCTGACCCGTCAGTAGTAATGCCATCTGAACATACCTGAGGCGTGATGGATGTCTGACGTGTAGCCTGAGCAGGACCTGACCGATGCGTATAGAATTTTGGTAAAGGTGGAATAGGAGGTTGTGGAAGTGTTGGTGGTGGAGGTGGTGGTGTTGAAGATGGCGTAGAAACATGAACAGGAGTAGACTCAAGTGAACTCTAAGTAGGAGGCGGAGGGACATAGACATCATCGTTGGTAGTAGATGGTACCAGTATGTCACCTGCAGGGGAAAAATACATAAAAGACTCAAAGAAGGTGACATCAGCACTAACAAAGTATTTCTTGTTTATGGGATCATAACAACGATAGCCCTTCTGAGTCCAAGAATAACCAACAAAGACACACTTGACAGCTCTAGGAGAGAGTTTGTCAAGTCCAGGAGTCAGGAGATGAACAAAGGCAACAGTACCAAAGACACGTGGAGTAAGTGAGAATAATTCCTTGTCAGGGAAAATGATAGAGATAGGAAGTTTCTCACCAAGGACAGATGACGGCATACGATTGACCAGGTAGCAAGCGGTAAGAACAACATCCCCCCAGAAAGAGATAGAAGCACAACTCTGAATCAGTAGGGTTCGAGTAATGTCAAGGTGGCGATGCTTCCTTTCTGCCACACCATTCTGCTGAGATGTGTAAGCACAAGTGATTTGGTGAATAATGCCCTTTGACGAAAGAAACTGAGAGAGGGACCGTGTGCAGAATTCTAGAGCATTATCTGTACGAACATATTTGACAGTAGAAGAAAACACATTTTGCACTTCATTAATCAAATTCTTAATCACATCGCCTGCATCAGATTTATTCTTTAAAAGAAAGACCCACGATACACGAGAAAAATCATCTACTACCACTAGATAAAATCTGTGTCCCTGATGATCAGGTACACGGCTTGGACCCCATAAATCTATGTGAAACAACTCAAACGGGGAGCTACTGCTCCGACTCTAACGACTAGGAAAGTTAGACCGATGATGTTTCCCCAACTGACACGCGTCACAGCGAAAGGAAGAACTGGGAGATATCTGAGGCAGAAGATGTCGCATTTTCTGGAGCGGGAGATGACCAAAACGGAGATGCCAGATGTACGGAGATACTGGTCCGGCAGAATGAGAAGAGACACCAACATAAGAGTTCCGGACCAGCCGATACAGACCATTCTGCTCAGAGCCACAGCCAATCACCCTGCCCATTAGTATGTCCTGAAAAATAAGAGAAGAGGGGTCAAATATAGCACGACAGTGCAAGTCCTTCGTAATCTGACTAATAGACAAGAGATTCATTGAGAACTCAGGAGCATGTAGGACATTCTGTAGATGCATAGTAGGAGATAGGAAAACCTCTCCCTGACCAACAAGGGGGGAATGGGTACCATCTGCAATCTGTACTGAACAACCATGAGGAATGTCCCTGTAGGACGCAAGTCTCTCTCGATCTCGGCAGAGATGATGTGTGGCACCAGAATCTATAATCCAATCAGAGATATCATGAGAAGATGTAAATGCAGTAGCACTACCTGAGGTACTAGCAATAGCAGAGGAACTGGCAGATGCTGTAGCTGCAACATCTGAAGGTCCACCAGAAGAATCACCAGATGATTGTGGCACAATATCACGCAGACGTGCCACAAGTTCCTCGAAACGATTGTCTGACGTAGATACCAATTAGGGCTGAGAATGCTCTGCTACACGTGCCCATGCTGGGAACCGATGCTTAGAGTAGCATGTCTCCTCCGAGTGGCCGGTGCGATGATAGTATGAACACGGCTGACGAAAGCGACCAACCCTACCCTAGGGTCCACGTCCACGACCACGGTCAGAAGAGTGACCACCTCTCCCACGCGATATTGCCATCGTCAATGGGGGTGGAGTAGATGAGCTAGAAGAAACTGATATGCAACTGAGTCTCCTGTAGACATCCTCCACCAGAGGAATAACTGCACCAGCCAAAATCTGAGAGCGTGCGGCCTCATACTCAGGATCTAGGGCCGCAAGTAGAACGCCCACCATGGTGGCATTCCGAAATATCTTCTGTTGTTCAGGAATCGCTGTAAGTGGAATGGTACTGTATAACTTCTCAAACATCCCCCTCAGGGATGTGTACAAGGAGTGAAGAGGTCTGTCGTTCTGCTTCATCGTGAATATATCATGCTGAAGCTGTAACATCTTGGTCTCATTTGGCACCTGGGAATATGTAGCAACCAGAATATCCCGCATCGCCTTGGCAGTGGGTTGATGGAGGACATCATTGTCAATCTCCATCGACAGTGTACCTGACAACCAGACCTTGGCATACGAATCATCAGCCTCCCACGAGGCATATATCCATGTCTTCTCTGCTGCCTCATCCTCGGTAAGAATGTGCTTCTTACCGTTCGACTTCATGAGGCTCATGAACTGCATCGCCCAGAGCTCATAGTTCGACCCGACCATCTTTACTATTGGCGCGGGACCTTTGAACGCGCCTATGGAGGGCATATCAACCTTTGATTGTGACATATCGTCGCTGGAGAAGAACTAGGGTATGTAGAAGTGATAGATGTCTACACAAACTGCATAGGATTCGAGTGCGTATGTAGACGTTACGCACCCAAATCCATATATCTGGAGGAAGAGACGTCTACGATCAAGGTGGCAGGAGTCCGACTAGGGCAAGCCGGAAGATAAAGGTGAAATCCCGGAACTGACGGCGGACTTGGGGGTTCCGGCGGCACTTGGGGGGACCCGGGGGGGTCCGACGGCACTGGGGGGACCCAGGGGGGTCCTGCGGACTGGGGGGGACCTGGGGAGGGTCCTGCGGGACTGGAGGGGACCCGGGGGGTCCGGCGGATTGGGGGGGACCCGGGGAGGGTCCGGCGGGACTGGAGGGGACCCGGGGGGGTCCTGCGGGACTGGGGGGATCCGGGAGGGGTCCGGCGGCGGCTGTGAGAGGCCCGAGGAGGGGGGGCGGCGGCGGAAGAAACGAGAGGGAGGGGGGTGGGGGGGTGGGGGGGCGGCGCCGCGGCGGATGGGGAGAGGAAGCCCTAGGGCTCTGATACCATGTTGTGAAAATGAGTATTCTATTATTCAAGGGAACCCTAGGGTCTCTTATATATGGAGAGACCTTAAGGGTAAAATACATAGAAGTCCAGAGAAAAATAAAAATGATGAACAGGTACATAGCATATGAAAATATCTATCTCTACACATATGTTTTCACTCATGATTTCACTTTTTTATACGATATACTTCCTGGGCTAGATAAGACTTGTCCAACATGTATATAGAAAAATGTTGACTGTACCCCGAACTATAACTCCATTATGTCTAGCACACACACCAATTCGTTCCATTAACCAGATTATACAACTAACAGGGTCAATGTTGGACTCGAATTACATGCCAATCAACATGCGAGTCAAACTCCCTTTTTAGGTGGATGTTTCGGCAGATGTTCCTACAATGGTTACTTAAATATTCCTGGTAGCTCTTGTTGATACGCCTGGAATTCGATTTCATATGTTCATCCATGTCTACTAAAGCCCCAGCACAATATGATGAAGCCTGCAATTGGACAGGCATCCCACTGCCTGGTCAGCGTGTCACGTCCCCTGCAAAATCTATTAACGGGTCCTATTTGATTTATATTTAGGGATCCATCCAAATCCTAATTGATTAAGAATCCGTCTAGATCATAGTTGTGTTGTAAATAGGGGATCCATTTGTATAGGGATGCTATATAAATTCTCTTGGGTTAGGGCTATACTATCATTTCTACCTTCAAGAGGGAGATTCGTCGCCACCGTCAAAAATGTATTTCAGTCATGGTACAGCAACAACAAAGTATTTTCCCACATTAAGTAGGGTCGGTTACATGGATTCTTTGCCTCCATTCAGATCTATCTTGTGTCATTCCCGGGATTAGATCCAAAAAACTAGGATCCCTTGGTATAGTCTCATTCCAATCTTGGGCCTTCCTCGCCCTCTCTTAGCTGGCTTAGTGCATCAGTTGACTTCTTTGCAAATGATCAAACCACCTTAAGCGATTTTCTCGCATCTTATCCTTGATCGGTGCTACACCAACTTTCCTTCTGATTGCATCATTCTGAATACAATCTTTACGTGTGTGTGTGTGTGTGTGTCCACACATCCACCTTAGCATTTTCATTTTTCATTTCTGCTACTGTCATTCTCTGCACATGTCTATGATTCACATGCCAACATTCAGATCCATAGAACATAGCAGGTCTCACAGCTGCTTTGTAAAACTTTCCATTGATTTTCAAAGGAATTTTCTTGTCACAGAGAACAGTAGAGGCTCCTCTCCACTTTAGCCAACCTGCATTTAATTCTATTAGTAACATCTCCATCAATTTCATCATCATGTTGCAAAATAAATCCCAAGTATCTAAAAGAATCTCTCTTCTGAATGTTATCGTCACCAATCTTCACCTTGATTCCTTTACTATTGCTTCCATCAAAAGTGCACTCCATATATTCAGTCTTAGCCCTACTCATACGAAATCCTTTAATCTCCAAAGCATGTCTCCATATCTCAAGCTTCTCATTTACTCCATCTCTAGTCTTATCAATCAACACAATATCATCAACAAATAACATACACCAAGGTATCTCATCATGAATGTGACTTGTCAACTCGTTCATAATCAAAGTAAAAAGGAATGGATTCAAAGCTCATTAATGAAGACCAATGTTGATGTCAAAATAGTCGATCTTCCCAGACTGGATCATTACACAAGATAAAGCCCTATCATACATATCCTTCATGAGCTTAATGTATCGGACGGGTACTTGTCTCTTCTCCAAAACTCTCCACAATATCTCTCGTGTGACAAAATCATGAGCCTTCTCCAAGTCAATAAAAATCGTATGGAGAATCTTCCTTTTAGCTCTATAAATCTCCATTGTTCTCAGCAAGTGGATGGCTTCAATAGACTATAGTTGAGCGACTTAGCATGAATCCGAATTAGTATTCTTTTACTTTGAAAACGTGCCCCAACCTTATTTCTATCACATGTTCCCATATTTTCATAGTGTGACTCATATGCTTGATACCTCTGTAATTTGAACAATTTCGATTGTCTCCTTTGTTATTATAAAGAGGCACCACGATGCTTATCCTCCAATCTTCAAGTATTTTCTTGCTTCGTCAAATAACATTAAATAAATTTGTATTCCAAGTCAAATCAAGCTCACCTAAAACTCTCCATACTTATATAGGAATGTCATCAGGTCCTACACCTTTCCCAGATCTCATAACCTTCAAAGCATCCTCTACTTCCTTCCATTGCATTCATCTATAGCTTGCACGATTCAATAACTTTCACTACTAGCTAGATCTCCCAAAATGATCTCTCTATTCCCTTCTCTAATGAAAAGCTTTTGGAAATACTGCTTCCATCTAGTCTCTATATCCTTCTGAGTAGCAAGAACGTAACCTTCCTCATCCTTAATGCATCTTACTTGAGAAAGGTCTTTGATCCTTCTTACTCTTACTTTGGCCAACCTGGATATATCCTTTTGTCCCTACTTAGAGTCAGGATTTTTGTACAAACCTTCATAAGCTTTTGACTTCGCATCGCTTACAGCCTTATTTGCTTCCTTATTCGCTATTTTGTATCTTGTGATAGTTTCCTCTGTTCTATCCTTAGACATAGCTTTAAAGCATGCTCTTTTAATTGTGAGATTCTCTGGCACCCCTCCACTCCATCACCGAGCCTCCTTTTCGCATGGAGTTCCTTCTTTTGATTCGCCTAGCATCTCTTTGGCTACCCTTCGGATACAAGATGCTACCACGTCCCACATCTCATTTGCACTTCCATTACAATCACAAGATAAGTCTTCAAAAACCTTATCCATGAAGCTTAATTGCTTCAATTAAAGATTCCACCATTCAGTTCGAGTATCTTGGAAACCGTCTTTTCTTTACCATTCCTTTTATTTGCGCATCCATGAGTAACAAGCGATGCTGGGCTGTCAAACTCTCCTGGGATTACTTTGCAGCCTTTGCAACACAACCGATCTCTTCTCCTCAATGCAAAATAATCTATTTGTATTCTTGTCGGTCCACTCTTATAAGTGGTTAAATGCTCCTCCCTTTTCTTAAAAAGAGTGACTACTATGAAAAGATCATAAGGAATTACAGAATTCAAAATAACTTTCGGGAAAGATCGAGGATGCTGGCCCTCTTTGCAGAGGTACCAGTGCAGTTGATGCCAAAGAAAGGCTCGACAGGGGGCACGGATTGCCCATACTCTTTCTCTCATTCCCTACCTAGACTATTGGTTTGGCTGGAGCAGCTTCCCTGGGCCTTCTCATGCTTGTTGCTTTCCGTGAATCCTCCTTTTCGTATATGATTCTACCCCTTCTTTTCCCCCAAATATATAGTGCCATAGCCCTTGATCCTCTTCCTCATACTCGACCTACAGAGTGCCAGCTTCCAATGCCCCTCCCCACTGTCCCTTTCTGATGATTTGTCACATGCTATAGCCCAGCTGCACGACAAAGATCCTTTCTGTGTTTGGGGGGTCCCGTCGAATCTCGCCAATACAGCCTCCTATAGTTTTCGTTACCGAGATATCTTTGATTTTTCCAGGGATTTCTTGGGTAATCAGCTCCCATGCTGCAAACATCTCCCGCTTCGTGCTTTTCTTTCTTTCCTCGTGGGCAGGAAGCCATGCGGATCACCGGGGTGACGTGGGCGAGAGACGTCTTTTGGGACCGGAGCTGGTCCAAGCCTGTGCAGAGAAGGTTGACTTGATCAAGAATATCTTATTGACAGCTCAGAGTAGGCAGAAGTTGTATGCGAAGGCGAGACTTGACTTTTGCAGTTGGTGATCATGTCTTCTTGAAAATTGCGCCCCCTTAAGAACTTTGAGAGTCAACCCCATAGTTAGCGGTTTGGCAAGAAGGGGAAGCTAAGTCCGTCGGACCAGCTACTGATTGATCATCCCTTGGTAAGCCATTGCCTCACCAATAACTAGCTAATCAGACGCAAGCCCCTCTCCTCGGGCGGGGATGAATTCCTCCTTTCCTCCCCTCCACTCAAAGAAGAGAGTCAGACTATTCACCACCACTGGACCCGCTTAGTTCGTGTTCCGCGCAACTTACACTCAAATCCTATCATGTACAAACCTTTCATGTTCCCTTTATCATGTCTATTGTCGGATTTAGGGTGTGAAGTCGCGTAAAAATACAAACGATCTTTAACTACAGCATACGATCGTATATGTATTACAATAAAAAAATCAAGGAGGATTTCCAATGTGAGATATAAAGCATATCTCTCTGTGGAACCCGCGCATATCGGCTTCTTAAATATCTTACCTAAGATGAGAAGATGGAACCGATAAGGGAGAGGCATGCCGACAGGCGGCTAGATCGACCGATAGGGGACGTAGTCGCTGAGGGAAGAGGAAGGAGGGGTTCCAGGTGAGGATGGAAGGTGACAGAGGTTTCGTTGCAAAAGCCACGTAGAGAGGCTAAGACCCACTTCATCACAACTAGGTCCGAGAGGATGTCTTGTCGGCAACTGCTTTCTTAACTGGAAAAGTCCGGCTTCGGATGCGCTTGGGCGGAAAGAGTCCTTTGCTCTTTTTGCATGATTTCTTCCTCCCTCTACTTTCTTGGGGGGAAGACAACTCTATAAAAAAACCCATCACTATATAATCTATGCGGGGCTGTTGAAGCAACCCCCCTTCTTTGTTTCTATCTCCCAAGCCATGGCCTCCATGAACACTAGCATACCCTGAAGCATCATTTCCCACATGTCCATTAAGATCTCCACCTAGGCAAATCATCTCTCTTTGTAGGATTCATTGCATAATTATATCTAAATCCTCCCAAAAAGCTTGTTTAATCGTTTCATCTAAACCAATTTATGGTGCATAAATTGAGATGATATTCAAAATTTCTTCTTCGAGCACCAATTTTAGCAAAATAATCTGATCTCCGAATCTTTGCACCTCAATCACACAATCCTTTAAATCCTTATGAACAACTACTCCAACACCATTTATGTCCTTATCTTTACCTGAATACCAAAGTTTAAAGCATGTCTTTTTGATCTCCCTAATTTTCTCTCCAACCCATTTTGTCTCTCGGAAACATAGTATATGATCTTCATTCTCTCCATCGTATCTACTATCTTCATCGATTTGTCAATCAAAGTGTTGATAATCGAACTACCTATCCACAACTTCCTCTGCAGCCTCTTTTGGACTAACTTCTTTACTCACATGTGTACATCATTCGAGAATCCTTGCAAATTTTGGACTGCATCCGTGCGACAATGCAACGAAACTCGTATGTGTTCCTCATATGAGAACCCTTGTAAATTTTGAACTACATCCGGGCAGCGATGTAGCGGCCCTTACCAACTTCTCATTGCATTTAGGCAATGTAATACGTCGCTAGTAGTAGTAGGGAACGTCCCAACAAAATCTAAACATTTGTTTAAATCCATGTTGAAAAGATCCGAACTGTTTTGAGACAAATTCCTAAATAGTGTTCTTAACAAAAAAATTACTATTTAGGAATTTGTCTCTCTTGCGTTGATTGTTGACTAGCTAACACACAACCCTCCTCAATTTACATGAGCTTGGGACCGGTCATGGCTAAGTTAAATCTCAATCATTGGTAAACCACGTAAATCTCGTTGCGTGATTGTTTCATGCTTGTTTATTTGTGTGTTTAATTTACATTATACTCCATTGAGTCCATTTATGCTTGTTGGAGTATATGCGTCATGATGCAGCGTGACCCCAAATTATGGGGCCACATTTATTTAATTAAATAATTATCAATTTTATTTACGTTTTTAGCGGTCGTATTGGTCTAATTGAATAATTCAGATCGCCTGTGATCTCAACGTTGATTTCGTAGATTTTAATTATAGTTGTTGGTCAATTAAATAATTAGAGTCTAATTAAGTTAGTTAGAGGTCAATTAGGGTTAAATTAGTTGTAATTTGAGTTATTTACTATTTTTGTAAACCCTCTCTCCTATATAAAGAGAGGGTAGCCCATTGTTTTAGTCAGTCCATTATGAAGTAAAAATTTGAGTTGATCTCATTTTATCCCCTCTCCTTCTCTTTCTCCCTCCACGCGATCTCCGCGGTCTTCCCCTCAACCCCGCGCATTCCGGCGTGCTCTCTCCTCAACCCGTCCAATTTCTCCTCTCAACCATTCTATCTCTCCCACCAAATATCCACCAAAAAAAATATTTTATCATTATTCGCCGTCGCCGAAAGCCGTTTGCATCAATTGGTATCAGAGCATGGATTTCGAATCGTTCCTACGATTCGACGATCCGATCGACTATTGGTGTGCGAAGTTCGGTCTCCGCCGCCCATCTCGTGGTTCGCGTCGCTCAAAAAAGTTCCATCAACGACTTATAGCATGCATCAAGGTGCACGCATGGTTGGACGCTCAAATCGACGACGATTCAACCGCCAACGACCAAAATCAGATCGATGCAATCGCTGTTCAACCCGATTTCGAGGCAAAAAATGAAGGTACTTTCATTATAGATGAAGATTTATTTCCTGTGCAACCAAACAATGAAGACAAAGGGCCGATTTTCGACACAAGCACGGAAGAGGAATCTGAGTTCGACGTCGAAGTTGCTGTCCGGGAGTTTACAGATCAGCCCCCATCACCGGCGGCATCCCCGATGGCAACCGCAACCTCGCCGCCATCCCCTGCGGCAAACCCGACCCCCCCAGCAAACCCCCTAGCCGCTTCAGCCCCTCCCGCACCTCCAGCGGCAGGCCCGCCAACTCTCATCTCGCAGCCCCCCTCCCTGTTTACAACCCCGCCACCCCACCCTCTGCTGCTGCCGCCCCCACCCGCAGCGCTCCCCCTCCTCCCCGCGCGCACGCCACCAACCATGCCTCGCGCACCAGCCGATCCCGTCGCACCACCCAACAGCACCCCGCACGGCGCCGCCAAATCACTGCTGCGCCCCTTCCCTACTCCCCTCCCGATTCCGCATCATCTCCCTCCCTCGTTCTCGCCGAATGCCCGTGTCCCAGGCCTACCTCCCCTCCGCGCCGCCGTTCCCAGCACCGCCTCCACCACGCGCCGACAGCACCGCGCCGCCGCCCCAACCTTCCTCCTGCGCCGCCGAAGCCGAACCGCCACCACCGCGCCGCCCTTGCGATCGCGAGAGCACCAACCTCGCGCGCCTATATCGCGAGAGAAATCCCGTACCCTAACAATTCGACCGAGATTGAGGGGACTCAAATCCCTGGAAGAAGGGGATTGGGATTCAAGTGGGACAAATTGCAAAAGTTTTTTCCCCAAACCCTCTATTTACAAAAGGATCCAGAACAATAGGGAAAGAGAGAAAGACAAAGGGGTACGAAAATTGCACCCCTACCCCTGGTGGCGAAAATTTTTAAAGAGAAGGGCTGAAAATCAGAATCAAGGGGATCCTCCTTATCTAAATAGGACTAGGGCATTGATTTTTCCCTATATAAGGACCCCATGGCTCTACTTTTTAGACACATCTCCCCTTCTCCTCTCCTTGTGCCATTGCTTCACCTTGATTATGGATCTTCCGAGAACCTTCTTCTCCATGCCACATCTATTTTTCGAGCACCACGGGGAGAAGACGACAGTCGAGACGCCTCCGCCGCACGCACCGCACATGTTCTTCAACCACAACGGTCGCGCCTCTCCCACCCGCACATGGACTCCACCGTTCACGCCCCACATGTTCTTCCAGCAGTCAATTGAAGCCGCCGAAGCATCCTCCAAGCTTGCAGTTCACGCAATTCGTCAGGAGCCGAATTTTTAAAGCGGTGGAGATTTGATGCAGCGTGGCCCCAAATTATGGGGCCACATTTATTTAATTAAATAATTATCAATTTTATTTACGTTTTTAGCGGTCGTATTGGTCTAATTGAATAATTGAGATCGCCTGTGATCTCAACGTTGATTTCGTAGATTTTAATTATAGTTGTTGGTCAATTAAATAATTAGAGTCTAATTAAGTTAGTTAGAGGTCAATTAGGGTTAAATTAGTTGTAATTTGAGTTATTTACTATTTTTGTAAACCCTCTCTCCTATATAAAGAGAGGGTAGCCCATTGTTTTAGTCAGTCCATTATGAAGTAAAAATTTGAGTTGATCTCATTTTATCCCCTCTCCTTCTCTTTCTCCCTCCACGCGATCTCCGCGGTCTTCCCCTCAACCCCGCGCATTCCGGCGTGCTCTCTCCTCAACCCGTCCAATTTCTCCTCTCAACCATTCTATCTCTCCCACCAAATATCCACCAAAAAAATATTTTATCATTATTCGCCGTCGCCGAAAGCCGTTTGCATCACGTCACATATGTAAGATAGGTAAATGGATCCTTCCAAGATCCATTTACCATATCCAGAGTTTAGTCCCGCATCTATTGGTTAGACTTGGAGGGTCTGTGGAGGTTATATAAGAAGCCCCAGACCCCATGTATCCAGTGAGAAAGTTGAATGAAACATATGGCCTTTTGAGGCCTTCTCCTGTGGTTTCATCTCACTCCTCAGGGAGTAGGGTTCCACGTAAAATCCGGCGTTCTCCATTGTTTTTATCCTTTATTTATGATACGCTTCCGCATTATATTCCCAGGCCCCCAAAAAAGCCATTCCAAAATGATCTTATCTAGTTTGAAATCAAATGTCTTTTTCTAATATGGTATTAGAGCGGGTTCGGTTCTCGAGGATTTTATGTTTGTTCATTGTTTATTCCAAGGTTGCAGAAAGCGGTAGTCGGTACTCGGTCGGCGGGGTCACTGACTAAGGATTAATCGGCAGTCGGGAGAGTAATCGGATTTAGTCAGGCATTAGTCGGTTTTGATTTTTTTAATTATTTTAAATACATAAATCGATTTTTAGTACATACACTCTCATATATATACACAAATTTAGCAATTTTAATACATACAAACACAAAGTAACCAAATTCACAAGTTACTAATCAACAAACTCACATGTTACTAATCATTGTAATCAAGAATCACGAAGCTAATTAACAAATCACAAAAGATAAATAGCAAGATGTAATAATTATATAACATTATAGTTATTGACATAATCTGATAATGTAAAAGAATTCATATACGTGTTTGTTGTAGTCAAGGATGCTAAATGTTTGTTAGAACGTTGTTAGTTTACACCGTATTTTCATGTGTCCACAAGGATGTTAAGGCAAAAGGAGGTATATGCAATTTCATTTTAAGTATAAAACCACTTCATATATATTTGAATTTATAGTAATAATGACTAAGTAATAACAACACAAACAATTAAAAGTATATGAAAAAATATACAAAAACAGTATACAAATTGAACATTCATGAGACGAATTTGTAGAACTCTTGCATCCAAAAATCCAAGTATCGTGTGTATTAGTGTTACAATAAGAAGAATCCAAATAGATTCAACAGTGCTCAAACGTAGACGCATCACAAATCCCTCCTTAACCGGTTATTCGGATCCTATGTTTTTTTGTTTAAAACTTCTATGCAAAAGTCGGCCGACTAGTCGGCCGATTAGGCCGATTAATCGGGCGACTAATCGGGTGGACCCGACTATAGGCTGATTTGACATAGTCGAGTCGGATACCCCCCCGACTCGACTAGTCGGACCGACTAGTCGGCCTAGTCGGCCGACTTTTACAACAGTGGTTTATTCAAGATTCGATTGAAGAAGCAGTTCAATTTTTGTTCTTGAAGATTAATTTTTATGATGATCATGTTCGTGATATGTTCAAGTTAAGATCTAGTTATATGGTTTCTTTCGAAACCCGCGTTCTGTGATTCTTCATCCTTGTGCTTCTAGGGTTCTTGAACAAAACCCTAAAACATTGCATCTCATATGAAGAAGAGAGGGTTCCATCGGGGAACCCTCGAAGGGTGCTACCAGATCATGCTCGAATCCAAACCACTCCTGACCATGCTCGCACCAGATCAAAGAACCACGCAGAACAGATTTGCAACTCCTTACATGCAACGATGGCGGCTGCTCCTCTCCTCCAACAGCTACAGACGACGGGGCTCCAGGCAGGGGCACCTCTCGACGACGTAGAACCCATGTGGGGTCCAAACCCTATTCGATGAAAAAAAAACAAAAAAGGGGTTGATTTCAGCCACCCTCATCCTTCCAAGCGGCAATAACACCGCCCTTCTCCAGGCGCAGGCGGAGGCAACTCTAGGCACACTCCGCTCCTCCGCTCCAGGCGATAGCAGCATCTCCTTGCATACTTCGCTCCAGGCTGCTCCAGATGGAACCCCAAGCGATGCAATGCCGCTCCTCCCTCCAAGTCCAGGCGGCGACCAACTCCAAGGCCAGGCGATATGTTGATCACTCATCTCCTGCCACAAGCAGCTCCAAGCAACGCCAACTCCCTCTTCCGGTCGTGGGCTACTCTCCGGGCAAACGTGGCGGTGTAGATCCGTTGCACCTCCTCCCAGCAAGCAGTGGCACGCAAAGTGCAGGGGTCCCCATCAGGGACAGCGAGTTCTTGAGAAAGGGTCCCCAATTGGGAACCCTAAATAAAGAGGCTACGTTTTATTAAAAAAATTAGGCCCGGTTCAGTTCTTTGGGTCGTGAGCCTTGTTTTAAAAACGCGCCTCGAGGTGCCGAGGTGTACGCCTCAAGGCATTTTTCAAGGAAAAATGCCTCGACGCTATAGCCTCATGCATATGAGGCGCATCTCGAGGCGTACGCCTCGAGGCGTTGCCTCATGTATAGGCTATTTTTTTGTACAATATTTTTTCTTTTCTTTTTGATTGTGAGCTTTTCATCTTTCATAGACAAGTATTTTCAAGTCCTTAAGCTCACGATTCACTGAAATGCATTTTTTTAGTTTAATAACATATTTATCTTATTTTTACTTTGTTATGCATGTTCTTTATAAATCAACATGAACAAAAAAATAAGTCTTGAGTCCTTAAATCTAATACCTCTACTCTTTAGTATGAATCAAGCATAAATGCTTTCTTTATTAAAATGTTTGGATGCAAGTCCCCTACTTTGACCTAGATTTAGAAAAGTATATTCAACATGGATTTGAGCAAGAATCCATGTAGCCGACCCTACTTATAATGGGAGAAGGCTTAGTACATTTATTATGTCTCATCTTTTCTTCTATTCAATCGGGACTAAATTAATACACATCAAAGCATGCATGGACAAAGATGGTCATGACATGCAATATTCAAGTATTTTATCCCCCTTTCCTTACGGTAAAGTAAAAAGTGATCACCAATTCACAGCTTACTCTCTTATCCTTCTCAATTGAATGACATGCATAGTTACCTAATTTTGAAAATGGTGTGTTACATCTAATCCCTTTAGTTAAATTTTATTCAAAACTTTAAATTTTGCGAAGAGTTACCCATTATTGTACTTGCATATCCATATTTACTTGACTCCTTACATATTTAAAGTCCAAAAAGAGAGAGTTATATAACAACTTGGATGTTTAAACCATGATGTTAGCCATGAAATGACATGGAGTTATGTATTTAATCATAACTATTTAATTTCTAGAACTTTAAAATTGTATTACGATTAATTATTATGTTTTATGAAAATTTTTCTTTCAAGAGTGATGCTTACATCTCTATACGCCTCGAGGCTTGCACCTCGAGGCAATACTGGGAAAACGCCTCGATATGCCTCACGCATGTTAAAACCTTGGCCGTGAGTTTAAAAGAAAGAGAGAGAAAGAAAAAAAAGAAAAAAGGAGGTAGAAAGAGAAAAGCCCAATTGGGTTGCTACATGTTTAGGTACACTTTGACCGAGAGATTTCGAAAAGAAAAAAAATGAAAAGAGGTGCGTAAAAAAACGTACACTTTAAATAAAAGGAGACGGCTATATATATTTTTTAAAAAAAAAGAAGAAGAAATAGCCAGAAAAAATGAAAAACAAAAGAAGAAAAGGGGTAAAAATTTGAACGGCTTATTTGGGAAAAATGATTTTCAAAAATTAAAAAGAAAAGCTAGAAAAAAATGAGATCTGTTTATTTGAATTTTATTTCTCATCATTTTCATGTCTTCTCCCAACTTTGTCGATGTCATTGTTTTCCGACAAGTATAGGAGAAAGGGGGAGTATTCTGTAGAGTCGCAGGTCTGTTGCAGATTCAGATGTCAGATTCCAGATCAGCCAGAATTTTTGGACTCTACAGTTCAGACTCTGCGGATTGGTTCAAGAGTCCAAATCCGAGGCACTCCATGTTTGAGTGACACATTTTTCAAGTTCTCCAAAGAGACTCCTTTTCAGACGCACATGTGTGCGATCTTTTTTATGTGGTCCACATCTTTTGTTATTTTGGTCGGAGTTTTCATGTGATCCATAGGGACTCCAGAGTAGAGATCTCATTACCTATACCATGTGGGCTAGGGTTTTCATGTGGTTTCATAGGGACTCCAGAGTAGAGATCACATCTTTGAGCCAGTATGGGACAGACCCAGTTCTCTGACGAGGAGACTTTTTCAGACTCCATTCTCCAGCGATCATGGACTCCGACGAGGATGTCTATACTGCTTTTTCAGTTCGGCCCTTTTCAGAGATGGAGCAGTTGTCCACATCATTTTGAGGGGCCAGAGTTCTCCAAGTGGATAATCATTTTCACTTGTAGTGACTCTGACAGGTGCAGTAGTACGAGGAGATTCAGTTTGACTCATACTTCAGCCGACATTTGTATGCGTTGAGTTGATATTGCATGTAGTGTCTTGTAATGTGAGTTTGAGATTTCTTTATGTTTGTCTAAGCTGAGCATTGCATGCTCCAGCTTGAGGGGCAGTGTTGGAATATATGTGTCACTTACGTAAGATAGGTAAATGGAGCCTTCCAAGATCCATTTACCACATCCAGAGTTTAGTCCCACATCTACCAGTAGTTAGACTTGGATGGTCTATGGAGGCTATATAAGAAGCCACATACCTCCTGTATCCAGCGAGAATGGTGAATGAAACATATGGTCCTTTGAGGCCTTCTCCCATGGTTTCATCCCGCTCCTCAAGGAGTAAGGTTCCACGTAAAATCATGCGTTCTCCAATATTTTTATCCTTTATTTCTGATACGATTCCGCATTATATTTTCTAACAATGCTCAATAATTGCAATGTAAAATAAATTTCTTATGAGAAATGATACAGCCCCTCTCCCTCTTTCTATGGGTTTCTCTTATACACTAGAAGGGTTTTTCAACATAAAAACTTGATGTGGGTTTTGTTCTATGAGCACATGATCCCAATACCCCCGACAAAGTGGTATTAAAAAAGTTCGGGAACTTGTGAATCCACGACCATGGCAATGACATGCAAGATTGAGTATTTGATTATAACATCCGTTTCAATTCATGATAAATCAAGATGCGGTTGATACTTCTTCGTCCAACAAGGGGTATAAAAGATACTTCATGGTACCATGAAGATGCCAATACGTGGATCGAGGATCAAAAGATGGAGATGGACAAGAAGTCATTGGTATAAATACGTCTATACTTGTTAAATGAAGTTCTTTGAGAAGTGCACACGAGAAGACTGCAGTGGCCCTAAGAGCAAAACTAGAGTCTCTCTACGTGATGAAGACCCTCGCTAATGGGTGGCATATGAAGTGATATATTCATCCTGAACATGGATGAAGGTACGGTAACCAAATCTCATCTGGATATTTTCATGC
Source organism: Ottelia alismoides (assembly GCA_037367405.1). Lineage (NCBI taxonomy): Eukaryota > Viridiplantae > Streptophyta > Magnoliopsida > Alismatales > Hydrocharitaceae > Ottelia > Ottelia alismoides. The sequence continues at coordinate 442,404 of JAZKJV010011059.1, forward strand.
AATTTTTTTGAATGTGATGGGTAATCACCCTTATTGGAGTTCACCCTTAAATTATATTTAAAAAACAAATCTATACACCAACCAGGAATCAATCAAAAATCTATACATATACAGGTGTTCTCTACTTTTGTCTATTTAAAAAATAAATCTATACATCAGGCAGGAATCAAACAAAAATCTATTGTGGAGCTAAACCGTTCATAGCCATATCCTTGGAAAATCACATCATTCTTAACCAGCCACGGAACCTTCAAAAATAGAACTCACCCACCAGAAATTATCTCTGCGAAAGAGGCCTAGAAGTCCTCCATGCTGGATGTGTCCACCCAACCCACCTATGTCTCCCTCCAAATCTCTTGTGCTCAAAGACACGAGAAAAATAAATGACCCACATCATCTAGGCTGCAGCTCCTCCTAGTAGCAAATGCATGTAACCTATGTCGAAAGCATCCATGCAATCAACACATTTTTATAGGAGTTATTATATCTGTCAGCATTTGAGATCCGTTTATACTGTGAGTGCTATATAAACTCCCTGGGTAAGGGTTTCGGTATCATCAGTATTTTTTCTCTTCCCCACAAATGATGAAATTGATTGTCACCCAAGGACGTAGCTCAATTACGGTTGAACCTTGTAAATATGTATTTGCTTGATTGTTCGTGTTTGTACGTGTTTGATTCCGCTACTCACAATATTACTTTAAATATGGATCGCAAAACGGTCTTGTAAGTCTTTTTGCTTACGAACTTCCCATATGGTTCATAATGTACCCAAGAAAAATGCATTTAACTGCTCTGACGGCAAGTTTGTCCTTTCTTGGACCAAGAATAAGGACGAAGGCAACACTTTCAAAGATCTTTAGGGGAACTAGAAACAGGGCCTTCCCTGGAAAGAGAACCTCAATGGGTACCTGCTCATTAATGGAATTGGAGGTAGAACAGTAGAAGGCATGCGATTAATGAGATAAGTGGTTGTTAAAACAGCATCGCCCCAGTAGGTGGCAGGTACATGATAATATGTGAGCAGTGTTCTTGCAATGTCAAGGATATGCCTATGTTTGTGCTCTGCCATGCCATTCTATTGTGAAGTATGAGCACAAGTATTTTGATGTAAAATCCCATGGGTGGATAGAAAGGACTGCATATCATGAGAAAGAAACTCTTAAGCATTATCAGAGTGTAGACTTTTGATAATGGTGCAAAACTGATTCTTAACTTCATTAATAAACCGAACAATAATCTGGAAAACATCATATTCATTTTTTAATGAGAAGGTCCACGATACACGAGAAAAGCCATCTATAAGAAACATATAATATCTTTTTTTCCCAAATGATCAGGATATCAACTGGGCCCCAAACATAAAGGTGAATAAACTCAAAAAGACTTCTATAATAGATGGTAGCGAAAGACGGGAAGGAACTCATGTGGTGTTTCCCCCAATTAGCAAGCCTCGCACTCTAGGCTGACAGTGGGACGAAGCTGGAGAAGATCACAATGAAGCTAGTAAATGTAAGGGTGACCCAATCATTGATGCCAGAGAGTACCGGAAGATGCACAAAAGGAGTTTCAGGATATGTAGCAATCCCAGATGACTGTATCAGATGATAGACACCCCCTTCATGGTCCACACCAATCGTCCTCCCAGTCAGTATGTCCCAAAAAAACCACGAAACGATGTCAAATATAGCTCTGCAATTCAGCTCCTTGCAAATATGGCAAACCTAGAGAAGACTAATGGGAAACTCAAGCACAAACAGAACATTATTGAGCCGAATGTTAAGGGTGAGATGTACATCCCATCGTCCCTTAATACGGGAAAAACGACCATACGCAACTTGTATTGTTCATCCAGGTGGTATTTCGTGCATCTGATTTAGTAGTGTTTGTTCCCCGCATAGGTGGGTGGATGTACCTGTATCAATCAACCATTCGATTTTGCAAAACTATTTGCAGAAGCAATAACAATACGTTTCACGAGTGCAGTTTTCTAGAGGATTACTCGGGATCAAAGACGTAGAATCTCCTACACGAAGCATGTTCAAACGTTGCATCAAATTTTTGAAGTCTCGTCTGGAACTTCAATTGTGGGTGCATCTCCCTCAATAGTGACTATCCAATGTTCAGGAAGGCGGTATGCGGTATTCAGTCGGAGGGGTCACTGCATAAAGAATATGCGGTATGCGGGAGAGTATGCGGGGAGTATGCGGTTTGATATTTTTTATTATTATTAGAAATATAAATACATTTTTATATTATATTAATATCCTCTAAATAATATATTTCATGATTATAATAATAAAGAATTGAAGGTACAAGGAACAAAACTATACGGATAAAACGAAATATAAAGTCAATGGGCAAAAACATCAATTGAAAGAGCATATGGCAGCATGCCTTCCTCTAAGTGTTCAATAAATAAAGATATGCTCTCAAAACAAGGGCATTCAAAATGATGCCAAAAAATAAAGCATCCAAAAACATAAAGCCCAAAAGCTTCATTCCGATTGCCATTCATCTTCAAATTCCACTTGTGGAATAAGGTCATCATCACTCTTTTCATCAGTTGCAAACAAGGTTCGAAATCTCGATTTCGTTTCGTTTCGGTCACCTCCAATACCGAAGTCGAGAAATTTCGACAATTTCGGCGGAAAAGACGGAAATGGCTCAAAAAACCAATTTTTTTTCCAATTTTATTGTAAATTTTGATTTTTCAAGTTATTAGAACAATAAATAACATATAAATACACAATTATTTCACACATATTGCTCATCTATACCCCTTATATTGTACATATCGATCATATCGGTCATATTGTAGAATATGTTAGATATTGCAAATGGAGTTAATCTAAGTATTTCAAACAATGAAACAATAGATATACACTTATAGGCTTATAGCATACATATCAATCATCTTATAATCTATGACTATGACGGTATGTCACATACCATATCGAATATATCGTTGTTAAACAGAGTAATAGTCTTACAAGTTACAACAAGTGAAAATACATGTATTTCATGTAGAGTAATAAGAACATGCGCATTAATGATCAATGCAATAAAAGATTAAAATATATTACGTGGTGATATGTTTGGTTCAGAACCAAAAGTTCCGCGGTGGATCTGAATCGTCCCCCCTTCCTTGTTGTCTCTCATAACGCATCGCAGATTCAATGAACTCTCAGTAGTTCTCCCATGTCATGTACAAGTACATGGCCTTGTAATCCATCACATACTGCCTGTATTGGTGGTCATCGATGCCTATGAGTATCCCAAGATGAAGATAAGCAGCATTAGATCCGATATCACGAGTGGCACGACGAGGCTGCGAACTACTGGGCTGAGATCCTTGGGACGACGACGACGGAGTAGGAGATCTCTGTAGAGGAGGAGAAGGAACTGACGTGTACTCAGGGAAGAAACCATAACTGTCACCCCCAAAGAAGCTGCCCTAGCTCTGCTCAGGTTGGCTACCTTGGTAGTTCTCACCATTGTAGCTATTGTATCCCCCATATCCATTGTAACCATATGAATATAATGGAGATGCATACGCTTGAGGAGGAGGAGGAGGTCCTGGAGGAGGAGCATGAAAGTATTCCGGGAAGACGCCAAATGTTCTCTCATCGTGCGACGATCCATATCCACCTAAAGGACTTGGTGTTCCTCCGTGATATAGGCTGTCAATGTCCATGCAGCTCAAGGAACCTACAGATGATATCAAATCGTCCATGTAGTTGTCGGTTAGACGATGGCCACGACCGTACCCGTAATTCATAGGTCATGGACTCGGACTTGGAACAAACTGTCCATGTGTGTTCCTCTGTCGCTCCATATATTCACATCATGCATGTAGCACTTCCTCAAATCTTGTACCTTGTGGTCCACGACCACCCCCTCCTGACCCACCTGAGTATGTTTCCCACCATCACCAGGTCCACCACGACCAACATCATCATCACCATCATCATCTCCACTGTCATCCTTTGACTTCGACTTGGATTTGGAGCTAGTGGAGAGAATTTCATCAACAGCCGCATCAATCTCGGCCTCCAACCCTCCAAGAGGGTCTGTAACCCGCCCGGATCTTGCCAAATAGTCACCTACGTCTGCTCCCATTTGGTGGCTTATATTCTCATTTGGTCTTCCACCTGGTTGATCGAGAACGGGAGCACCATTGGAATCCATCCACCTCTGGAGAACGTCTTCATCAACACTGTCATCGTGCATCTTGAAAATATATGCAAGATCAATAGCGTCTGTGTAGTCCTCTTTGTCTTGTCCCTCCTTTGCATGTTTCAACTTCAGCCTCAAGTTGTAATGCACGTAGACAAGATCATTGAGCTTCTGTTCTCCCAACCTGTTCCGTCTCTTCGAACGGATCAAGTTGAATGTGCTTTAGTTCCTCTCACAACCACCAGCAGATGCGGTTTGAGACAACACTTTCACTGCCACATTTCGTAGGTTGGGAGCTTCCATCCCGTATAATAGCCACCATTCGGCTGCAAAAAACGAAAACGAGATAAATCAATAGTAGGAATAAATGAACACACAATCAATGGTTTTATTTGTCTTCGTCCCTACCAGGAAGAGTATTGCCCCGTCCATTTACCGCAGTAATTCGACCAAAGGAACCCAAGGCATCCCGGAAATACTTAACCTGCACACATAGGTTTAAGTCATAATATGTTACATAATACTCTTAAAGAATATTTTTGTGACTCCTAATTTAGCTTCAAATTGAGGATTACCTCGTTCATGTACTGGCACTTAGGATTGAAGTAATAAGCTGGACACAAAGTCACGAACAAGCACAATACTCATATTTTAAATATCTATAAAAATTTTAAAAATGAAAAACAAATTAGATTTTTACATAATACATGCCGGCCTTGTGAAGAGGATGTGAGAGCATCTTGGACCAATGCTCGTCTATGATGTCCAACCATGCTTTAGATCCTTTTCCAACTGCTTCTCTGACCTTCTCTCTCATGCAGCGCATTGCCTCGTAGATCACTCTCATGGTGGGCTTCTTATCGCCATCCACGATTCGCAATGCAGAAACAACTGGATCCATGATCCTTGTGACCCAAGTCACGTCATCCCAAAAGTTGATATCATTGATCAATGTCTCAACTTTCCGTCCTTCAGTCCGAGCTTCAAGTATCTCGAACCATTCACCTTGGCAACACATGATTTTCAACCCTGTCTTTTGTTGTTCGAGGCTTTGCAACGCTATAAAATTGGTTGCAAAGTATGTGATGTCAGGCCTCATCAGCTCACCATTGCACATCCGCCTCATCAATGCTAGCACTTTGCCGTGGATGTAAATGAATGTGGTGATCGTTCGTGCTTTCTCCACCACCCTTGAGACGAGCTTCCTCTTGCTGAAATCCTTTAGAATTAAATCAATGCAATGTGCAGCACACGGTGTCCAAAAAATTCCGTAGCTGCTGGACTTCATTATTGTTTCACCCGCTTTCTTGAAGTTGCTGCCATTATCCGTCACAATATGGACAATGTGATCTTTCCCAACCTCTTTAATGACGTCATTCATCAACTTCAGCAGGTACTTGTGGTCATTCACATGATCAGATGCATCAACAAATTTCAAAAAGATTGTCTTCCCATGACAGTAAACAAGGAAGTTGATGATCTGCTTCCTCGTGTAGCTCGTCCACCCATAGCACATCAATGTCACCATGTACTCTGGCCATCTCCTCCTCAACTCGGCGATGTACTCATTCATCTCCTCCTTATCCATCCCTAGATATTTGTTCATTATCTAGTAGGATGTAGGAGCCTTCGCTCTCGTTCCCGCTGTAGCGATCTCATCAATGGCATGCTGCAGAATTGGCCCGCTAGTAATGTTGGCAGGAATACTCTCCCCAAAGAAGAGCTTGCTAATAGCCTTTCCTACCCTTTCTCGTACATTGGTGAACATTCCCTTCACCGTTTTCTACCTCGGATCCTTGCTTGCCTTGTATTGCATGGATCTGCTCCTCGTCAAGAAGGGCTTAATTCCCTTCCCCTTGTGTTTTTGGTGGGTGGTGGTACTGGTGCACCTCCAGAACCACTCCCACTGCCACCTGCGCCATAGAAGTTGCCCGTGCACCACCGAGTTCTCTCCTCTCAAACTCGCTCCTCATTGATTCTTTTGTTGCCCTTCTGTATGCCCTCCTCTCCGATGTAGTCTGAATGTCAGCGGGGTAGACAAAGTCGTCGTCGTCTGAATCTGAAAGGACGTTGAATTCTTTCTCAAACATGAACTCTTTAAATTGTTCATCCCTTCTTACCCTCTATGTATCCCTTTCCTTCTTCCCATCCAAGCCAGCCTTCACCTTGTCCCTCACATCTTTGGGACAACGCGTGCACTTGGGAACATTCTTGTTATTGCCGACAAGATGTTGCTTCATCCTCGTGATCCCGCCTCCTCCCAACATCTTTCCACAGAAATTGCATTGTGGTTTCGCTTTATTTCCATCAAGAACGGAGGCATACCTCCAACCAATGTCCCCACTGAAATCGCCCCTCTGATCCTCAGAACTGTCAGATCTCGATCCGGAACCGGAATGTACCATGATGTTGATCACCGAAATCTGCGAGGAAATTGAAGAACAATGATTAAAGAGGCATACAATGCGGCCGATTATGAATTTGCTAATTAATTTTTGTTTTAATTTTCGGATTTATTATATTTTAATTTTTCTAACACCTAATACACACAAAATCATAAATACTTGGTGTTTGAAATTGAAAGAATACTCTTAATATTCTGATTTTCAAAAAAACACCTTACATCTATACATTAGGGTCTTAGATCTAGCAATTAGGGGACCATTTTCAATAAAGACTACCTAAGTGACACAAAATATGTAAAAAAATAATAGATGTAACATATGATTTTCGGATTTACTCAATTTTTAAATTTCATTTACAAAAAAATCCGAAACATGTTTTCTACTTCCATAACTTAAGATCTGAATTTATCATTGAAAAACGCATCATCGTTCCACATTAAAACACAAAAGCCCCAATTTCCTCTTCCATAGATCTTACAAAATGGTTCTCAAAGTATATTTTACTTAATGTTATACACAAGATCCGAGATAATATGTTCATAACTATCATTATTGTGCAACTAAAACACAAAACCCCTAAATTTCGTCTCCAAATTTAAAGCTATATATTAGAAATCTCTCAAAAAAAACACCATACCAAGCTATATCAACATCCTAAGAGTAAACCCCCTAAAAAATTTTAAGAATTTGATGAAGATTTGGCCAAATTTAGCTTACCTTGAAGCAAGATGGCCTTGGAGGAAGTTTGAGAAGTTTCTGCTGGAAGTCGATCGAAATGGGAGAGTTTCAACCGAAATTTCGGTCCATATCGCCATATGGGTGGATTTTTTAATGAGAGATTCCCTTTGTCGGACGAGTTATCGATATGACCCGAAATCTCGCCGATATCTCACGAGATTTCGGTCGAAACTCGGGATATTGATATTCATATGGGTTTCGATACCCTCCACCCGTCGAAACCGAAATTTCGCGAAATTTAGTTCCATGGTTGCAAACTCATCATCTTCATCATCATCTTCTAATGTAGTAGGCCGCGATGCATCAACAATTCTTTGACTCCGTCTATGTTGCACAAGACCTTCTGTACCAGTTGCCTCAGATACAAGGTTCCATGTTAATCATGATCCTGAAAACACATCTTCCTCTCCTTCTCCTTCTGCAATCCACTCACTTACATTATTACGATCCTTGGAAACTAATGGATCATTTCCTTTTGCCATCCGACGCTCTCTCAATCTTGAGTTAAATTTAACAAATACCAAATCATTCAACCTCTTGATTTCAAGATTATTCATCTTCTTTGTATGAATCTACAATTGAAACAATATATCACTACATTCACTATTTATAAATGACAAGTACTAGCAATAGACTTTGAACTACCGATGAGAAAATGCTCCAGTTCCTTTCACATCCAGAAGAGGGGGATGTCAACTTCAAAATCCTCATTGCCATAGCTATTAGATGAGGACACTCTCCACCATATAGCATCCATCAATTATCTATATATGAGAAAATTTAAGAAATAAACTATCCTATAAAAAACTAAACTGATGATGTTCATTAATATGAAATAATTACAATACCCGGCCTAAAGCGGTCGTCAAGTGTCGATCTTTGTTTCACAGCTAACGGCTTGCCAAAAGATCCTTGTGCATTCGTGTACAAGATCAACTCCTTTGATGTAATTCATGGAAGGTCGTATCCCGATATATCGGCGATATAAACTTTGTTGCTTCCACCCAGATCATTGTTTCCGCTTTCAGGCAGCCCGGCTTGGGATAAGGCATTTATCTTCATTTTTTGTATCGACACGATATCGATATCGATATATCGATATATCTGATTTTCAACATTTTCTTCAGAAAGATTCGTAGATATAGCGATATATCGTCGATATATCGGCGATATATCAATATCGACACGATATCGAAACGATATCGATATGTCCTTCCATGATGTAATTACATCTTGAGTTTCAATATCAGGATAAAAGATTTCCATGCATTGCATGAAGCCAACCTCAACATAGCCCTCCTTTTCAATGGCACTACTATCTCTATAGTAGTAATATGGATTAAGAAAATAAGCAGCAAGATGAAGAGGGCTATCCAACCTACCCTTTGATTTTGAATCAATGCCGTCGATAAAAGGTTTGTATTGTGCTTCATTATCTTTGAATACTGACATTATTGACTTTCTAGCATCCAATAATGAACCATATACAAATCCTATGGATGGTATTTGATCCCCATCAACAATGCGCAAATGTAAACCAAGGAAGAGAAGATATTCAAGGTCATAGACACTTGGCTCCAAAATACAGCATTGAAAACAATAGATGAAGACATTTCTCCTTTCTTTGTCCTTGACCACTTGCATTGCCTCCATTCATCAGACGAGAACATCAATCTCGACTTCTCTTTTTTGTCCATCACGCTCTGTAGAGTGAGAAATGTTGTAGCAAACCTTGTTTCTCCTGGTCGTACAATCTCTCCCTTTTGTGTGAATTGCCTCATCAAGCTCAAGGTCCTCGCATGACTATAGATGAATGTAGTGAGAGATCTTGCCTTGGTAATTGCATTTTTGACCTTAGGTTCTTTCCCAAATTCTTCCAGCATAAGATATATGCAATGAGCTGCTAATGAAGACCAAAAGATCCTTTCATACTTAGTCCTAAGTATCCTTCCAGCGGCTAAATTGGCTGATGCATTATCAGTGACGACTTGAACATCATCAACTCCAACCTCTTGAACAGTTTCATCCACCAACTTGGATATATACTCTGCGTGTGGGACTCAGATGATGAGTCAACAGACTTTAAAAAGCATGTGCGCGACTCAGAATTCACATAAAAAACCATGATGCTCCTACCCCTCATATCTGTCCAAGCATTCGTCATGATGGAACAACCATCCTTCTTCCAAGACTCCTTATGACTGCTTATGAATGCCTTAATCTCCTCAAATTCATCATTCAACAATGTCTCTGAGATCTCATAAAAAGAGGGAGGCTTGTATCCAGGTCCATATTGACCAATTGCCTCACACATACGAATAAAGGACTTGTGGGTGACCACATTGAATGGAATTTGGCAGTCATAAAAGAACTTGGCTACATACTTATTGACTCATGCACGTTGTTCCTTACAAAATGTATCTTTGATTGAACTTTGATGCATTTTGCATTCTTCAGTTGATTCTGACACTTTCTGTCTTTTTTCCTCTTTCTTGTGGAGTTGAACTTGAACCCATGAATAAATTAGCAATTTCATCACTCATTTCTTGCATATCTTTTGATTTATCCCACTTCCTTTTTTGTGTATTGTCCAAGCAATCCTTAATTTCTTTTCTTATTTCAAAGTCAGCCCTTGGACAAGATGTTACATTTCCTTTAACATGTGCTAGATGCTGCTTCATTCTATTTATACCACCCTTTACAATCTTGTCACATAGTGCACAAGTGACTGTATTTGGATCAGTCTTTGATGCGAGGAACGCATATTTCCAACTGGGATCAGTAGATCCATGCAGGACATGACGGTTCGATAATGCATCTCCAACAACTTCAAAATTTGGTTGAGAGGCCATTGCTGCCATAGAAGATCAAATATTTAAAACTAATCAAACTTTTTACATCAAACATTAACATGAAGAAGAATTCACTTGAGAACTCTAACTAATATTTGGATGATGGATACAACCATACCATGATAATCACCGTACTTAAACAATTAAGAGACAGATTTCTGAAATCAGACCTTAATGGAAGTTGTAACACAAAACAAAACACATTATAGAAGACCTTTCATATTAAAAACTATTTTTTCGAGATGATAAGTGAAGATTACCAGAGTTCGAGTAACATAGGTAGCTGGGTTGGAGATACAGGAATGATAGTCTAGATGTCGGATATCAGAAAGTACGACAATAACATTGTAGGCTGCAATAGTGTTACGGTTGCGACTTATGAGTGCAACGATGGAGGAAGAGGGAGCTTTGATGATGGTGACTTCGAAAATTTGTACATTGCAAGATGTGATTCCAGATACCACATTTAAGATCTTAGCAATTGTTGAAGAAAGAGAGGTATGTGGTTGTTTATGGTATTGATGAAGTGATATACAGAGGAGACATTGACACCGATGCAATAATATATAATTTTTAATGTGGCATTAAAGTTTTTAAGTACTAAACATTTTGTTGGAATTGAAAAGACCAATCACGATAAAGGGAATGTCACATTTACAACAGCGAACTAATATCAAAACTATATTGAAATCCATCATAAACAAACAGTGCAAAACATTTCATTGTCAAGCACCAGCAAGCATTGATACCAGACGCAAAGATTAGACATATCCATGTAAGAAAACTTAACGACGCAAAGATTTTATCCCGGGTTCTGCTAATAAGGGCATCCTTGGGAGACAGATCTCTAATAATACACTCGAGGTTGCATGCACTTGTTCGCTCGCAATCTCTTCTTCTTTTTTTTTGAAAACAAGTTCGGGTAAACTCCCAAGTTGGGAGTTACCGCCCAACTCGCAATCTCTTTTTAGGTATTAGCATAAAGGAAGAGGAATAAATAACTATAATAAAACTAAATTGTTGATAAATAACTAATCACCGTGGAGGCAGTGGCGGAGGATCGAAGGTGCTGGCGGCGGCGAGGGGAGCGAGGGGGCTCGTGAGCGATAGGCAAAGGCACGTACGGTGTGGCGGAGGATCGGAGGTGCGGAGCTGGAGGTGTTGGCGAAGCCAAGGACGGTGGAGGCGAGCGTCGAGTGGAGCCAGGAAGGCGATGGAGGTTGGCGACTTGGCGGAGTCGCAAAGTTAGGGCTCGTCGGGTTGGGTGTCGGGGGTGCGAGGGTATGCGAGGGGGTTCGAGTTTTGATTAGGGTCCAGGGGTGTCGTGTGAGTTTAAGGATGTTAGGTTTTTAAAAAGTTTTTATTTGAACAACGATCGCATAACCAGCCGCCTATACGGCATACTCGGCCAAGTATGCGGCCTGGCCCGCTTAGAGTCTGATTTAGTCATGCTTGGAGCGCTGGGGCTTCCGCGTCCGAGTATGCGGTCGAGTATGCGGTATACTCGGCTGCTTTCCTTAACATTGTGACTATCCAATCCATATGTGCATGGTTTCCCTTTTTGTTATAGAAGATTGCATCAACGTGGCAAAACTTGTAACAATACGAGAATTGAATCATGCCTTGGCCTAGACCTATATCGAAGCGACCTCGGCTACAATGTTGAAATGATCCACGGGCCCCTCATTCTGATGGGTTAGCAAGTGCAGTAACTTGTCCATGAATGTTTGTATGTATGCTTGTGTGAGGGACAGCAAGGCTGCTCAATGTACTACAGGCCTCCTCAATGGTTGGGTTAATAGTGGCAATAATCATCTGATCATGTGCTGCAGCATATACCAAGTCGAGTCCCGCTAAAAACACCAAACAAGCCATGTGCTGACGGTGTTCTTTCTGTTTATGGAAAGCACATCTAGGAATGCATGCATTGTATCGTTTAAGTGACGATTTGAGGTAGAGAAGTATTTCGAAAGGGAGTGACATGTTTATTTCATCTTCGTTATGTCAAAGTAGGTCGGATACATCCTACTTGAGTTTTTTTTCTTGGCCATCTGTGGCTTTAATAGAGTCCACATATCATGAGCGAGGTGTAGTATATCAGCTCGTCAACAATCCTGACGATGACGCTAACCATGATCCAAGGATTGACCATCTTGTCATCCTTTGTTCATGTGGTATATTTTCCAGTTTTGCTAGCAGGCTCTGAATCCAAGAGAATGTATTCATTGTCATATCCTCATCCGATCATTAGGAACATTCAAGACCACTTCGGACAAATGATCTCATACCAACTTGAAGATCGAGCCGAAAGAAAGTAGACATAAATTGCCTCCCTCATAACCCTGAGATGTCACTTCAGATTCTGACATCTCTGACTACGATGGCCGACATGTTGCAGTCAAATATGAGAAAAACACGTAGAGTAACTTAGAACATACCATACCCCGAGGGTTGCATAATCAAGACGATGTTGATTGGTGGCGGCAGGACAATATTTGGTGGACTAAGATGCGAGTGGCAACGTAGGAGATGTGTCAGCGCACGTCCAAGCTATGGTGAATTGGTGATAGAGGAACGAGCGAGGTCGGTTGATGATAGGCACTGTAGGACCGTTGTGATGAAGGGCTGCAGGAAATTGGACCTCGGAGTGGACTGTGAGGCGAGAGGGGTTGGGGGGTGGGGCCGATGCGATGGTGCGCAGGGGCGATGGGGGTCAGGCGATGTGCCTGGGGGTAGAGCGATGAGGGGTTGGGGGTAGGGCGTGAGGGGCTGGAGGGTTGAGGCGATGAAGGCATGGAAGTCAGGGGGCTGTGGTGGGCATTGGGGCTTCAGGCGATGTATAAGGGGGGTGGGGGAAGGGTGGGAACTTGCCCGGATACCAAGTTAAATAACGGAGATGAAATTACTTGAGAATGAACCTTGTATACTCGGAGACCTACTAGGGTTAGAGATGCATATTAAGCTCTCAACATCACAACTGATTACGCCGGTAACAAAGCTACACTCGTTTGAAATATCCAGCCGAGCAAAAAGGGGGAGCACTGGGCATACCTTCCGCCTCTCAGCCTGGATAAGCTTCTCGGCGACGAACTCTGGCGTGCCAAAGTCCCGTAGCGACGACAGACGCACGGAGCTCACCACAACACCGATGTTGTTCCCCTTCTCCGCACCGTCCTCGAACAGCACGGTCGCTCCCGCCTTCTCCACCTGACGATTGCCAATGCATATCCTAGCACGATTGCATCAAACTCCCCACTGAAATCGAAATGAGAGCAGCGCGCGCGGCGATAGAGAGAGAGAGAGAGAGAAGGGATCGAACCTGAAGCCAGGAGGAAGGGCGGAGCAGCACGAAGCCCTCGGCGGCGTCGGAGTAGAGCTCGAGGAGCTCTTCCGCGACGGTGCGAGAAGGGAGGAAGAGGAAGGCGGGGACGAGGAGGGCGAGGGCTCTCCTCGATCTGAAGGTGGAGGCGGGGAGGGGGAGGGGGAGGTTGAGGAGGGGGGAGACGGGGAGGTGTTGGGATGGGGAGGGGTTTGATGCGCGTGTGTGGGAGACCGGTGGTGGAGACCAGAGCCTTGAGCTCATCGTGGGGGCGGTGGGAATGGAGTGGTGGATAGTGTGTGTCAGTGCGAAGGGGAAAGCTCGCGGGGGAGGAGATCGAGCGTTTGGGATGAGGAGGGCGAGGAGTGAGATGGGTTTTTTGCGACTTCTGGGATGCGGTTTCGTTTTTTTGTTTCAAGTCCTTGGCGCGATGAATTTCCGAAGATGAACGGACTTGAGTTGGGGAAGCTTGAAAATTTGCTGGAACTTGTTTAGGGGCTTTGTGGATAACATAGAGTTTTGTGTGGTGTTATGTAGTATAGTAGGATGGGTGTAGAAAGCTTTTAGTTGTGTAGAATTTGGTTTTTTTAATCTTACGATATTGTTCGTAAGCATTTTTTACACACACACTTCCACAAACATATAAAAGGTGGGATTTATTAAAATATTACATGGAATATGGACATACCCGACTTTCTATTGTTACCATCTTGTTGACATTCAAGTCACAATTAAGAGGATTTATCCTAACCTCAATTAGATCAACACGATATCTCATGTTTTTTCACTGAGTTGGGTTAAATGCAATTGTGCAAGGGATTCAAAATAGACAAAATGTTCAAGAGTTATACGCATGTTCAAGGATGAATTCGTTAGAAAGAAGAATCAGATTTTAAATCTTGATCAATGGCCAAATCCTTAGCTAGCATTATTGTACTTGAGTTATATATTCATGTAGTTTGAGAGATGATTAAAAGAGCCCGTGTAAAGTTTAACATGATAGAAATAAAATTCCCATGACTAGTATCACATATTCCCACAACATAAGGTCAAGTATCAAACTATCCATTTCTTTTTGGTGCATCTATGCAATTTACCAGGCCAAGAATTCCTTGTTGGCTCTCAAATTAGAAACCACCATACTTACCTCCACACACACACACACACGACCAAGCCTAAGGTTTACTTGATCCCCACTCCTTTCCACCCCCACATTCTCCAAGTGAACCCCAACTCCTTTTATTCCTTTGCCCCCCATTGGAACCTCTTGCATGTCATATGACCCATATCATCCCAATTAATGCCACAAAATCCAAGCCCTCCACATTGATCACCATCTCCTTCCCCTTGCATCATGCCTTGGATTAGATCACCCTCACGTGACTCCAATCCCACAATTGGCATCCCCAACCCAAAGCAAATCAATCCAAACAAAATCGAAACCCTAACCTAACATCACATCTCATCCTTTGTGTGTTAGGGTTTGGGCCCATACCCCCTTCAAAACATAGGGCTACATTACCATCACCATGCCCTATACTCCATTGCAGGAGAGGAGAGAAGCCTTTGCAACTCCACATACAAATGTGAGTGAAAAAGAGGAGGATGGAAGATAGGGGTTAAAAAAATATCGAAAAAAAAGGAGAAAAAAAAAAGAAAAGAAAAAAGGAAGAACAAGAAGAACACGGAAGAGGAGGAGGACGACCGGATTGGGCGTACGGACGCGCCGGATCGGGTCCCGATCCGTCGAATCGATCCGAACTCTAGGCCCCGATTGGTCCCGCCGGCTCGAGCCCGGTCTTCCCGCCAGCGCAGCCATGGAGGAGACGCCAGGGGGCCTCGTGATGGCCCTTAGGGCTGCTGGGTCTACCCCGCCGCCGCCGCCCACGTCCTCCTCGCGCGCTGTCACGGAGGTGCCATCCGCGACTGCGGCGGCGGCGGCGCCTCCGCCGCCCCCGACGACGTGGAGGAGGGAGAGGTTCACGGTGGAGCTGAAGCCCGGGGAGACGACGATAGTGTCCTGGAAGAAGCTGCAGAAGGAGGGAAGCAAGGGGAGTGGGGCGTCATCTTCGGCACCCACCGGAGCACACCCGGGACTCGAGTCGAGGATCGCTCCGGCCATGGCGCCTGCGGTAGTGAGCTCGATCTTTCATCTCTGCGTGATTGCTTATCTTGTCCGAGTTACTGGAGATGGTATTCTTATACATACCAACATCAGTAGAGTACTTCTACAGATGTGGATGCAGTGGGTGAAAATTGTAGGAAATTCTATGTAGTAATGTAGTTATTCTGAACTGAGTTTTGAGGTTGAAGGCATCAGACATTTCTCCTTTAGTTGTCAGTGTTTTCACTGAGTGATGTTTTGCAGGGTCAGGCGATGGAATGTGAACCGAAGGATGGACAGCCACCTTCCAATCGATTCAGTGCTGTGATCGAGAAGATTGAGCGCCTATATATGGTATGTGTCATGTTAGTATTTGGTGTAGCTTTACGGAAATTCATATCTGGCATACTGTAGACTTTGTTAAACTTCAGAATTTGTGAAACAGGGTAAAGAGAGCAGTGATGAGGAAGAACTTGGTAATATTCCAGATGATGATCAGTACGATACAGAGGATTCATTCATCGATGACACTGAACTGGTTAGAACTGGTGCACTTATTCAGTAGTTACTTTGCATGTGCTTTGTTTAAAAACCAAGTTTCCCGCGCAACACCCCCCA
Organism: Ottelia alismoides; assembly: GCA_037367405.1. Classification (NCBI taxonomy): domain Eukaryota; kingdom Viridiplantae; phylum Streptophyta; class Magnoliopsida; order Alismatales; family Hydrocharitaceae; genus Ottelia; species Ottelia alismoides. The sequence continues at coordinate 458,619 of JAZKJV010011059.1, forward strand.
CCCAATCCCATGCAGATTATCAACCTGATCCAAAGTTCTAATGAGTGTGTCACTTTATTTTATACGTCTAATTATCTATATTCTGGGATTGTCTAAAAAATTTCTACTCTGCAGAATGACTATTTTCAAGTTGACAAGTCAACCACCAAGCACCAGGGTTTTTACATTAATAGGGGAAAGTTAGAGCACATGTAAGCTTGTCTGCATTTTGGGTCCATATTGTTCATGTAATCCGGAAATGCTCTTTACAATCTTTTGGCGGCAGGGAATCAAGTTCTTCACCTAATTTGGCACCAAAGAAAAGGCGACGAAGAGATTCAGCAAATGCCCCAATTGAAAAGGATACTGGTTCCATGCCAAATGCTTTCGTAGACGTCAGCAATATGAAGATGAAAAATGCTGCCAGGCATGCTCCACTAGTTGTGAAGAAGGTTTCAAGTCCATCCAATATTCCTACAGTAAATGGAGAACACTATCAAGATGAAAAGTACCATAAAACCAAGCAAAACACGTCTACAGGGATATTGAAAAAGAAGGTTGAACCTTCACCAGTCAATGCAGAGCATGTTTCTTCTCCAAAATTTATACCAAATAAAGAGCTGCATCCTATGGATATAAAAGATAACAAAGAACAGAAAGTCGCTGCAGCTCAATCTAGAGATGCTGTTAAATTTAAAGGAGTTGGAGATGCTGAGGATACAACACATGAAACTGGCCGTGATAAAGGTCCCTCATTTAAGGGAGAAAATGTGGTCTCCACAAAAATTCGGACTAGAGAGAAAAATGGAATTGTTGAGTTGCCAGACTTGAATATTCCTGGGAACATGTACCCTTTACAAGCAACGGTAAATAATAGCCTACACTGAGAGTTGATATCTTTATGGTTTGAATTTTTTAACTTGGAAATTGTTGTAGTTAAACTTTAGTGATATTGCTGATTTATGATCATTAACTTTAGTGATCATCCCAAAAAACTTGAGAAATGTTGTATATTCTTTTGGATTTAGCAGATACTCAAAATTATAGATGTTTTCTTTTTAGTAAGAGATGTTACCGTGAAGTTAGTTTTGGAAATAGTATGATTTATTCACAAAGGTTGCATCTTTCGATGTTAGTTAGTTGAGTCATCTGCTCACTGCCAAATTAGTTATGAACTACTAATCAGTCCTTGTTAACCTGTTATTTTGGAGGAAATTGCCAGTATTTTTGTAATGTTCCGAGCTTAGGTCTCTAATTCGTTAACGGAGCAAACTGACCCGGACAACTTGTTGGGTTCGAGCCCAATTGGATTTGTTGGCAACCATCCAAAATGCTTAAGTTCAAATTGTCAAGTAGTAATCTCCACCACTTATAACCCGCATTCCCACTTCGTGAGTCTTAGATATGGGACTATGTTTGGGAGTTGGGGTGTTACAACCTCCTCAACTTATAATCGCAACGTCCTCTTGCAACATGGCTCATCACTTATCTCCAATGACAGTGACGGCCGCATGCTCCTGACTTAGGTCCCTTCGGGTAGCCCTTTCTACTATCAGAGGAAACCCGCTCTGATACCATTTCTAGCGTCGCAGGCTTAGGTCCCTCATTCGTTAAGGGAGAAAACTGGTTCGGACAACTTGTTGGATTCGGTCCCAATTGGACCTGTTGGCAACCACCCAAAATGCTTAAGCCCAAATTGTCGAGTAGTAATCTCCATCGTTTATAGTTTACATCCACACTTCGTGAGTTTTAAATATGGGATTATGTTTGGAGGTTGGGGTGTTACAATCTCCCCACTTATATTCGAAATGTCCTCGTTGCGATATGGCTCATCACTTAATTCCAGTGACAGTGGCGACTGCACACTCCCGGTTTAGTTCCCTTCAGGTAGCCCTTTCTATTAGCATAGGGAAGCCGCTCTGATATCATTTGTAATGTCCCGAGCTTAATTCCCCGTTCTTTAGAGGAAAACTAGACCTGACAACTTTGTTGAGTTTGGTCCCAATTTGACCCGTTGACAACCACCCAAAATGCTTAAGCTCAAGTTGTCAAGTAGTAATCCCCACCACTTATAATTCACACCCACACTTCGTGAGTTTTAGATGTGAGACTATGTTTTGGAGTTGGGGTATTACAACCTCCCCCACTTGTATTCGCAATGTCCTCGTTGCGACATGGTACATCACTTATCCCCAGTGATAGTGGCAGTTGCACACTCCTGTCGTAGGTCCCTTCGGGTAGCCCTTTCCACTATCAGAGGGAACCTGCTCAGATACCATTTGTAATGTCCCGAGCTTAGGTACCCGGTCCGTTATCGAGGAAAACTGACCATGACGACTCGTTGGGTTCGAGCTCAAATGGGCACGTTGACAACCAACCAAAATGCTTAAGCCCAAGTTGTCAAGTAGTAATCTCCATCACTTATAACCAAGGTTTTAAATTTTGATATCGAGTATCGTATCGATACCATGTCGAAACGATTCGTTGAAATTTCGGTATATTTCGATGAAATTTCGCCCAAATCGAGCAACTTTTGTGAAGGAATGACCGAAAAATGCTCTCATATCGCCATTTTGCTCGAAATTTCGGTTCCTTGTCGAAATTGAAATTTCGGTGAAATTTCGCCGAAATTTCGTGAAATATGAACCATGCTTATAACCCACACCCACACTTCGTAAGTTCTATATGTGGGACTATGTTTTGGGGTTGGGGTGTTATAGTTGTCCTATTGTTTTTCACAAAGAAAAATTACCCCTGTCCTCGAGCTACTTGATATGTATGCTTTTCTTCCTCAGGAAGGACTTAAGATGTATATCGTAGGGGAGTTAGTGTGTCAATGACAGACCAACCTATCGATATTCAAGTTAAGGACTTGGGCTTCTCCAGTGAATAGTGTTTCTATGATTTTATCCCCATACAGACTTAAAGGGTTAGTCATAATTGTTCCTTAAAATAAGCATTTATGAGAATATAGTATTCATTATATTTTTGTAAAGAATAGATTAGCTGAATATGATTTGCGTCCAACTTGAAATCGATTGGTTTGAGTGAAGAGGCCAAATCATTAAGTATTAACACATCCTATTTTTACTCATATGTGTGTGACTTTTCTGCAAACACCTCTTCAAATGTGGGTTTGGCCTTCTTTTGTGACCATATGTTGCCAAATCAATGAGTGACGGCCATTAAGACTGTCCTGAATTTGATGCCATGTGAGAACCATGCAGTTCAAAATCATTGCTTTGAGCGAAGGGGCCATATTTTTTAAAATCACATAACTTTGGCATCTGTAGATGGGGCCTAGTTTCACCATTGTCATCATGTCATGTGCACGTCGATACAAGATGGATTTGACTTGGATATGCAAATGATGGACTGGTCTCTCACCATTGGCATGTATAGTTCATTCTTTTTTAAACTCGCATTTCTCTTTGTGACCTTGGCCATTGACTAGGACCTATTGGGCTTGCACAACACAAGAGAATAAGAACTGATAATATAAACAGTTCTCATATGAGTGTGTATTTTTTTCCGATGTTTTATTGGCGTATTTCCCAAGAATTTATTTCAATAGAACTGCACAAGTTCCATAAGCTACTTCTCTTTTGTTTATTGTGCATGCCTCAAGCACCAAATACTTCTACACAATGTATTTTAAAAGAAATGGCATGCTTGATGTCTCTGACGTAGTTATGGAATGAATTGTGTGCTCACTCTGATGGTAGCTTATTTGAATTGTTGTAGGTAGACCCTACACGAGTGAAAGAAACTACGGTGAGGCCAAAAGGTCCTATGCTTGAGAGGGCTATCCTTGATTTGGAGAAGGTAGTTGCTGAATGTAAGTTAAATGTGTTGCATATTCCGACGCTTGGCCATACTTGTAGAAAAAAATACGTGTCTCTGCCTCTGTAATTGACCTATGTGATGTATGTTGTTTGCAGATAAACCAGCAAAACAAGAAATCCAAGATGCCGATACCCCACAAGGAGTGAAAAAGAGACTACCTATAGAAATTAAAATGAAGCTTGCGAAAGTCGCTAGACTAGCAGTAAGTTCAATTGTTTTGTGTACCGACGATGGGTTTTTTAACGTTGAAATTTAAATGTAGAAACCATTTTCATCTTACAGAACAATCAGGGGAAAATTGCATCAGAAGAGTTCATTGGTCGGCTTATGGGTATTCTTGGTCATCTAGTGCAGCCAAAGACATTGAAGGTAGTGTTTTAGATGCAATCAGTGCTGCATATATCTAATTGATGCAAGCACTGCCCAAAGATTATGCCAGAGTCCGGGATATTTTCCTGGTTCTTTAAATGTTGAGGATATATGTACGTATGCATGCTTGCTTGCTTGCAGTTTCGCCTTACTGTTGATGTATGGCAATGCAGAGGCACTTGAAAGAAATGGTGGAATTAGGTTTATCTGCGAAACAGGCTAAAGCTGATAGGTTTCAGCTGATAAAGAAAGAGGTTACTGAGATGATCAAAACACGAATTGCAGCCTCGAGGTCCAGGGTAAGCTCTTTAAATATTATCAACTATTTACTGTCAATGAGCTTTTGTAATCTTGCAAGATCAGTACACAATTTTGGCCTTTTGTTATCTGTATGTGAGAAAAGTTTTTGAATGCAGGCTGGTGAGCAACCAACTGGATCCTCGGACGATTTCCAGGAGAGTGAAAGAGCTCTCAGGGCAAAAATGAGCATGGATGATGGGATTGAGGACAAAATATGTGATCTTTATGATTTATATGTTGAGGTACCTATACTTTAAAAGTTATTACTTGGATACAAGGTAGACCCTTATAGATGTCTTGATTATATACACTTCTCTTCTTACATTGTACGCTAACATATGATGTCAGGGCATGGATGAAGACAAGGGTCCTCAAATGAGAAAACTCTATGGGGAGGTAACTAATTTTCACCTCATCTGTGATATTTTCATGTCTCTGTCCCAGACCTAGTTTATCCACTGCCGCAATCACTTTTCCCACGACTCTTGTGTTCAAGTTGCTTGCTTCACCCAAACGGATATAAATAGGATGTGTCTATTATGAATTTTTAGATTGGTATCTGCTTTTTATTGTTTTCAGAAGGTTTCTGCCAGAAAGTATGCCCAACCTTGGTTGATGTGATTCTCCTTTTTGCAGCTGGCAGAGCTGTGGCCGGCTGGTTTCATTGACAGTTCTGGCATAAAGGAGGCTATAAATAGAGCAAAGGGGAGAAAGAGAGCGTTGTACAAGCAACAGAAGGTTCCTTTTTTTATTCAATAATGTAATTCGGTCCGTCTCCTTAGTTAAGAATATAAATTGGTCCCTCCTGTAATTTAAGAGTGTAAATTGTAGACGCATGCCCTGCTGAACGCATTGCATTGGAGACATCAAAGAAAAATGAAAATTATAAACCAAGATTTCACGTTTTTAAGTGGTGTTGATCGAATGGATTCATCATCTCTAAATAGATGCATTGCAGGTTATGGTTGAGCCTAGAAGATTAAAATAACCCTCACACCTCTCAAAGTCTCCCATCCAATGCATGATACCTTCGAACCAAAGCATATATTGTCATTCATCATACTCGTCCTAGTCATGGTATTATGTTCTTTTGTCATTGTGCATGGTCTCTAGTATGAGAGGTATGTCCCGCTTTGTCTCTCTCGATGCTCCTCTCAGCTGCATTGCACTGCCTGTCTCCAACTCCTACGTTCTTCCTTATTTTCACCTTACCACACAAAGCCAGTCACCTCGCAGCGTGGCCTCGTGTAGTCTTTGGTTTTTTTTTGCCATCCTCCTCAGTGAAGTCACACTGGTTTCCACCTTAGAAGACTGCAGTCCCTCCATTCTCTGTCCTCCTTTGGCTCGTCAGTTGTGGTCTTTGCCCCGTTTTCAAAATCTTTAGCATAGGGAATAGTATTCTCTGCTTAATATCAAAGAAGCTTACTTAAGATGATTTCCCATATAGCTAGGTCATGCAAGTCCAATTATGGGTAATTTCATTCTTCCTTGTTTGGACAGTTGGTGAAGTACTCACAGTGCTGCAGTTATTTTGATTATTGGGGATCTTTTAGCCCTACATTTACTTCCTACGTTCACAGGGATAGTTAAAGGAGCTTTCAGCAGAGTTACTATCGATTTGACAGGCACTGCCATCTGCATTTGTCATTTGATTGTGTGTATCTAGTTGTGGATATCATTTCTGAATGGGCTGAACAAAGGATGATTTCTTATTTTTACAGTTTCATAGGTGAAAGAGTTTGTGCTAGATTATATTTTGTTATACACATTTGTTATCTTATGCACTCTTTTGAAGCTTGCTTCTGTAAAAAAACTGGAGGACTTGAGTTTCAGCTTTCTTTTCGGTTTTAATTTACCAGCTTTTCTTCTACTCTGGCAATTCAAAATATGGACTTTTCGCCTCAAACTACAGGTTCAAGATGAGCAGGTAAAAAGGAGGAGGTTGTCTTCTGCATCGAGGCCTGAAGATGCTGCAAGAGCAAACACCCAGCCTCGAGCAAGTCAAGAAAGGTAACTACAATTTCCAACTCCGTTTGCATGTAATAGTTTCTTTGTTCTGAACATCCTACCGAGCCCCTTCATCATCTAGCAGGCTGACTGATGCAGCTTTGCATTTGAATGGCTCTAGCAACCATCATGCACAGAAGCATCAAGACAAAGCCATGAGCAAGAGCAACACCAGCATTGCTACAGATGCAGCTAGCAGAGCCATTGTTTCCATGAAAAAATCGAAGAGGCCTCTGGATGGAGGACCAACTGCAGTTCGGACCCAAACCGCAAAGTTAACTCCTCATGGTAGCAGTGACAAAGATAGTTCCCTGAAACAAAGTGCCAATACTGCTGATGGTTATTTCCTGAAATCAGGCCTTAACTCATCTGTGCTATCTGGTGCTGAGCAACCAAGCAGATAACGGATGTGAAGCGAGTAATGTGACAGGGTATATAATTTTCTTTTCCTTTCTTTTACCTTTATCCCCTTTGTCGTGGATCCTTTCCGCGGATCACCGACCTATCAATTTAGAGATTTGAGTATAGTTGAATGGCTGCCTGCCTGACTCTGTTGGAGCTTTGTAACTCTTAATAGAACAGTGCTATCTACTAACGACGAGTTTAGCCATCATTGGATTTTCATGTGGTGTGATTAACGCAAGAAGATTAATTCATTAACAGTTAGATAGACGGCAATGGTCGTAGTGTAAGACAGAGTAAGATTACATGGGTTGTGGGTTAATTATGAAGTCTTAAGGGTTGTCTAGTAATTGCAAAAGTTTATACGAGTCATGATATGAAAATCCCTATATTTAGATAGGCTTCACAATCACATGTTCTCAATTTGATTCAAACCATGTACTGGAGTCTTTTAGATAGTAAAAGAGGGGCTAGCCATTGTTTTGCATCTCGTTCGCACGCCTTTTCACTGTCTACAGACAGGATATATCTCCGCGTTTTTGTCGGCGATAACTTGCATTTCAGATGTACGCATTGTACTCATAGCACCCTAAATATATATCACATCTAGTAATCACAATGTGTGGTACTAGCTTATAAGTAGTGGGGGCTACTACTAAACAAAGAGAGCTTAAGCATTTTGGGTTGTGGTCATGGGCTTCAGTTAAGCCCAAACCCAACAGGTTGTCTGTGCAAGTAATTTCCGATAACGGACCTGACTCTAAGGCCAGGATGTTACAATACTTGGAATATTTTTTAACATATTAAAACATTGTTAATCTTGTGGTTTGTTGGTAGCAGGGTTTAGTTGGTTGGGGTCAATTCCTTTCTATAGATTACTAAGATGGGTAATTATTTTGTGTATAGAATGTTTGGAATCTCGATGGTCATATTTATGATTGAAGTATTTGATGTTGTTTTTCCTAATTTAGGCATTTAAAAATATTATACTAAGGAAAATGTAAGACATGCCTCATAAATTCTAATCCATCACGAGTAGTCGAATAACCGTGCAACCTAACGAAGTCATTTCAATGACCTGATCTTGGTCTCGAAAAATTGTTGAGAAGTTGCGAGTTATAGAGAAGTAATCGAGGATCGATTTAATGTGAATTGTAGCTCACCCAACAAGATTAAATGTTTATTACAAGGACCAGAGTAAATTGGATGGGAATGTAAAGGGATTGAACTTTAACAAAGAACGTACCGCAAACAATATCGAGATTATTCTCCCGCAAGCAATAAAGTCCACTTGTTTGTATTTGGGTCGATACTATTTAGTAGTCCCCTAGTTTTAGAGTTATGGTATCCCCGAGTTTGAGCAACTTCGGGAGATCTTCTAACGATTAATTGATTATTTTATGTCTAACTGAGAAGATCGAAGGGAGAATAAAGTCGATGTAAGCAAGAAACACGATGGTGTATGCTTAGTTTGAAGTTCCTCACAATCTCCAATTAGGATGCAAAATGGAGCTTATTTATTCATTATCTAGTCTAGTGCATGCACGAGACACGCATACCTAGAATAGGTGCTTCTATTAGCAGGGTAAGAATAGATTATTTGACTAAATAGAAGTACAATCTTAAGGTGTATCTAATTAAAGTGATGAAGTGTGGTCCTAAATACCATGAGCATATCCAAAATCTAACATAGCTCTACTAGTGAACCGTGCAAGAAGAACTACATCACACACAAATGAGCCCCGACCACAGCTAGAGTCGGGGCTCATTTGTAAATGTACATGAAATACAAAATGTGATGCTAGAATAAAAAATCTAGACATCTAAACTAACTATAACTTTGATTTAACAGAAAGTGAAGTCTTCTCGGCTCATCTACAGCAAGCTCGGCCCACAAAATCACTTGCCTCCAATTCGCCTAAGTTGTGTATGATGCCAAAGTATTTGCTCAGGTCACCGTGTCTTATCAAGGATATTGGAAATATGATTAAATTGAGTGTAACACCTCAACCCCAACATAGTGCAACATCTAAAACTCACGAAGTGTGGGTGTGGTTTATAAGTGGTGAGGATTACTACTTTATAACTTGAGCTTAAGCATTTTGGGTGGTTGTCAATGAATTTATTTGAGCCCGAACCCAATAAGTTGTCATGGTTAGTTCTCATTATTAACATACCGGAGACTAAGCCCGAGACGTTACATTGAGAGAGGTAAATGATATGTAAACTAAAATAATAGTACAATGCAATAAGAAATAAGCAAACAAGCAATTGAAATGAAATGCAGGTGGAATCAAATGAGGCACACAATATATAAATCACAGAAAAATAAGTCATACTAAAGTAAACCAAGTCCTAAAATTCATGTCACTAACAGCGTCATTCGAAGATTGCCTTTCTCTTTATACTAACAATCGTCCAAAGTTTATAGCATGTGACATAACAATCAAAAAACCACAGAGTCAGAACTAAGTGTGTGAGCGTGCGCACACGTGCGGGTGTGAGTGTGTGTAAGTGTGTGCATGCGTGCACATGCATCTGCACGTATGCATGTACGTGTGCTCATGGGCATGTGTGTACGTGTGCGTGTGTGTATGGGTGGGTGAGTGAGTGTGCGCGCGTGGGTGGTTGGGTGGGTGGGGGTGTGTGCGTGTGGGTGGGTAGATGTGTGTGCACGCGTGCGTCCTATGTGAGTGTTCATGCATGCATGGGGGTACATGCACATGTGTGCGAGTGCATGGGTGCGGTTGTCCGTGCGTGTGTGGTTGTGTCTGTGTGTAATGTGTCGCACAGTATAGTGTATGTTAAATTAATGCAATGTGGTAAATGCAAGTTGTATGTGGTGTATGTGTTTGTGTATAGGAAAAGATATCAACTGTAATATTTAATATAAGAAAGGTGACAAAAATGATGGTCTTAATTATTTTGAAAGGTGCTAAAATTACAAGAATTAAGGAATTGATTTTTTTTGTTTTTTTAGGATTTAAAGATATTTTGGGTATTTTGAAAATACGAGAATAACTAAAATAAAACTACTCAAACAAGATTTTAAAAATGATTTTAAAGGGAGAAACTTTGCAAAATAGAATTCTCTGTAAATTGTGTCCTAAAAACTCTAAACATAGTTTCCCTGGATAGGTATTTATTCAAGGTTTAAAAGATATTTTGTGGAATTTTTGGGATTGCTAGAAAATTTAAATTTGATTAGTTCGATTTTTTTTTGTATTTCCAACTTCAGTGATGACAATGCATACTTGCAAAACTACTAATATGAGATGAAATATAAGACGAATAAACGCTACTGTATTTTGAATTAATGTGAATAACTTAAAGAGGTTTTTATTAGTTGTGCGCCTCTGAGATATTGCATTATCAGGTATACCTCTCCTTTTTTGAAATATCAGTTATGCCCCTACCTTCTTATAAAATTTATAAATTTACCCTTCTGTTAAGGCAAAGTAAGGGCATAACTGATATTACAAAAGTAAGGGTACACTTGTGCAAGTGCACAAGTGTGTGTGCATGCAGGTGTGGCGCGTGTGCGTGTGGGAGGGTGCACGTGTAGGCGTGCATGGGTGCGCATGTGTGTGCACGTGGGTGGCTGCGCGGGGAGGGTGCACGTGCGCAAGTGTGTACATGCACGCATATGCGTGTGGGTGGGTGTGCATGGGTGGGTGGATGTGTGCGTGCGCGCGCGTCCTATGTATGAGTGTGTTCATACGTACGTGGGGGTGCACACATACATGTGCGACTGCACACGTGTGTGCGTGTGTTTGTCAGTGTGTGTGTGTGTGTGTAATGTGTCGCATAGTACAATGTATGTTAAATTAATACAATCTGCTAAATGCAAGTTGTATGTGTATGTGTTGTATATGTGTATGTGAAAAGATATCAACTATAATACTTAATATAACAAAGGTGGCAAAAAAATGATGGTCTTAATTATTTTTGAAAGGTGCTAAAATTACAAGAAATTAGGGAATTAATTATTTTTAAGCTTTTTAGGATTTAAAATATTTTTGGGTATTTTGAAAAAATGATAATTAAATAAAACTACCAAAAAAGATTCTAAAAATGATTTTAAAGGGAGAAACTTTGCAAAATAGAATTATGCAAATTGTGCCCTAAATACTATAAATTTATTTTTCCTAGATGGTCTTCATTTAAGGTTTAAAAGATATTGTGTGATATTTAGGATATGTAGAAAATTTAAATTTGATTAGTTTGAGTTTTTTTGGTGTCTCCAACTTCGCTGATGACATTGTAATACTTGCAAAAATACAAATACGAGATGAAATATAAGATGAATGCAACCTACTGTATTTTGAATTAATGTGAATAAACTAAAGGATTTTTATTAGTTGTGTCTTTCTAAGATATTGCATTATCAGTTATACCCCTCCCTTTTTGGAATATAAGTTGTGCACCTACGTCTTGCAAAATTCACAATTTTGCCCTTCTGTTAAGGTAAAGTAAGGATATAACTGATATTACAAAAGGGTATACTTGTGCGCGTGCACAATTGTATGTGTGTGCGTGTGTGTCGTGTGTGCATGTGGGTGGGTGCAGGTGTAGGTGTGCACGGGTGTGCGTGTGTGTGTGGGTGCGTGTGGGTGGGTGCACATCCGCAAGTGTGTGCACACGTGTGTGTGCGTATGGATGGGTGCGCATGTGCATGTGGGTGGGTGGATGTATGTGCACGTGCATGCGTGTGAATACTATGTATGTGTGTGTGTGTGTGCATGCGTGTGTGGGGGTGCGTGCATGTGTGGGGGTGCGCGCACACACGTGCGAGTGCATGGGCGCGGGTGTGCATGTGTGTGTGTCTGTGTGTGTCACTGTTTATGTAATCTGTCGCATAATATAGTGTATGCTAAGTTAATGCAATGTGGTAAATGCAAGTTGTATGTGTTGTATGTGTTTGTGTATGTCTATGTGGAAAGATATCAACTGTAATACTTAATATAACAAAGGTGACAAAAAATGATGGTTTTAATTATTTTGAAAGGTGCTAAAATTACAAGAAATTAGGTAATTAATTGTTTTTAAGTTTTTTAGAACTTAAAGATATTTTTGGGTATTTTCACAATACAAGAATAAAATAAAACTACTGAAAAAGATTTAAAAATGATTTTAAAGGGAGATACTTTGCAAAATAGAATTCTATGTAAACTGTGCCCTAAAAACTCTAAACTTATTTTTCCTGGATAGGTATTTATTTAAGGTTTAAAAGATATTTTTGTGGGATTTTTAGGATTTCTAGAAATTTTAAATTTGATTAATTCGAGTTTTTTGGTGTTTCCAACTTCACTGATGACAGTGCAATACTTCGCAAAGCTACAAATATGAGATGAAATATAAGATGAAAATCTACTGTATTTGTGACTAATGTGAATAAATTAAAGGGTTTTTATTACTTGTGTCCCTCTGAGATATTGCATTATCAGTTATACCTATCTCTTTTTAGAATATCAGTTGTGCCCCCACCTTCTTGCAAAATTCACAATTCTGCCCTTATGTTAAGGTAAAATAAGGGCATAACCGATATTGCAAAAGTAAGGGTACACTTGTACGCATGCACAAGTGTGCGTGCGTGTGTGTGTGTGTCGTGTGTGTGTGGTTGGGTGAGTGCATGTGTAGACGTGCATAGGGGTGTTTGTGTGTGTGCACGTGGGTGGGTGGATGTGTGTGCATGCACGTGCATGTATGTCCTATGTGTGAGTGTGTGCATGCATGTGTGGGGGGTGCTCACATGTGTGCAAGTGCATGGGTGCAGGTGCCTGTGTGTGTGCGTGCGTGTGATTGTGTCTGTTTGTGTCACTGTGTGTAATGTGGTAAATGCAAGTTGTATGTGTATGTATTTGTTTATTTGTATGTAAAAAGATATCAATTAAGATAACAAAGGTGACAAAAAATGATGGTCTTAATTATTTTGAAAGGTGCTAAAATTTCTTGAAATTAGGGAATTATTTGTTTTTAAGTTTTTTTAGGATTAAAGATATTTTTGGGTATTTTGAAACTACAAGAATTAAATAAAACTACTGAAAAAAGAGTTTAAAATGATTCTAAAGGGAGAAACTTTGCATAATTGAATGCTATGTAAATTTTCCCTAAATACTCTAAACTTATTTTTCCTGGATAGATATTTATTTAAAGTTTCAAAGATATTTTTGTGGGATTTTTGGGATTTCTAGAAAATTTAAATTTCATTAGTTCGAGTTTTTTTGGTGTTTCCAACTTCAATGATGACAAAGCAATAATTGCAAAACTACAAATATGAGATGAAATATAAGATGAATGCAAGCTATTGCATTTTGAAGTAATTTGAGTAAATTAAATGATTTTAATAGTTGTGTCCCTCTAAGATATTGCATTATCAGTATGTCCCTCCTTTTTTGAATATCAGTTGTGCCCATACCTTCTTGCAAAACTCACAACTCTACCCTTTTGTTATGGTAAAGTAAGGGCATAACTGATATTACAAAAGTAAGGGTACACTTGTGCGCGTGCACAAGTGCGCGCACGTGTGAGCATGGCACGTGTGTGTATGGGTGGGTGCACATGTAGGTGTGCACATGTGTGTGTGTGTGGGTAGGTGGGTCTGTGTGTATGTGTGTACGTGTGCGTGCTATATGTGGGTGTGTGGGTGTGTGCGCGTACGTGGGGAAGCGTGCGTGCATGCGTGTGTGCATGTGTGCGAGTGTGTGGGTGAGGGTGTGTGTGTGTGTGCTTGTGTGTGCGCGTATGTGATTTGTCTATGCTAGTCTCATTGTGTATTTATGTGTCGCATAATATAGTGTATGTTAAATTAATGCAATGTGCTAAATGCAAGTGTTATATGTGTTTGTGTATGTGTATGTGAAAAGAAATCAATTGTAATAGTTATATAACAAAGGTGGCAAAAATGATGGTCTTAATTATTTGAAAGGTGCTAAAATTACAAAAGAAATAAGGAATTAAATGTTTTTTAGGATTTAAAGATGTTTTTGGGTATTTTTAAAATACGAGAACTAAATGAAACTACTAAAAATATTTTTGAAATGGTTTTAAGGGATAAGCTTTACAAAATAGAATTCTATGTAAATTGTTCCCTAAAAATTCTAAACTGTTTTTACTGGAATGTATTTATATAAGGTTTAAAAGATATTTTGTGGGATTTTTGAGATTTCTAGAAAATTAAATTTGATTAGTTCGAGTTTTTTTTGTGTTTCCAACTTCAGTGGTGACAATGCAATACTTGCAAAACTACAAATATGAGATGAAATATAAGATGATTGCAAGATACTATATTCTGAATTAATGTGAATAAATTAAAGGGTTTCACTTGTGCTCCACTGATGAATATGTGATTCATCGCTTTAAAAGCTGAAAATTAGAGCTCTAATCTCGAGCCATTAATTACACTTAACCATTTATATTGCATTATTATCATTTCGTGCATGTGCATATAAGATATGTATTTTAACATTCATATTTACATACATAAGAATCCAAAACTTGTATATATAAGTCACATGTATATTAACATAACTTCGCATATTTTTATTCATTTTATACTAAAATCCAAATAAAATAAATTCAACTCCATTGTGTATATAATACTAATATAAATAAAGAAAAATCACAGAAAAATACTAACTTGTGTATTTGTCAAATAAAACCAAATCCTAATTTGAGATTAAAAATCCGCAAAGTCAAATATCTCTCGCATACAGTCTCCTATGAACCCCTATTCACTTTTGAATTAGTGTACATTCAAATACCTATAAATCAAGATCAAACTCAAAAGAATTGGAGTTCATATGTGAAACTTCATATTTGGGTCGACATTGTATATTGTATATATTTACTAACTTTGAATCATTATTTTATGTACATAATTAACTCTTTTGTTTCTTTTTTTATTTTCTTTGATCTATGTTGTAATAAAATGTGCAAATACAAATCTAGAATGACTTAAAATTCAAAGAATTCATATCATTGTGAGTTTGTATATATAGTCTGTACATAAGTCTCATTTCTTTTATTTCTTTATTTTCTTAATAATTAAAAAACACAAAAATAATTTAATATGTAAATATTTTTTCTATTTTCTGTGATTTTATTTTGAATTTTTTATTAATTAAATGTCATAGAAAATGGAAAACATAAAATACGATATTTAATAGATATAAACTACCACCGAAATTTCACTTTGTACAGATGACTTCTTTTGATCTTGGTTCCTACAAAAAAGTTTAGTTCTCATTAAATGAACAACTTTCATAAAGGAATTTTTTATTTGAGTCCATTTACTATTTTATTTCTAATTTCTTTGATTTTATTTCATGAATTTTGTGGAGGCGATACGTGGCAGCTCCAAGAGCTGCCACCCCCCCCCCCCACCCCAAACTTAACTCCTCGAGCTGCCCTCTTTTTTGATCGTTGGATGGAGAGCCCTTCATCCAACGGTCAGATTTTCATATCTTTCTTTTTATTTATTTTTTATTATTTATTTGTTTTCTCTTGGTCATGTGTCCCTTTCTTGGTCGATCGAACAACCAAGACTTCGTCACATTGGTCCTCCAACTTCTCTACCACACTCCAATCCTCTGCCATTCTTTGTGAGAGGTTGGGAGCTCCCTCAAGTGTTCTGGTGATAGCAGGAGCTCTACTAAGGGAGAGTGAAGGTCGATCTTCTACCGACAAGATCCAGAGTTTGCCACCTCCTGACACAGTCTCCTCCCGTAGCTACATGAGCTCAACTTCAGCCGATGTATAGAGCAACGATAGGATCTCCTCTGTGAGTTCATCCCTAGGCCATCCTTCATTCGCATGTTCTTCTCTAGATGATAATCCCCTGGTAGTCTTCGTTCTTCTCTTTCTTCTTCCTCTGCTTATGTTCGTCTTTCCTTGCTACTGAAATCCGCCCAATTTTTCCTTCGTCTAATTTAGTCCAAATCGCCCCTAATTCGATCCGATCATCCCATCTACAACTCCCTCTGATTCCCCTTCTTCTCCTCCAGAATCTCCCACCTTCGACCTTGTAAAGGATGAAGCTCCGGTTCCTCCCCCCTCATCCGCGATAGGAGCCATCACCCCCTTCTTTCGCTAACGTTGCAGGTGGAGCCCCTCTGTGCTTTGGGGCGTGAGCTCCATCTGAACCGTATCTCGAGGTCATGTGTCGAATAATAGAAACTATTATCCATTGCCATGCCATCTCTAATGAACACCACCTCCCACGCATCTCCTCCACTGCCACCGAGACCATTATACTGTGCCACCATTTGCAGAGCATCAGGCATGTATCGCCCGGAGCTGGAGTAGCAACAAACTCCATCAGCATCTCTTCAACGCATCATCATTGGAGAGCTGGACCTTCGAGATCCAGCATCGACATTCCACATCAGAGCTCCTCCTTCGATCAATAGTTCCTGACCCCCCCCCCCCACACACACACCCACCCACCCACCCACGTGCTCCATCGTTGACGACCCTTTGAAGGGTGGGGTGGGGTGGGGGTGTCCGGCCTATAGATACCATCCATCCATGCTCTCTTTCTCTCATCCACGCACAACAAACTACCATATCGCCCTTTTTGAACCTCTCTCCAAGCCACCCGCCTTGGGTTAGTCAAGCCACTGACAGCTAGCCACATGGCATGGTAGATCCGAAGCCCCACATGCACCTCCTAGCCACGCACACAACACGTTAGGGTGCAGGGATTTTGCAGCCTTCATCCTGCCTTCTTGGATAATTGTGCGTCGGCCCCCTCCAACCAGAGCCCGTGTGCATTGCATGCTTCCACTAGATAATTTACGTAAAACCCCTCATGAGTTTAGGTAATTAAAGAAGAGCCTCTTTGCACAATTTTATTATTTAATTTTATTCTCTATTTTTCATGTAGAGACATGTCGTTGAATAGACATTTTTCATCATTTTGTTATTAAAAATACCTTCCATTGAATAATCAATAATATTTATTGTGATCAATTAGTTGAAATTTTCGGAGCTTAGATCTTTTTATCATATTTTCTAAAGTGAATTATTGTTAAATTTGTCTTGTCTATGATCAAAAATTCGTATTAAATTCATCAAATCTTGAAAAAATCATTAAAAATCACATTTGGTAGATTTAATTGCTCTCTGTATTGTGCCTAATAAATAATTTAATTCCCATGCATATTTTGCTCAAAATAAATAAATTAGTCAATTAAGTAATATAATTTTAATTGATTGTAAACTTAATATTTTTAAGATCTAGAAATTTTCGTAAATATATATTAATATATACATCTTTGATAATTTTGTTTTTGTAAAATATAAAGTTTTGCTAATTATTAAAATTAAATTACTCTATAATCACTAATCATGCATCATTAATTTCATAAAAATTCATCTTACATCAAAAAATATTAAAAAAATCAAAGTAATTTTGTTTTTCATATTTCCACATTCTAACTACATTTGAAAATTTTTGGACATCATTTCAGTGAAAATTTATGATTTTACCCCTAAACATAATCGGAATTGTAACGCATTTTAACCGCATAGAAAAATTGCAAAAAATGCCTCTTTAAAACCTAATATCTAAATGATATGAAAATCATCCTAATGAGACAGTGGACTCATGTATTCTACCTTGGGCTTGTCCAAGTAAAAAATAAAAATCGATCACTTTGCATTTAATTAATTATTTAATTAAGCGATTTTTTATTAATCCTTAGTTGCTCACCTGCAATGAACATTAATTAATTCACAGAATTAATAAAGGATTATTCATGGTTTTCAAATGGCATTGTTGTCGGGGAGGCACGGTTTAGGATAAATTTTTAGAGAATTTAGGACATAGGTTTTCCACCTTCCCAGGTAATCTGGCCCTCGACCTCTTTGTAATTATTTTCTCTTTTATTTCTTTTCAGCATTTGTCTTTGTTTATTTTATTTGCATATCTTTTGATCTGATAAAATCTTATTTTTTTGCGAGAGCCTGGTGGACTGTAGTGGCTACCACTACAAAAAAAGCATGATTGGCATGCACAAACTGGCTTGGATCTGGCGAGCCGGTCTGCTCACCCATTTAACATTTGAGGCACAGGACAGGTGGGTATATATTAAAAGCCTGGCGAGCACCTCCGGGCCACTGGGCAAGCACTTAAGTATGCTCGCCAATGTCTGTAAATAGAACGCAGCGTGATTTTAGGGCTCAGTTCATTGGATTTCTTCTCCCGTAAATCCTTCTCCGGTGATTCTCGACGCACCTCCACCGCTGTCGATGAGCCTTCGTCACCTCCTCTTGCATACTATCTCCTTCCTTGAAGTATCTCAGCAACTCCTCTCATTTATTTTTAGTTTTTGTTGAATATCTATGGAGAAATGATAGGGTTAGGGTTTATGTGTTTTAGATATTTTCTCACCAATCTATCTAGATTTTATATTATATGTTGTCTTTTAATTATGTAATCATTAATTTAACATGTATTGATGTTTGGTTTGATTTTGAGTTAGTATAGTTTGACCAGATTTCTATTGCATATAAGGTGTTTAATGAAATGCTTAAACCACAAGTATTGTTTTGAAGTGTATAATGTGTAGTATAGTTTAAACTAGATTATAGCATTGATGTCTTTTCATAGATTATAGCATTGTTTTGAAGTATATAATGTGTAGCATAGTTTAAACTAGAGTAGCATTATAGATTAAATTAGATTAGCATAGTTTAATCTAGTATTATTTTCATAAATAATATAAGGTGTATGATGAAGTGCTTAGGGTTAACTTATGTAATATAATTTTAAAGAAGAATAGGTATAAAAATGTTGGGATATATTTTTGGTGATATGGAGTTGAATTATTTGATGTGAATTTGTGATAATGCACCATATAAATGTTAGATGTATAGATATTAGGTTTGAATGCGTAGGAATTTAGATGTGAATGTGAATGTGATGATATAATGTGATTGTGAATTATTTAGTGTGTTAGATGTATATATTATAGTATGTGATTTGAATTATTTAGTATGTGAATGTGAATGCAATAATAGAATGTGAAGGCGAATAGATGTTATGTGTGATTGTGAATGTGATGATATATTAAGAATATGAATCATTTGGTGTGTTAGATGTATAGATTATAGCATGTGAAGGTATATAAGAATGTGATGATATATATTTGAATTTAAGGGTATGTATAGATGTCATCAAAAGAATGGATAAGCCATGGTCATTGTTTAAGGAACACCAAAAGTTATGTTGTGATAATTTTTCTATCACATTAAATTTTAGTTAATATGGCCAATTGTGTCACATTGACATATAGTTAGGTAGATAATATGGCCAGAATATTAATTATTATTAAATCATGCAAAATCAATCGCACATAGTGCATCCCTCCACACCGAGTGGTGTGTGTCCTTGCATATCAGCAGGCGTGTACAACACATTGGAGGATTTCATCACCACTAATTATGTCATATATATTTTTTATTTTTCACAGTACTATTGGACTAACTTCGGGATGAGATATCTAATCCCAATGGTTGTGGATTTTGATGTATACAAGTGAAAGAATTTTTTTTATAGGTAAACTTCCAGTAAGTATCATTTAAAGACTTTATTTATGCACAAATTTAGGGTTAGATAGGTCCATCTCCCCCGGTTAAACAATCAAATATACGTAAATGCTCGGTCAACATAAATGAATAGATATTTTAAGATCATTTTATTGTCTCATTTGTAGCTCGTACAAATGTGTGACATAAAATGACCTTAAACTATTACATTTATATTGGCTTTCCTTAGTTTGAAGGTCCCGAACTGAGAGAGTACATAAGGATTCAAAACTTACTATAAGGTGATTGTTGTCACATGTCACAATTTATATTTGATGAAAATTCGATCGCATAACCCATTCCTCTTCGAGATACCAAACTAATCATAATCTACTATTAATATTGTCACTACGGTGATAATTTTAAGAGTTAAATATGATTGCCTTTTAGGGTACACTAGAGGGGTGCGAGGTTATGATGCTGAATTCTCCTCGGATATAAACTAGCATGTTACAACGATCGTCTTGTAGTAAGTTTGAATCCTTATGGATGGGCTCAAGTGATAACTTAATGAAAACACTTCTCTTCTCATCTCCTAAAATTAATAGAATATGTTTAGGCCAACGATGGGTTAGGATTTAGGTTTTCTAGGTATGTTTTCGAGACTGAAGCTGATGTTAGATCTTCTCCTCTCATTTGACCTCTTATATTGTTACATTCAGATGATAACGATGATTAATAGAGAGTGGATGTACAAGTGTTTAGTTGATGGTCATGTTTTAGAGACTTTTCATAGAGGCGTTCAAGAATTCATGGAATTTTCTTATGCCCAAGGTTCCTGTGTAGTGGATTCAGATGGTACTATCTTGTGTCTATGTCAAAAGTATCGTTTACTCAAGAAGAGATCGAAGGATGAAATTCAGTTGCACCCCATGGAAGGATATCATATTTGGTGGAGGCACGGAGAGGTAATTGATGACACAACCAATGAGTCAAATGATGCTGACAATATTAATCCATTCGTAAAAATGGCTATGGATGTTGCATCTCTAGAGTTTAACACTAATTGTCTTGATGAAGAGGAACCACATGGTGAGTCAGAAGACTTCTACGAACTGTTGAAAAAGGCAGAAGAGCCTTTATGGTCGGGTTGTAAGACATATTCAAAACTCTCAGCAGTTTCAGAGCTTCTATCGATGAAGATGAGGTATAATACGGTTAATCGGAATTTTGATGCCGTGCTGATAATTCTCAAAAAAAATATCCGAAGATGCCGAATAGACCTGGCCAAACTGCGGGCCATGCCGAACGAGACGAGGTTCCTAAATCTCATATTCAGGGCCCAAGCCGAGTCGACCCATGTGTCATACCTCAAGGCCCAAGCCCGGCCCAAGTCTGTGCCATACCTCTCCTAAGCTTTGAGAACTTAAGTTGGCTATATATATTGTTGATCCTGATTATTCGAGGATGAAGGAGAGGTATGATAAGCTTGTTGTCTAGTTCAGCTTTCTCCAAAATGTGACTTAATTTCACAACTTTCGCATAAGAAGACTTTTGTTTCTATGAAAATGAAGATTGTGGCTTTGATGCTGTTGTAGAACAACACAAAGAGGCAGAGGAGTTTTAGGATAGGCCACTGCAACTTTAGGCAAACTCCTTTGCTGATCCTGGGATTGTGGAGTCTGATCTCCATCTTATTGCAATTGTAATGAAGTTGTTTTCTTTATCTACTTATCTTGCTTTTGCAAGATATGCTGTTATTTTGCTTGCGAAAAATCCTCAATTTGCTTATGTTGCAGTTGTGGATGCCCCTGTAAATCATTAGCTATTGATTCTGTTTGCTGATTTTGTTGTTGTATCATATTAGAGTTACACTCCTTCCTTCTGATTCTTCTGCTTAACTACTGTTCAATTATACTCTGTTTGATTAGAAGGTATTCTATTCCATGGTGCAAAGAGTGGCTCTTAAAATAATCAATGTGCATTTCCTCAAAGCTTAAAAGTCCCTTCTTCAGATCTTCATGAACCATACGCTTTTCAGGAGTTCGTTCTTCTTCTTCTTGTGGTTATTCTATTTGTAATTTCCCCCCGTTAGAGTTATCTGCCTGATTACTTTAAATTTGAGGTTGATTAAGTCATCCCCCATGTCATTTTAGGTTTTTGGTTTCTCAGAACCTCGTCTATGTTTTGTTCCATACGTACTTGCTTTTCAGACTTCAAATGGTAACAATTATGAACATATTGCCAATAAGACCACAGTGACCATTTTCCATGTTCTTTATAAGGATGAATAAAAAAATTAGCATCAAATAAACTTTCGAAAAGTACATAACTACTATATGTGTTACTTGGAATGTGAACTACTAAATATAATAGAGCATTAACAATGTACAATAAAAAGTTGAAGTATATTACATGAAATGTATATAAAATATCAAATTTAAATATACTTTTAAATTTTTGCGGGCCAGGCCGGGTCGGGTCGAGTTTTTTACATGTCCACGACCTATCCATTTAATAGACGGGCCAACAAGCGGGCCGGGCCAGCCCATTCCCTAAATATCTTGGCCCACGCCCAGTCCATGAGCGGGTTTGGTGGCCTGGGTGGGCGAGGCTCCGACCCATTGGCCAGGTCTAATGCCGAATTACCTGAAAATTATTATAAAACTAAGAAAATGATGTGAAAGATGGGTTTAGGTGATGTTAAGATAGACTCTTATATAGATCACCATATTTTATATTACGGTGAAATGAGTATTTGACAAGTTGTCGTGAATGTGATGGGCTAAGATTTAAGAAATCAAGTAGGATTAGAAATAAAATATCAAGGAAAGTTGTACAATATTTTTCGTTGACTCTGAGATTGAAGCGATTATATTATTGTAAGGAAACGGCTAAATATATGTTATGGCATGCATGACATAGTCGTGAAAAGTATATGGAGCATCCATCAGAGTCTGATTGTTGGAAAACATTGATGTCAACTTCTCCTTCATTTTTAGAGAAAAGAAGGAATTGCATTATAGGTTTATGTACAGACGGATTTAATCCTTATGGTAGAAGTAAATATTACTCTTGTTGGCTAGTAATGACAACACCTTACAATCTACCTCCATGATTGTATAACAAGAGACAATTCATGTTTTCATCGTTATTGGTGTCAGGACCCACTCATCCAGGAAAATACATCGATATATATTTACGTCCTCTTATAGATGAGTTGAAGACTCTCTGGATCGATGGAGGAGATACATATGATTCAAATAAAAGCCAAACATTCAATATGAAAGTTGCTCTACTTTGAACAATAAATGACTTCATGATTTATGGAATGTTACTAGAATGTAGTACGCATGGATGTAAAAGTTGTCCATATTGTATGGAGAGTACAAAATCTTTTCAACTTCAACACGGTCGGAAGTCATATTTTTTTATTATCGTAAACATTTTCTTTCAAACGATCATCCATATTGGAGACAAAAATAAGCATTTAAGAGGAATACCATCGAACTTTCGGATCCTCCGACAATTAAGATCGATGATAAGATATTATCAAGTTTAGAGGAATTTGAAAATTCAACCATGAGAAATAGGGAAAATACACAACCTCTATCTGGTTTTAGCGATATTCATAATTTGATTAAGAAGAGTATATTTTGGGAGTTACCTTATTGAAGAAAGTTAATACGAAACAATTTACATGCATATCGAGAAAAATATCTTCGATAACATCTTTTATACAGTTATGAATGTAACTGGTCATACAAAAGATAGAATAAATTCTCGTCATGATTCAAGGATCATATGTAATTGTTCAGAGTTATATATAAAATATCTTGATAATGGAAGGATCAGATTTCTGAAAGCGAAGTATACATTAGACAGAAATAAATTGAAATATGCATGTGAATGGGCAAATAAATTGAAATTTCCAAACGGATATGCATCAAATCTCTCAAATTTGGTCAATTTAAAGAAGATCTCATCTAAAGGAATGAAAATTCATGACTTTTATGTATTTATATAAGACTATTACCAATAGTATTCAGAAGATTGTTATTGAAAAATATCATTGATGTC
The DNA here is from genome assembly GCA_037367405.1 of Ottelia alismoides. NCBI lineage: Eukaryota > Viridiplantae > Streptophyta > Magnoliopsida > Alismatales > Hydrocharitaceae > Ottelia > Ottelia alismoides. The sequence continues at coordinate 482,133 of JAZKJV010011059.1, forward strand.
CTATCATATGCAGCAGATTTTTTCATACTTTATGTTTGTTACGCGTACACCAGATGAAGACGGAATATCTTGAAAAAATATTCATGTGATTATGTATAATTTGGAGAAACTAATTCCACTAGCTTTTTTATTTAATGGAGCATCTAATAATTCATCTTCTATACGAGATCAAAGTTGGTGAGCCCGTAAAATATTGATGGATGTATCCATTTGAAAGGTATTTGTTTATACTAGTTTCTTACTTTAATACTTTTGACTATCTTAAAAACACAGTCTGTTGTACGTAGGTCCTTGTTCTTCCTGAAAAGAAAGGTATGAAACAAAAGTAGAGTCGAAGAATCGATAAGTTCTTAGTAAACTTATGAAGAAGTAGCAAAATTTTATGTTTTATGTGGAGACTATCCACACCAGCACAAGGAGGAATGAGACAATTTACTCTAACGAAGAACCTCGTATTAGTGTCATTCATCAGTCAGCCCGGCCAATATGAAAGGCTACAGAGCGTCTATTGTCAAAACAAGAGAAAGATGTTGCTGAGCTCTATGTTCTGGACAATTGTGAGGAAATAACATCATATGTTGAGTATGACTATTTATTAATTTTTTAACAAATAATTATTTATTTCTCCTCACATTTTAATTAAGTGCATTCATTAGGAAATTTAGAAAGAAAATTGTTAAAGAAAATCCAACATATTCAGAAGACCAATTGTGGCACATATAGGAATCGATTTTCAGAATGGTTTAAGAATCGAACAAAACAATTTGATGATAATGATTATAGTACAAAGATATTAAAATATTTTTCAGAAGGTGAATTATAACCTGGTTTAGGAATCAATCTTCGTCATTTGATTTAGGTGAATTATAATATGTTTAATATCAGAGTTGTCTGAATCATCGATAGCGATTACAAATGATGATTCAGACAACTCTGTTATCAATGAAACAGATTATAATTCACCTGAAACAAATGACCAAATTAATTTTAATATTCAGTACAGTATTTTCTCATATTCAATTTAAAAATATTTTATATTAATAATTTTGTAATTAACGATTATATTGTCATTATTGTCATGACAGGTTTTGAACGTGGTGGCTCGCATGGATCTTAGTGATCCAGTCGTCCATCCTCCTCACAATCACCTTCTTCTAGTAGGCAGTTGACCCCTCCCATTGATTCAGGATCTCTTCCTGAAGAGGCTCGATGGATCTTAGCATGCTATGAGCCTTTTATGGAGGTGTATACAAAGATCCACCTTCCCAATCGTTCCCTAGCCATGTCCTATTCTGATTCCTGCGCGGACATTGATGGATTCAGATTCTCTTTCTTCTGTACGTCTGAGCATACACTGGCCTTCGCCAACTGGAGGTGGGCAGACTTCCGAGCCCTTCCCATTGTTGGAGGTTTCTGCAGATTGGAGGTAAATTTTATTTAAAGTTTCACATTTTATTTTTCATATATATATATATATCCTCTTTAAAAATATAGAAAATTTTGCAAGGATTTTTTGAATAGCAACAGGGTTGCAAAGGAGATAACCAACATTGTCAAGACCCATTTGATCAGTACCCAATTCCGGTGGTGTCACATTCCTGCACCGAGTAGGAGAGATTGTTTGAGATTTTCATAGTATGAATACTGCTTTATTGAATTAGTTGATAATTGTTGCAACTCATTTATCTAACATATTTTTAAAATTTCAAAATTAGGTATCGTTTTATTCCTGATCTAGGGAAGGAGGATTATCATCAAGCCTTTATCCGTTTGGAGGAGAAGAGGATGAGCGATACCTTTTTCGAAGCAAGGACAGACTTACATACGGGATGCGAGGTGATGAATTTTGAGGAGATGAAGAGATACCCACCGACATGGTGCACTGAGGAAAGGTGTTGTATTTTCTTATATTTTAAAATGTAATTTTTCAATGAAGTTTCATTTGATATTTGTTGTAGGTAGGTTGATTTTTGTGATGCGTTCATTTCCGGTTCTAAGTTTGCAAAAAGGTCGACGACATGAAGGACAAACTGCCAAAAGCAGAAGATCAGGTTGACCAGTGGCTCAAAAAGTTACAATCAGATTAAAGTTGAGCTAGTAGTTTTAAAAATAAAACATCTATTTTAATCGCTAACTTGTTATAGGTACAAGTTGTCATAAGAAATTGTCTTTCTTTTGCAGGCTACTAGGTTGGAAAGAGAGTCCTCATTTCAGGAGTGGTGGTCCAAGTTCTACATGAGTGGGAAGAAGGGAGAGCCTCAATGGTTCACTCCTGAAGTAGGAGAATTGATGGTTAGTAATTTAATTTTCAATTCGAAAGCTATTTTACAATTAGCTCATGTAATTAATTTCAAGATCGTTATTTAGCACTATATGTGGAGAAATGGGGTTAGACTCCTAAGACAAAACAACCACCATTTGATAAATCAATTTGAAAACAAGTGTGGTAAAAGATTAATTTATTTAATTCAATTTTTAACTATATCTACATATTAAATAATTAAAATTTTAATAGGTGTTGGAGGAGAGGGATGTTTTGGCGAACATGAAGCAGACGCTTGGTGGTCTTCCTTCATATTATGTGGAGGAACATCGTCATTTCTATTCTGTTTATGACCAACCGTCATATTCACAGTCATAGACATCACCTCAACAGTCATTGTAGAAGGAGTCTCAGATGGCGACGATGGGGGAGAAGTTGACTACGCTCCAAGAAGATTTCACAGCGTACATGTAAGCATTATCCTTATAACATGTAATGGTTTCAAATTTCTTTTTCTTCACATAATTAATTATATATATTACTTATTCTATGTCACAAGGGCATGCATCTCTTTATGAGGAGAATGAATCGGATGATGAGGAGGAGGAGAATGACCTAGAAGAAGAGGCACTCATGTATGACAGAAGAAGGAGAAGGAGAAAAAAATCAAAATAGAGTTTGATTTCAAAAAAATAGATCGAAGAAGAAACAATCTGTGGTTTTTTTCTTGTGTAGTTGTAGAATTTTTGATAAATTTTTAAATTTGTAATAACTTTGATATTAATTTCATGTGTACTTGTAGAATTCATTTGTAAAACCATTAGAACATCTATATGTAGTGTGTGTGTGTGTGTGTGATGTTAGTTCTTAGATATGATGTTTTTACATGTACCGGAGTAATATATGAACTTGTATGTTATGTTTTTAAGTTTATATCTATATTCTCGAATCAATCTAATTTGACATGTATAAGAAGATTTCGGCTAGATGACAATTCACATGTACTTATCTCAACTTTAATAAGCACCTGTAGTGGTTTATAAGCAGGTTTTACATATTCAACGGGGCATCTAAAACCTTGCAAACCTGTATATTTTTTTTGTAAGTTTATAGTTTGGGCAAGCACATGTCTCACCAGGGTCACTTAAAGCTCTCGCCTACTTGTGTGCGGGCGAGCCTCTAGGTGACCCCTTTGTGCACGCTTGATCTACGGGCGAGCACATGGCGGTCACAAGTGCTCTCCCTCCTGACCTTGTGATTAGGTAATTAGTGAACACAGGTCAAGCGAGCACATATGCTCACCGAACCTCTAAGCATGTACATGATGAGCCACCATTTGAATGTCTATCACGCAATTTCTTGTAGTGTACAGTGGAAGCCGGGCAACTTAGATGCATCAGAGGCTAACTTTTATGGGTTGAGAGAGAGTTAGAGTCTAAGATTTATTTCTGTATTTTATTTCAGAACTTATATTTTGTAATTAATTGTAATTAATTACTTATTTCAGTGGATTACATTTGGAGTCTCACGTTTGTACCTCACTTGGACATTCTTCTATGGTTTGTGTGTGCAGAGACATGTTTCACCCTTGTGTTAAGGGTGTGGCTCGACTTGAGTGGTTCGTAGGGTAGACCTATACTCGTAGCTCTTAGAGCATTTAATTGGAATATTTTATTTCTTGTGCTAGTACTTTATTAGGAGCACACATCACATTAATAAGACGCACCTTAGATTGTTCCATTTAGTCAAATTCAAATCAAATTCTTCCTGACTAATAGAACTTTCTACTAGGATCGATTTTGTCAGCTTGCATTTCATATATAATAGATTTAAATTATTATTTTGCAACCCACATGAACAGAGCTGGGAAGCACTATAAGTCTTCTTACGAAGCATATCATCATTGTTTTCACATGTATCATCTTTTCTGGATTCCTCCCCTTGGTTTATCACATAAATCTAAAAAAGAATTGGGATTGTACGGTAGACATGATTATTTTGGCTTACTTAAGATTTCAATGATAACTAAATTAAAAATTGGGACTGCTAAATACAACCAACTTAAAAGGAATAAAATCAGGAATTGAATTGTGGGGAGTAACCCCGTAATTAGATACATGTACTTACCCCCAGACAGAGTGGTGAGGATGCAACCACTAGGGTTTGAGCCCAAATCTATGGACTTGCTCCCTAAGTCTCCATTTCTGTCTCTCGCAGATTTAGAAGCAGCAAAGGCTTGCCTTCGACCTTAGAAATATGTTTCGGTTGTGTAAGCCTAATAATCTCTTTAGGATGTGATACCGAGACCCGGCCCGGGAAGATCTCCCCTTTGATTGGGAGTTACCATGATCACCACTGGGCATAAGGTGACACATTGTGTGTAACGGACTTACAAGATTATTTTATCAGCAACCTAAAATTGAAAAGATAATTGGTTGGACCTTTGCGACCTTCACCGTGTGAAGTTGATGAAATTGGAGTTTGAATTATGTTTACATTGTGTGCATATCAGCCATCAAAGATCGTACATTTGTGCCTTCACCGTCTCTCTTTTATTCATTATGTGTGATCCCTCTCCAGCCCGCTTGACATCGAGATGGAGAATTGGGGTGATATTTGTTCGAACTTTGTGAACCTCTCATTGAACACTCCAAATATATCGTCTCCCGAGATCCAAGGTACATCCTATCCTGGACCTCCTTAGGCTCAAGATCACTCTTGTCTTGAGTCCAACTTCAATAATTATAATCAAGGGTATGGTTCATCCCAAACCAATCCCTTCATCTCTTCTTTTCTCACCGAGGAAGACTTTTGCCTCGGTAAGTGCAACCTAATTTCTTCACAATCTAATTCCACACCCTTTTCTAATGAAGGTGAAGACATTTTTGAAGAAATGCCTCCTAAGAAGCAGTCTGATGAAGATGAGGACAATAGAGATGACCTGATGCAGCAGATCCTTGACCGATTAGCCAGAGCTAAGCAGAAAAATATAGATCTAAGAGCTTAGCTGGGACATGTGATTGAGATGGGTGGAATGGATAAACCTATGATGGATGCCTATAATCATGCACTAAATGAGGCCAATAGTTGGCTCGCGCTAGCTATTCTAGATGAGGCATTAGAATTGAAGCCCCACTTCCTTGGGTTATTGCCGAAGTTCAATGGGATTGCCACTGAGGAACCATATGCATTCCGGAGAGACTTCGAGTCGGTATATGACAACCTTAGTCACCCTAGGGTTGGACAAGATTACATCAAGTTGAAGGCTACCCCGTTTGCCTTAGGAGATAAGGTTGCCCATTGGTTGAAAAATCTCAAGGTTAGATGTACGACATGGTTGCAATTAAAGGACTTATTTTTGAAGAAGTTCTACCCACTCAGTAGAATTAACTTGATGAGGACCAAGATCGCTAGTTTCTCTCAGGCACATGAGACCTGGGATCGATTTAATGATTTATTACAGAAATGCCCCTGTTATGGAATTACCAAAGCAATCTTGGTTCATCCCTTGTTCTGTAGCATGCCCCTTGAGATGTTGGGGTTAGTGAGTGTAGCTTGTGAAGGAAGTTATCTGAGCAAAAATGAAGAATTCGTATGGAATATTCTAGAGAAGATGGCAGAAATAGGCAAATCTTAGGCCACGAGAGCCTATCAGGCATCTCCCTCATGCCTATCTTAGGAGATGCCTAGGAGGATTGTAGCAGATCTGACAGATGACCGAGTTCCCAGCATGGGGATACTGTAGCTAATAATTTTACCATGGTAGAGCAGATCCACAAGAGGGTCACTGATCTTGAGGGCTTTCATGATTGTTGAAGCAAATAGAGGAATTGACTGAGAGGGTAGATAAGATGCAGCTACATGCCCCTTCTGCACCACCTACATCTGTACACCAAGTTCACCTTGTGCAGGAGCAGGTATAGGGGACTCAGAGCAGCTGGGTAGAGGAGCAGCAGTACACTCAGGAGGAGCAGAATGCACCCCCACAAGTTGAGACAGCCTACGAGGAGTCTCCATAGGTGTTTGTGATCAACGGGTTGTGTTACATCCATGACCCCATCAGTAGACAGTCAAGGATAGGGAAGTCAGCCACACCGACCCTCCCCTAGTGTACCAGGATAACAGTTTTGTCCCCGCATCATGCTATGTACAGTCTAGGTCAGGGAAAGGATACCAACCTCAATAGCACCAGCAAAAACAACATACTTTCCATTCGAGCCAGCAAGGTCCACCACCACCTTACATCTCGTAGTTTCGTCCACACTAGCAGTACCGGTAGGGCGAGCAAGGCTAGTACAAACAGTCGTACCAGCCTCAATAGCACCAACAATAGCAACAGACCCTACCCATCAGTGATCTAGGGTTCCTTACCTTGGCCATACAGTCCTTGACAGATATAGTTCACCAGATCAAGAATGATTACCATGACATGAGGACAGACCTCAATTGTGTCTCACATGCACAAGATGAGCTGATGGCACCAAGGATTCCTATTCCATCCTAAGTTCAGGCCAATCCCAACAACGTGAATCAGAGTCAGCAGCGACCACGCGATCGGTTATACTTTTCATACCACTCCAGATCCTTTTGTATGATAATGTGAATCATATGTCCCTTAGGAGAAAAAGGATCGTGATCATACCTAATCATGCATGGGAGCAGGAGGAGGATGTTGTCGAGTATATACCTGAGGAGAACTCGAAAGCAAAGGAGGAGAATCACCAGTAGTATCATCTGTAACAGAATAAGAGGGATGTGAATCCCCCAAAATATCAAAAAAAATAAGAAAGACAAAACAAATAAAAAGAAGGAAAGGAGTACCAACAGTGAATCAAGCGTGCCTTATGAGGAGCTTACACCTCCATCTGAGGAAGATGCACCAGGAAAAGAAGCACTGCATTTTCCTTTTCATGATTTTCTTTCCAAGCAAAGTCAGAGTCATGTTTGGTGAATCGCATTTTCACCACATTAATAATCGTCTTTTATTGCGGTATAGGTGGTAAAAATGATTAAGCAAAAACCACACTTTTGAATATGTGGAAGTTATTTTACTTGGCAAGTATACTAAGGTCGAACACAGGGACATGCACCTCTTCGTCTATTTATTGAAAATTATTGATTAATTAATGAGTGATTAATTCCTAATCTTAGGTCCTTATGTAGATGTGATATGTAAAATGATATGCAAATAAAATAATGCAAGAATAAGTTCATGTGATGTATGCAATTTTTTCTTTGATTTTAAATGCAATGAGATGAACACAATATATGATGAAATGCAAAATATGAAGATGCCGATGATAATGTGCAAATATTCCCTACAATTGTCAAATCAATGAGCAACATATTAAGGGTCAATTTCAGAGTCAAATCGAGCATTAAATATAATTAATAGCATTTAGTTAAAAGAGCATGAAACACTGTAGATCATCAAAAATCATCATGTTCAATTTAATCTCAAATAATAAAATAAATGATGCCATTAAATAGAGAATTAAATTAGCAACATAATGCAACTGAAATCAACCAAAATGGAGTTCATATGCTCAAGATATGCTAAATGGAATGCAAGGGCACAAATATAATAAAAATTCCTGGAAATAAAAGATAAATAATCAAAAATAGGTCCCTGCAATCACAAATAATTTCAGAAAGTTAGAGGGGTCCGTTCATAATTTTCCCTTTACGTGGGGCATTTTTGTAATATTTAGAAACTGGATGGGCCTCCGTGTACCCAGGCATGCACGTGAGGCACGCACCCGGGTTCTTGGACCTAGATGCAAATTGGAGAAGCTAGTGGGATCCTCCTGCAAATAGCCCAGTCGCACGCCCATGACACGTGTGCGGGATAGACTCGGTGGCGACACAGCTTCGAGTGACACATGGTGGCTACTGCTAGCTTTGGGCAGGTGGCTTTGTTGGAACAAGCCTGCAGGTCCGGATATGCAATGTGGATCCATCTGGGTCGTTGGATGGTCGTCGAGAGGCGCCATCCAACAACGCTTGTGCTTCTTCCCTCTCCAAAGGAGCGGCGGCATCAATGGATCTCTGGTGAGGTTGCCAAAGATCATCTGAGCTCCCCGATCTTCGTGAAAGGTCTGTGAACCTCCGTGGCTACCTGGCGAGGATGGTCGTCGGTCGGAGAAGCTCCCAAGCTAGTTGTAGATGGTGTCCAATGCTGCTTCACTGGAGAGGAAGCTTGAGATAAGAGATGAGGCGCGGAGTCCGATCATTGAGTACCTGCAGGGATCATATAGTCGAAGCATGGTGTGTGGGGTGATCGTGAATGAAGCGGGGGTCTGTGGAGGTGGAGGAGCGGAGGACCGATGTCATCATCTTCGGTGAAGTAGAGATGAAGTTGGGTGAGGGTGACGGAGGTTCTGGAGAAGGGAGGAGGGGGAGCTAGTGTGTGGCGAAGATGATGATGATGTGGTGAAGCTCGAGGTATGGTCAGGGGGAGTTGAGGTGCGTTGGGTGCGACAGGAAAATTACGAGAAAACATAAGAAAAACAAGGAACGCAAGTACCTAAAGGATTGAGAGGAAAAAGATGGACGATGTGGCATGGGCTAAGGCTCTTGGGGAGTCTCTGGTTGTCGCACGACGAGGGCGACCATTCCTCGATGCTCATCGGTGGCGGAGCCACCATTACTCGACTGGGGTAGTTGAGGGTCAACACCTGGGAGAAGGACCCATGGTCGCCAATCAAAAGCCCTCCCCCTCTGTCACCGAAGGAGGGAGATAGCTAGGGTTTACCCATGAATTAGTGGAGGAGGTGACAAGGGGTGGAGGCAGAGTATTTGAAGGGGGTAGTGGTCGGTTATGGGTGATGGTTGGGCGATTTGCAATGTCTGGTTGAATGTGCGTGAAGGTCGGATCTAGGGCATTTAGGATTTGGAGAGGGTAACGGAAGTCAGGGGCACATGGAGGTGCAATTAGGTTGTGGAGAGGGTGACTGTGGTGTGAGCTAAAAATGGAAGGGGCGAGGGTGTCGTGAGGCGCAACAGACGGGGAGGGAGAGGTGTTGGAGGTAGAAGACGAAGCTGGGATCGTTGGATCATGCGATCCAACGGCTCAGATGAAGGCGCAGGCGGAGGGCTTAGATGAGATCAGAGGTTCTGATCAAGCAGTGGGGATTTAGGAGGTTGAATTAGGAAAAGATCAAAACATTAAAGTTGTAGATCTTATTGAGATCTACAAGTTTCATATTGGTCAAAAATCCAAAAGAAGTTATTTGTACAAATATTGCAAGCATTTTTAATGGGTAAAAACATTGTGTTTTGTGGTTTTGATATTTTTATATTTTTAATTTCTTTTAAAAACAAATAAATATATACAATAATTAATCTTATTTTTATGGATTTTTCATAATAAAGAAAATAAGGAAAAGTGTTAGTATTAAATACAATAATTGGGGTCAGAATATATACATAAAATATGTTAAATAAAGGTTTTTGGTTTATTTGCCAAAGATGTGGAATTAATGAAGACTTCTCATGAGGTTCTTATTAATCGAGGATAAAAATAGAGAGTAATGATGATCCATCATGGGTTAATCAATGTCCTGTACAAAACTCAGTTTCTCATTTAGATAAAGATGAAAATGCTTCAGTTTCAGAATCTGTTTTGTCCCCAATAATCCCTTTCCCTCGTGCTCTTAAGGGTGGAAAAAAGAAATCCAAAAAATCCAAAAAAGATGACCTTGAGATGGCAGAGATTTGCAATAAATACATCAAGGTCACAATCCCCTTTGATAAGTATGTGGATATGACACCTGCATTTCAAAAATATCTTAAGGTGAGATGCACGCCTACAAGGTCATCAGGAAGAAGAAAAGTCGTGTTGAGAAACACATATTGTCAGTAGCCACTACTTGTGCCATTAAGAATGTGTTCCCAATGAGACGAAGGGACATGGATGCCCATTATGTGGTGAATCATGTCAATGACACAATGTTTGCATGCACTCTCCTAGATAATGGATCCTCAATCATTATAATGTTAACAACCCTCTATGAGAGACTAAATCTATGACCTCTTCAGAAATCTAGAGCACTGCCTCAGTTCGTCGATAAGTCCACTAAGAGGTATAGGGGAGATTTGAGGAACAATGTCATAAATGTTGAGGAACAAGATTAGATGGTGGACTTCATAGTCCTTGACATGGAGGTCCCTCAAAATTGGAGAGATTCCAAGAACATATTTGGATGGCCCTTTCAGAGGACAGCTGGGCCCTTTTTTTACTATAAGGATGGGAAGATTCAGTTCCAAACTCTAGGCGGAGATGTGGAATTAGAGATGAACCAAACCAGGTGGCAGATACCAGATTCCAATTCTAGAACCGAGTACTCTTCGTCAGAAGCATGTTAAATTCATGTAGACATTGTTGGGCCATGGAGATCTAACCCATCTGGCTCAGATGAGTCCTTCCCTTTGATGAATCGGTGATTCATCACTCTAAAAGTCAAAAATAGAGCTTTGTTCCCGAGTAATTAGATGCATTTCTCTATTTATTTTGCATTATTCTCATTCACATATTTAGAATTAATCTCCGCACTATAGCATGCATTTGTGCATGAAATAATATATCTTGTAAATATCACATGTATATTCACCATATTTTCACTATTTTTTATATATTTTTCTCTAACTCGGAATTGAATAAAATCAACTCTATAGTGTATATATTACTAACAATAATAAAGAAAAAATATCAAAAAAAAATACTAACTTGTAAAATTGACAAATAAAATCATAACTTAGTTTGAGACTAAGAACCTTAAAACATGAATATCTCTCTCATACAGTCTCCTATGGACCCTGCTCACTTTTGAATTAATGTACGTTCAATTACCTTCAAAACAAGACTAAATTCAAAAGAATGTGAGTTCGTATATGAAACTTGGGTTTTGGCCCTCCTTGTATATTGCACATATGTCCCCTTTTATTTATTTATTTTATTTCTTTATTTTTTAATTATTAAAAATCCATAAAAATAGATTAAGTTGTAAATATTTATTTTGTATTATCTTTTATTTTTATTTTAATTTTTATCTTATTTTAAAATACCAAAAAAAATACCTCGTTGAAAACCTAGCTTCTAGATCGCCTAATAATTGACCTAATGGCCTATCTGAGCTCGACCTTGAGCTTGCTCAAGTAAAAATAAAAATTTGATCACTCGATTTTAATTGGATAATTAATTTTAGCGGTTTTTGATTGATCTGTTAATTGTCTGACTACAACAACATGACACATTTAACATAGGCTTTTAGCGGTTCATCAGATGGTGCCATTGTCGGGGAGGCACGGTTAGATTAATTTTTAGAAAATCTAGATATTAGGTTTTTAACCCTTGGGTAGTCTACCTCCCAGTTTTTTCTTGTGTATATTTCTCTGTTTGTTTTTCTGCATTTTCTATTTCATCTTCTTTATTTTATTTTATTTTATTGAGTATATCTCTCTGACCATCTTCTTATAATCTGTGCGAGAGACCCGACGCGACGGAGTAGTCGCTTAGGTGGTCGAGCAACTCAGGAGCATTGGAGGCTAGCTTTTTCTGGTAATAAGCCGATTGAAAGATCTGCATTAAATTTAAAGATCGAGTCGAGTCATGAGAGAGTGTAGAGTCCTTAGGAATTTATTTTCTACATTTATTTTATTTTTGTAAATAATTTGTAATAATTAGGTAACTGCATATTTCCAACGGATTCCATTTGGGATCTTGCATGTGTACCCAAACTTGAACTTTCTCTTGTGTTTGTCGAGGCATGTTTCACTCGTCAGTGAGGGTGGGGCTCGACTTGAGTGGTAAAATTGGGATAGGCACATGGTAGTGAAATTTCATATTTGTATGTACCCTTAGTTTAGGCCACACATGTTAAAATATTCACACATCTTTAAGATTCACAATGAGACGCACATAAACACATACTACTTAGCCAAATTGAACTCAATTCTTCCTGCTAATAGTATATTGTTTAGGTGTGGTTTTCTCGATCTGCATGCATTTAGTGTAAATTTAAAAAAATCAATTGTGTATAACACACAGAGAGTGTTGGGAGTCGCTATAAGTATACCTTCTTATGAGCATGCATGATATCTTCTCGTTTGCATTCTGATTTCTGATTCCTCCCTTGTTTTACAACTTAGGATTAAAAAGGAAATTGGGATTGAACAGTTGATGTGCTTTGTTGTGCTCAGATTAATTTTCAATTGACAACCTAACTCTAAAATTAGGATTTAATTGAGCAAATTGATTAAACATAAATTGGAATAAAAAGAACCTTGTTTTATTGGTGCATAAAGCCCTCTTCTTACTTGCAGGTACTTACCTCCAGACAAGAGTGGGTAAGGATGTATCCCCTAAAGATTAGAGCTAAAATCCATGGACTTGTGCCCTAAGCGCTTGGACTCGCTCTTAGGGTCATGTTATTGCTACAAGCACTTGCCTCCGACCCTTAAAAGAAGTCTTATTTTAATTTGGTATGTTCTGCCATCTTGAACATGAACTACCTTAAGGTGACTACACCTATGAGTAATGTATTAGAAGATTGTTCTATCACCAACTAAAACAGAGAAGATAATTTTGTCGAATCTTTACGGCCCTCACATGTGAAGTTAGTGAACTTTCCAAAGGGGTTTGCATTGTGTTTGTATTGTGTGATTATTCTATGAACATTCAAGTGCACATAGAACTAGCACTTCATTGAATATCGTACTCTAAACGATTCTTTTGACATCGAAGATGACTAATTGGGGATAGTTATTCGAACTTCGCGGATCTCTCATTGTACCCTCCAAGGAGTACGTCTTCAAAGGTCCATTCACAACTTGGACCAACCTGGACTCATGACCCTCTTGAGTTCAGGATCACTGACTCCTGAGATGCTCACTCAAAACCATTCCCTTTCTCTCCTCCCACCTCATAAAGGAAGACCTTTGCCTCTGTGAGAATATCTTGATTCTTGAATCCTCTTCTAGTCAAGACCACATTGCTGGCATAGGTTCCAAAGAAGATTCAAGCAACATGCCTCCAAAAAAGAAAGAAGAGGAAGAAGAACACCCTGAGAACCCCATGAGGATGATACTAGCCAGATTAGATGCATCTGAGCAGCAACACGCCTTACTCCGAACTCAGTTAGGACATCTTAATGTTGGAGTTGAACCATCAATGGATGCGGCGTACAACCTCGGATAGTACATAATTTGGAATTATTTGAGTCCGGTTGAACCTGGAGTCGATTTTGAGTTGAAGCCGCAGTTTCTGAACTTGCTACCGCATTTTGATGGGAATGCTTCTAAGGAGCCATGCGCATTCCTAAGGGACTTCGAGCTCGTCTGCGCTTAACCTAAAACATCCTAATGTTACATAGGATTATATTAGGCTCACAGCCCTTCCTTTTTCCTTGGGTGGAAAAGCCGACTCCTGGGTGAAGAATCTTGGAATGACAGTCACCACCTACGCCTAGTTCAATAATCATTTGATGAAGAAGTTCTACCCTATGAGTAGGACTACCATGATGAGGGCATGCATCACTAGCTTTTCCCAGCTACCCCATGAAGCCTTCCGTGACGCCTGGGAGAGGTATAAGGACATCCAGCAGAAATGTTCTTGTCATGGTCTAGATGACAACATCTTGGTCCAGTCATTCTTCACCGGTCTCTACCATGAGATGCAGGGTTTAGTGAGCGATGCCTGTGGAGGCAGCTACACGTCACGTGGAGCGGATACCGTTTGAAGGCTATTCAAGCATATGGGTGAGACTAGCTGCTTATAGACTACTAGCATGGCGTATGCACAGTCCCCCATTTCACTCTCATCTAGAGGGGGAAAGTCAATTATAGTCGATCTCTCTCAAGACATGATCCCTAGCATGGGACTTCTTGCATACAAGCTTATAGTAGTCGAGAGGATTGATTGAAGAATTGATGAGTTCGACAGGAGCATCTCCAAGATTCCTAAACAGATAGAGGAGTTGACTAAAAAGGTATCTATGATAAAGATACATGTCGTAACTGCATCCGCTTCTCCCGTATACCGAGTTCACCATGTTCAGGAGCAACTGGTGTCAGGACAACCCCGATCGTAGGAGCAGGATCAGTCCTATACCCATTCATTCTAGCAACAACCCCCATTCGCAGAGACAGTTCAGGAGGAGCCTCCATGATAAATCTTGTATTCATCAAGCTAAAATTGGTCAATTATGCTTTGTTCCCTAAAATTCATTTGCATTTAATAATTAATAGAGCATCATTAGCATTCATACATGTGTAAATAATATTCGTATTTCATCATGCATAATTACATATTATGTAAATTGGCCTAAAAAGCTATTAACTTCTCATATTTTTAATTAATTCATCCTAACTCTGATTGATCCCAAACTACCTCCATTGTGTATATATTACTAATTAGAATAATAAGAAATATAAAAAATTTACTAACTCAAATAAGTGTCAAATAAACCCAAGTCCTAATTTCACATCTGATGGAGAAATGCGCATATCTCCCTTATATAGTGTCCAATTTTGTTTTACTCATGTTTAAAGTACTCCATTTTCAAATACCATTAAAACAAGACCAAATTCATAAAATTCGGAGCTCATATGTGAAAGTTGGGTTTTGTGCCTCATTTGTGCACTTTAGCTTTTTGTGAATTTTGACTAGAGTTTTTACGTACATAATTAATCCTTTTAGTTTTATTTATTTTCATTTGTATTATTTGATGAAAGTTTTATTAAATGGCATAAAAATATAAATCTATATCAAAACTGGAATCAAACAAACTGACTGTGTCCGATGTCTGTTGTGAGTCTGTACAAAATTCTCGTATTTCGTACTTCTATTTTATTTTTCTATTTTCTCATTTATTAAAAAATAAAAATAGATTAGTGTACAATTAATTTCATTGTATTTTATTTTATTTTTTCTATAATTTTTATCCTCTTTTAAAACCACCAAAAAATTACAAAACTCCAAAAATCAATTTTCTATACACTTGGAGACCACCAAAAATACCACTTTATACAGATGACCTCTTTTGCTCCCAGGTCCTTCATGAAAGTTGTATATCTCATCGATATGAACAACTTTTATGAAGAAAATTTTTTTATCTGAGGTCTCCTTCTATTTCTTTTCTATTTGCTTCCCTTTTAAAATTTTAAAAAATTTTTAGGATGACAAGTGGCAGCCCCGGGGCGTGCCATATGTCATCACATTTCCTCTCTCCTCCAGCCTAGTCATGTGCCCCGTACATGACCTTTCCTCCTCCCAGGTCATGTGCGGCACATGACCCGTCCCCCTCCCCCTCTCAGCAACACCCGTCGTCCTTCCCCTGTAACCGACGTCGCCGCCATGCACCACCATTACTCGTCGTGTAACGCCTCACACCTCCGCCGGCCGTTGCGCCTCCTCCACCTGCACGTAACCCCTGACACCTTAACTCCTCCCATCAGCCATTACACTCTCGCCCTCCTATAAAACCTAACCATTGCCGGCCTTCGTAGACATCCGCCCCTTCCCCACGCTCAACCGGTGACAGCAGCTTGAGCTTCCCAG
Source organism: Ottelia alismoides (assembly GCA_037367405.1). Taxonomy (NCBI): domain Eukaryota; kingdom Viridiplantae; phylum Streptophyta; class Magnoliopsida; order Alismatales; family Hydrocharitaceae; genus Ottelia; species Ottelia alismoides. The sequence goes on from JAZKJV010011059.1 coordinate 497,954, forward strand.
TGATGGCATGATCCATTGTGGTTCAACCCCTCCCTCCATGTTGCTACTCCGACTGTGACCGCAGCAAAGCTTCGTCGTAGACTCGCCCTGTGGTAGAGGCGATTATCAGTGTAGGTGAACGCTATTCCACATCAGGCAAAGAATTTCCCATCTCCACCTCACCTCTACACCTCCCCTTCGCATCACCAGGTCGAGCTTCATGCTCGAGCCTTCCTCTGCTCCAATACTCAGCCTTCAGGCTTCGCCATCACCCCTGAGCACTTCGCCTTCAACGCCCTCTGCCACCGCTCGACACCATGCGTCGCCCCCATCAGCTCCGTCCGGCCTCCGTACTCGGCTGCCTCGACCACCCCCGAGCATACAACCGCCTCGACCAACCTCCACCTTCGCCTCACGGTCTTCACGCATTGACAGCAGCTACGCGAGCTTCAGCTGCCTAGCCCACTTCTTCTGCCGCCTCCATCACACCAGTTCCACCGCGGAGGCCCCCGACCACCCTCGACAGCCGCTCACCACCGTCGCCTGCCATCGACCTCCAGCCATCGTAGGATTTGATACGACATCCACGGAACTGCCACGTCAAACTTCCCTGAGACTCGGCCCAAGCCACGAGGCTCGGGTCGACTAGAGCGCCCACGGCTGCCATGTGGATCTAAGCCTCACATCAACAGCCCTGAGGCTCGGGTCATCCGAACCTAAGCCCTGCCACCCGGACCTCAGTCTGCACGTGCATATCACGTGAGGGCTGGTGAGAATTGCAGCTACCCCCTCTCTAGCGATTCATGAAGACATCCTACACCATACTGACATCAGCACATATACACTAGAAAAATTACGAACACGCCCTCCAGAGTTTAAAATTTTGCGGAAATACCCCAGCCTTGGGTATTTTAAAGGAAGAACCCTCCACTTTTGGAAAATTACATATAAATCCTCCAGGGACCTCTTTGAGGCAAAAACAATTATTTTTATTACACTTTAGTCCATGCTACTTCATTTTATCACATCTTTTGCATATGAACTCCGTTTTTAGCATATAATATGTCGAATTGAAGCTTATTTTGTGATATTTAACTTTGGATAATTCTGGACAGATCTGAGGGTAATTATTGATCATTATTATTTACGGACATATGCATGATCAATCATCAATATATTGGTGCACTCTTATAGTGAGAAATTTGTGATTTAATTTGCAGGGACCTAAATGAAATCTTTTACGAGATTGAACTTCTTGTATTAAGGAAACTATTTGAAGAATTTAATCTATGTTGGGGCTCATCCAAGGAATATTTTTTGATCAATCCTTAGGATTGAATCATAGGGACTATCAATGATATATTTCACATGAGCGAATTGATTGATTAATCTTATAGCACGCGGTCGGGATTTTATTTTGATAAATATTTCCCTCGATTATGTTATTGTGATCTGAGCATTCATCTTGTGGATATTGATAATTACTATTGGGATTAAAAATTCTAGTCACGGATCCCAAGCTTATCTCACTATTTAGTTTTACATCTCATTTCATTGCATTTTTTCACCACTGAAATTAATCGAACATTTAATTAATTATTTAAACTAATTTGAGACCACACAACTAAAAATCACTGTTTCCTGAGTTCGACCTTGGTACCCTTACCAAGAAAAATTCTCCACAACATTCAAAGATTGTGATTTTTTTGAACCAAATTTGCCTCCTATACTACGACAATGATCAATTATTAAAGAGGTAAATTTGACGTTCATTAAATGGTGTTGTTGCTAAGGAACGATGCATTTTTAGGGTTTTAAATTATTTTCTATAATTATTTTTTTGTGTAATTAATTTCTGTGTCATTTTTTATCTTTATTTGCAGCATTTGTTTTTGTATTTATCTCTCGCTTTTGATACTAACCGTGACTTCCCTCTTCGCAGATTACTTAGAGCAAAAATTTTGAATATAATTCGAGGGGCCTGCAAAGAAGACTGTACTTTAATTTTGTGAGGGAGAGCTTATACTTTCTTTTCTGCATTATTCACAGGGTTCCTCTCTCTGAACCCTTGTAATAATTCCAGACTAGACTTCTTTGTGGTGCATCGGGTCTGTTTTAACCCCTTCTGTGTGGTTGGGACCTGACTTGAGTAGCGTAGGAATTAGGCACATATGCGCTTGTTTATTTATCCTTGATTGTGCTCGTAATTTTTAGGTCACACTTCTTCACTAACTAGACAGACTATAGATCATTCGACTTAGCCAAAAATTTTAATCAATTCTTCTCCGCTAATAGAAGTATCTGCTTAGAGTGATTTCATCTGTGCATATCATTTAATGTAATTTAAATTCCACGTAGTGCATCTCGCATGAAGAATGCAAAAAATTACTATAAATCTCCTTCTTAAGCATGCATCATTGATTTGCGCTTGCATTGGATTTTTCGATTCTCCCTTCTCAGTTTTACAACTTAGGAATTAAAGGAATTGGGACTGCTCGTTAGGCGTGAATATATGTGCTCACCTAAAACTTAAGTGATAATCTTGATTTAAAATCGGGATTGATAATCGAGGTGATTGTAAATAAAATTGATATAAATTTAACCCTTGTGTCTGGTGGAGAGAAACCCACTCATTGTTTGTAAGGACAAGATCGCACACTTAGGACAGAGCCAAACTCTGAAATTTTCATTCAGACTGTTGTTTTTTTAAAACAGATAGCTACTTCTCATTGAGGATTTCAGGTAGCTGTTTTACGGTCCGACTTCCCTTAGCAGAGTGGGTGGTTTAGATGACACTGTGAAAGGCTCCGTCCTTAAGTAACATGGGTAGTCGTTTAACGGTCCATACTTATACCTATAATGGCTGAAAGTGGATGTAGCTAGTTGTATGAACTCGGGATAGTCTTTGTGAAATATTTCGGCACCTAACAGCTTCGCTTAATTTTCAATATTATTTTATCACTAAATTAAAATTCAAAAGATAAGCGGTCGAACCCTAATGTGCCTTCACTAGTGTTGAGTGGGTGAATCTACGTATTTGTTTTATGTTTGCTTTGTGTGCGTCGTAGACCTTGCAATTGCAAGAAAATTGTGGTTCGCAAATCATTCCATCCCTCTCTTGAGAAGATGTCGGCACATTGGTCTTCCTACCCGATCTCCACGACCATGTCCCAGTATCCTTCTTCTCACACTTTTCAGGGGAACATGATCTTCAAATCTGGTCCCCCTCAGCCATCATTCCCGTCCCTCCCATACATCCCACCCTATGACCTCACTTCTTCATGCAATAGACCTCTCTCAAATTTTGACAATCTTATGGACATGAGAGAGCGAGCAGAATTGAGGATGAAAAATAGAGAAACCGATATTATCAAAGAAACACGATTTCCGGTTACTATGGACTCCCAAAGTCTTTAACCATCCCTTACTCAGGTTGACTCTCTTCTTGAGTACGACCAATTTTCCTTCGATAATTCACGAAAGAAAACAGAGTCAAGGAAATATGACTCATGACCAGACCATAAAGATTATGAATAATTAATGCTCCACTCAAGGTTACATGCTAGAATCACAATATATAGAGAATTATTATCAATCACATGTCATGAGATGTTTGAGGATGATATTGCTCGGATCAATCATAAAGCAAACATTTTGACTGAGAAAAAATATGATCTCATCCTATCTATGCAAAATCCAGAAGAAGTGAGGCCACCGCCGAGTGAACCACATAATAATCATGTGACTCACAATCAGGCACAACTACCATTGACCTATGACTCCCTATTGACCATATCACAGAAAATACAAAAAAATAGAAAAGAAATATAAAATTCAAAAAAATTGGACAATTCTAAAGTAGAAGCATTTTACAAAAGTCTGATCTTAGAGCTTCCATTGATCAAGGCCATAGAATATATGCCCAATCTTAAGCAATTTGTGAAGAGTCGACTAAATCTTAAAAAGACGAGAAAGAAGTGATCAAGGACTGAATATCATGTCATATCTATGGCCAGTTCTTTGGTGATGAACCGAAAAATCAAGAGCCACAAAGTCAAGCGGTTGACTCGGATTATGTGTGAAATTGAGGATTCTCCATTCACTCATGTTTGGTTAGACGACGACTCCACATTAAACGTCCTCCCCAAGTCCGTCTTTGACAAACTCAAACTCGTACAACTAAAAAAGACTAGGGTGGTCATTCAATTATCTGATCAATCTACCAAAAGACCACGGGGGATTTTTTCGCTCGTCGTAAACTTCCGAGGTGACAAATACAAAGTAGACTTTATTGTCCTTGACATCGAGTATTGCAGAGGATTCTCTGAGTCTCCTATCATTTTAGGAAAGCCGTTCTTACCCTCCACTAAGTCAATTGTCGATTGTGAGACTCAGGAGATCAAGTTCCTGAACTCTGACCACACCCGCAAAGCATCAATGGCATGACCCACTCTGAGGAAAATCGATTGGAAACTGACAGTTGTGATCAGGATACAAATAGTTCACATGATCAGATATCTCCTCATGACACACAAATACAAACCCTAGGAGAGTCACCTGAAAGACTATTTGTTGGACAAACCTCTGATTCTCACCCTAATAGAGCTCCTTTGAGGAATCAAGATTTTGGAGCTTATGAAGAATGGGACCATATTTCTAAGGATCGTCACGATTATTTAAGTGGTCCAATCTTTGAGTCGGCAGTAATTCAGAGGTACTTGAACCATACAAAGATCCGACTCAGGAAACATCTGGTCAACCAAATTCACGATTATCGGGAAGTGACATCAATGTCCTCAGCCATAACTCACAAAACCACCAGGAACAATCTCCCTCGTCCAAAGCCATGAATGACCCTACAAGAATTGGTCGACTTTTACGGAGATTCATCTGATGAGGAACTCATAAATGCCACATCGGTTACTTAAGAAAGGGAGAAGAAGACTGACCATCTTTCTCCCAGTACTTCTCAAGGAAACAAACCAACCAAGAAAGTCACCTTTGGCCTTAGACACCAGGTGATTTCAGAAGAGTCCTCATCCAGTCCTGAAGTGGGTCATTAGGTAAGTGCAATAAGTACAACTCTGATCCAAGGGCACTACCTCTAGTTGACAATAGTTGGAGATCCTCTACGTACAACTACTATTCTTCTTAGGACGACTCTAATGATGGTCGGTCCTCTTCACCCTCCCCCTTCACCTCCCTCCACATCTCCATACTATCTGCCACCACACTCCCACAAGAAGGTCCATCGCAAACCTCCTTGATCTTGTACATCCGTAAATATACATGATTTCCCATTTATAATTATCTGATCATACTTAGTCTGACTCGAACCTAAGTATAGGGGGACTAGTATCATTGTTTATACATCACTTCTATTCTTTTCTCCTCACCCTCGACTGCCTCATTTCATGCTTTTCTACTGTACTTAGTCCCTCAAAAAAATTAAGTGTAGGGTGGTTGATGAATCTCAGATTCATCACTCTAAAACTGATTGTCACATAATATTAAAAGGAAATTGGGAATGGATGGTAGACGTGCATTTGTGCTCACCTTAAATTTTCAGTGATCACCTAATTAAAATTGGGACTGGTAAATATAGTTGATTTTAAATAACCCATAAAATCAAGAATTTTTGCGGGAGAGCAACCCCGACCTTCGATGCATTTATTTTTTTGAGTGAGCAAGAGACGACACTTAAGGTTTGAGCCCAACTCCGAAGTTTTCATTCAGACTACTGATTCTAAAAACGATTAGCTACTTCTCAATGAGGATCTACGGGTAGCCGGTAAACAGTCTGAATTTCCTTAGCAGAGTGGGTGGTTTAAAGGACATTGTGTAAGGCTCCGTCCTTAAGTAACACGGGTAGTTGTTTTACGGTCCGTACTTACACCCATACTGGTTGAAAGTAGGCGTAACTAGACGTAAGAATTCAGACCAGTCTTTAAGAAAATTTTCGGCACCTAACAGCTCGCTAATTATTTTCCAAGATTGTTTTATCACCAACTAAAATTGAAAAGATAATTGTCGAACTCTTGCGGCTTCATTGTATGAGTTGGTGAACCTGGGGTTTGATTTGTGTTTGCATTGGTGTGCGTGAACCGATTTCAAAGATCAAAAGCCACACAATTGTGTCATCAATCTCCTTGATAAAAATTTCTTTTGAATATCCTGTGCACTTGCATCGAGATCAACCATGTTGATTCATCATCAACCTCCTTTCATAAAACGGGACAATGGTCCGAGTACTCATCTGATCTATATTATGAAAATGAATTTGTCTCGGTAAGACCCAAATCGTCTAAACCCTCTTCTTTTCAGAATCCTCCAACTTTTGTGGGAGACTTTCACTCTCAGAAGACTCCGACCCCCTCGATAAATTCCAAGCCATTCTACTCGAATCATCTGATTAAAGTTACCACAACATCATATTCTCCCACTCCACCACTTGTGACCGCATATAATCAACTGCCATCTTGGGATGACCCGATTTATACCAGATTTCTTTCTAGAACCCAAGAACCTTTTGAAGAACAAAACATCGAAACACATGGCTGGCCAAGACATCAACCCCAACCAACCTCATTCCTTCCTCACAAGTCTGCTGGGATAGGTCAACACTACACAAATTCACATCTTTCCTTGACCATAGGGAATAATATGATGGCTCGATCAAACCACAAGAAGAGGCCCACACTTAATGATCATCAGCATTGGACTGATCGTGACGATCAAATCCCTATTGATCAACCCGAGTACCACTCCTTTGATCAGCCTATACATACAGAGGACCAGACAGATGATATCGACACATATGAACCCTGTATGACTCCATTAATTGGGGAGAAGATCATTCATTACCATGGAAGTCGACTCTACTCAGACCAGCATTACATGCTTGATTCACGGCATGTTGAGTATGAGACCTACAAATTCCCGCAAAATCCTTCCTCTGAGCAGCCTCCTTCCATAATTTTTAAGGAGAAATTTTCAGAAAATAATGATCATATATTGGATATTCCAAGAGACTCTTCTCCCAGCTCATACAGGAAAATGGAAGTGACTGGATCTCAAATACAAGAACATACACTAAATGTTCCCATGATTGATCATGAAAAGATTTTGGAGGATTATATCTCGAGGATAAATAAGAGATTTGATTTAATGGAGAATAGACTTAGAAAGTTTGTTGACTGATTAATTTCTCTATGGTAGCTCGGATATAAAAATTGATGATGAAAAGATTGGATCTCTTGTTGAAAATTTTGAGGATATTCAGAAACCCAGATACCATGATCATCCTAGGGACGACCATGACAGTGACACATCTTCCTACTACTCCCCTAGAGACAACTCTGAATCGACTCAGCATATCTAAGCTCATCCTCATCTATGGAAAACACCACATCCACACACCACATAGAAAATACCCAAAAAATTGAAATATTCAAAAACATCCAAAAATTGGTAATCCAGAAAAATACATAAACATTGAAACTGAAGAAGATCTGAAGAATTTAGATCCTGCTTTACCGGGAAGCACTGGAGAAATGATTGATTTTTTAAATTTCCTTTATACAAGCCATTGAACACTTCCCCGGCCTTAAAGGATTTGAAATGGATAAATTAATGATGAAAAAGTCGGGCAGGATAAGAACAAAGACTGAAAGACATATCTTGTTGATGGCCTCCTCCTTGGTGTTGAGGAGAAAAATCAAGAGCCGCATAGTGAAGCGTTTGCCCAGATTTGATTGTGAAATCAAAGACACAATATTTACCCATGCTCGAATTGATGATGACTCACCTATTAATATCCTCATGACCTCTGTATTTCACGAGCTCAAACTCGGACCTATCAGGAAGATACGAGAGATCGTTCAATTGGTTGATCGATCGATAAAGCGACCAAGAGGAATCATTTCGGTCATTATTATATTCTAAGGTGCTCTGCTCAAAGTAGACTTCACGATCATTGATATTGAGCATCAAGGAGAATTCATCCAGACTCCAATTATTCTCGGAAAGTCATTCTTAGCATTGACTAAGGCAAATCTCACCCAATCTTGGAGGAACCACGATTTTCTGAGGCAGCCCATGAAGTCCTCGACAGCCGTAACCATCAAGTGATAGAAGAGCCCTACCCTGTTGCTACACCTGAGATAGCAGTTGTTGATGAGACTATTGGTTTAGAGACTCTCCATCCTGCTCCATTCCCAGCTGCTCTCACCATGAAAAATCGAAAAGATGACTCATATGATCCTGAGACTTATGCTTGGGTGCACCCTGAGTCAACCTACTCTAACTACCTTGATCAAATCAACTCGACATAGGAATGCTTCAACGTCAAGTCAATTGAGAACGAACATGCAGAGACTCTCCCCACTATTTCAATTCATGCGGATCTCACCATAGAAAAGTGTTTCCTATATGATCCTGAGACATATGCATGGGCTCACCCTGGGTCAACCTACTCTGAATACCTTGACCAAATCATTCCAACTCAGGAGTGCACCAACATTAAGAAGATTAAGAACAAACACATAGGCAAACACCGACCAAGGAGAAAAATTTCAACGGTTATTCATCTGGAGACTCAAGTGAAACAACACCTTCACGAAACAAAATGCTTGCTCCTTCATATAAAAAGAAAGTCACCTTTGACCTTCCGAAAGAGGAATCATCTGATGATCCCTCATCAGGTCCGGAAAAGGTAATCTACATGAGTGAGGTCTGTTCGACAGTTCTAAAGCCATATCTTCGCAAGGATCCAAACTTCGATTACTATTGAACGACTCCCGTTCCTCACTATTATTCATCTAAATCCGATTCTCCTTATCTCATCAAATACACTGGAATAATTTCTTATGAGCTGACTGAGACTGGTACTTTAGAGTATTCATCCGAGTACCAATCGCTTGATCCCAAGAAGGAACGAATTCTGAGATAACAACTGAAGAAACTAAAAGACAAGAATATCTCGAGTGCCTCCACTTTCAAATACTATTCCTTTGAGGACAACTTCAATGACGGTTATCTTTCATCTGACTCGTACGTGTCATCTACTATCCATCAAGATTTCTCTGAGGATAACACTGGTAATAGTTGAGAATCATATGCTTCATCTCCGTCTTATCATTACGATCTCCCATCACAGGCTCACAAAAAGATCTACCGAAAACCGCCTTAATCATCGGCTACCCACCCTCCCTCCCGACCACATCGGTCTCCTTGTACATCTTCTTCCTTTACTTAGGCCAAGGCCTAAGTATAGGGGGAACTGATGCCATCTGTACATACCATTCTCCCCATCTCATGATCATTCCATTTCCACCCTTCTTCCATATTAGGTTGACCAAAGCCTAAGTTTAGGGGAACCGATACCCATCTGTTTATACTCTCCTCATTCACATATCCCGACCACCTCATTTTTGCTCTTCTTATATACTTAGATTGTGTACAACCTAAGTATAGGGGGGTGGACCGATGTATCTTGTTATTTTCTTTTTTCTTTCACTCTCTTACACTTAGCCCGAGCTATGTCTTCTTTACGCTTCTTGTGCTCTGAGGACACAATACTCGCTAAGTATAGGGGGTGTATATATACTGTGTATATATTTTATCCATATCTCATACTTTCGCATAAGTCTATATGTATTTACGGGGTGGGTAACTAACTTGAAAAAAACAAACAAAATGAAAAGAAAAAGAAAAAGAGTTCTGCCACTAACACTGACTTTGTCCAACAAAAAAATTACTTTTTGAAAAAAATGGCTTCTTATTCATTTTTGCATTAAAAAACTTCTCAAAAAAACTTGTGTCTGCATTTCACACACCTGCACTTCATCCAGCATTACATGCATTTGCATCTGTGAAAATCCCTTGGGTTCTGAACCGAGTTATGAGCAGAAACCGAGAGTGGTCTGGACTTGACCTTAATCCACCTAACTTTCAGAAGAACTTCACCGAGAAATAGGATTTTAGAAGCTTCAGGTCTATGACTTAATTCTTTGAGTTCTACATGATAATGTACAGCGTTTGACTCTTAGTGTCTAACCTGGTCTCTTCATTCTGGGTACAACTCTGGAATAAGGAATTAATTTGTACTCTCGCACTATGTACTTAGCTCAACTCAGACGGGGTGTTGGGAGACTGTGTGAGTTTCTTTTCTGGTAGCGTGTAAATCTAAAAATCGGAGTACATGTTGAAATAAAGCTTCAAAAAAGGGATGGACGGCTGGCACAATTTTTTCTAAGAACTCAAACATGTACGGAAAAAAAGATTCTATA